>JANAVB010032219.1:12063650-12286150 GCA_029216955.1 Iris pallida | reverse complement strand
CCAGGCAAGTATACCTTGCCAACTTGTACAATACAATTTATATGCATGTTCATTATCTCGCAACTATTTTTTCCTTACATTTGTGATTGCTTGTTCCATGTCTAGTACACTCACCTTGTTATAGTTTTACTTTACATGTTTCTAGTTTCTTGTTCCTTTCTGTTATGATAGTTCTATATGGTACACTGTGTTAGTTTCATATGTATTCCTTGATAGTATCGTCTAGTCCTACACCACAATTTTTTCGACTTGATTATAACTTGACTTGACTTGACATGACTTGAGTAGGACTTGACTTTGACATTCTATAGATTGTGAGTACTTACCTTGACTACGGTCTATAGGATTTTATACTAGGGTTGGCTACTGTCTTGGTCGTGAGTACTTGCCTTGACTGCGATTGAGACACTATAGATTGTGAGTACTTGCCTTGACTGCAGTCTATATCTTTGACCTATTAGCGATTTCTAGTATGGCATGCTAGTGTCTTAGGATCCTCGTGTTTAGATCTTGAGTCTTGGTCTCGTTGGATATCCTTGATTGTTCCTTACTTCTTGTATATTTGTACTGTTACATGCTGGCTTGTATATTATGTATATTGCTAGTCCTCTGAGGACCTGATGATCTCTTCAGGTTTAGCGATGGTATGGAGTTAGTTAGCAGAGCAGGATGGTAGAGGATTGCGATACATGATACAGGTATTTGCTTGTGACATTTCGTTATTATCTGCTCGTGCTTTATATTCTATGCCATGATATATTCTGCTTATTTATAGACTCATATCATTCTTAGAGTCTAATCGGACAATATGCTAATGGGCTGCAGACCATGACCCATACTTGTTCATTCTTGTTTATGTGATTCTTGTGGATTGAGATACAGTTTAGATTAGATATGATACCATGACCTTGACAGCTTATACGTACTCGAGTCGGGCTGGAGTTCGCTCGATATGTAGCTGGCTTGCTCACGAGCTCGCGTCCGAAAACCGGGTACGGGTCGTGACACACATCGTCAAAAGTGATAGTAGAAATCGTAATTGATTCCTTCTCAAAGACAATGATCCTGACTTTATTTCTCCCCCAAACTCAACATCCTCAAAAAATATTATACTTCTTATCTAAAAAAAATTCTTTATTTTTGTGTTTAGTACTACGTGGTTCCATATGCAGAATTTCTTTATAGGACGCAATAGTTTCAAGTGATAATAGCATCTCATAAACATTTAAAAAAAATACCAACATTATTTTGAATTTAAAGATAGATCAAACTTTATTGTTCCCAAATGAACAGTGATAAATAAGATTGTCAAACAAGAAAACTGAAATTAAATTTCGTCTAAAAGATGGTACAATAAAAGCTTTAGATAAAATTGTTTATCAAATCCAATAATAACTAATATCCAAAATTGTCCTATTGCACCCACTTCTACCGACTTGCTCTCTCCCACATAGATATGTCTTTCACCATCAATTGGCTTTCGGTAGATCTGGCAACCCTCCATAGAAACACTGATGTGAGTAGTTGCACCAAAATATAATCACCATATGTTTCTTGATATTGAAGCTAAATTAACATCATACCAAATTAAGAAATGTACCTTTCTTTACACGCCATGCGTGGTACTTTGTACATTCCTTCTTTACGTGTCCCGGCTTGCCACAAAAGAAACAACCATTAGCCTCAGTTTGTTGTTTCATTTGTACTGGACCCTTAGTAGCTTCTGTATTCTTTCCCTTAGTGCCTTTATACTTGTCTTTAGGGGTGGAGGCCAAATTACCACTTTTAGTTTTATCTTGCTTCAATCTATCTTCTTCTTGTACACAGTACGAAATGAGCTCATTTAGAGTCCATTTATCCTTTTGACAGTTGTAGCTGACCTTTGAACTGATTGTACTGTGTAGGAAGTGAGAGCAATACCAAATAAACGAGCAAGTCATCTGACAAGTCGAGCTTAAGTGCCTTAAGTTTTGAAGCAATATGAGACATCTCCATGATGTACTCCCTTATTTTACCTTTGCCTTTATACTTCATGGTAATCAAGCGCAACAAAAGTGTGCTTCTTTCTGCCTTATCATTCTTTGCAAATTGCTTCTCGATTTCAGCAAGGAATTGTTTGGCATTAGTAACCTCATCAGATATTGCACCCCTTAATGCCTCTGGAATACCGCGCTTTATGATCATTAGACTCATGCGGTTTGAGCGTTCCCACTTCTCGAAGTTAGCTCTGTCACCAGATGAACTGTCATCCTTAGGAGTAGTGGGACGCTCAATCCTAAGTGCAAGGTCTAGATCCATGCAGCCGAGAACAATATATATGTTCTCTTTCCAGTCCTTGAAGTTTTTCCCGTTAAGCATTGGAATTGAGTTCAGATTAGCAGATATTGTAGCAACACTAGCTGAAAAGTGAACAAAAAATAAATAAATAAATATGCTCTAATTAATAACCAAAGAATAAAAGATAGTCAAACAAATTCAAATAATGGTGAACCCCATCTCAAGATACCTAGTGCATCATTAATATCAAGTTTTTGGACAGTGATATTAACTGTAAGCAGTACTTTTGGTGTAGTGATCAAATGTTGATAATAAGTCATGTCAAATAGTAAGCCTATCTATGGATCGGGTTATTATTCACATGTAAACCGTATAATTGTCACACATTTATCACCACAAGTATGTGTACAATTTGGCCAAGTATTAACCTTCCTTTGGGCTGGCTAATACCCGCATGAATATTCACACACACAAACATCCGACATCCCACGTAGACTATCTACGCAAAAGAGGTCACTTTTGCGACATCTTGTTTCAATGAGTCTACTTAGAATATTGGACAACTATTGCTAGTCATAAAAGGCACCAAGAAGAATTGAATGTTGACTAAATTTTACAAAACTGAATCATGTCCAAAACTTTATATACATGCATATTCATAAGATTATTACTCAAATAAAGTAATCAAAAGCATAATCATGAATTTAAATTTGACAAAATTGGATATTATCACTATAACAAAATTCATGAAATAATCTACGGAGGATATGCATCCAAAGATAATATCAAATAATCTATAAGGATTATTTTAAATAAAATAATCTACCGAAGACAAAATCCTAATTTTAATTTGAAAAACAATCATATATCTTAAAGATATCTCCTTTAATCATATGCATGTGAATTTATTTTTGCATGAATTTATCGAAAAATATATTTCTGAATCCAAATCAATAACAATACCATAAAGAGAATGCTAAATCTATACACTATAAAACAATAGATCATGGCAAAATATTATTCACCGTTATCATAAACTTCAAACTTATTGTTACTACATGTTGCTTAAAGCTAATAAATCACATGAAATGAATTTCCAATCATGTGGATGACCCATTTGTAAAAGTTTGCTAAATTAATGAATATGTAGGACTCGGCCAAATTAACGAATGCTTTAAAAAAAATTGGCATTCTGCTTGCAACAACATGTACAATGCTTGCAGAAATATTTACAAAACTATATTTAACATAATCTGTGCACTTTATTTAATTTAACAAAACATTAATTTGGTACTGTTGGCTTTTAAACAACAGAAGCACAAGCCGCTAAAGACATAAAAAGGTGATCTAGTTAATCAAATAATACAATAACAACAAAAATTGTCAAAGTAGTTTGAGTACTACTCGGCTACTTTTAGGTGCTTACTGGTCGTTGTTTAATAGGCCCATATTGAAGAAGCAAATAAATCAATAGAGAACATGTGAACTAAATCAATGAATTAGGGATCTTCTTCGTTTGTGAAAACTGAATCCATATATAATCTAATACATGTCGGTGGGTAACAGAAGCATCTCAATGGTGAACAACTAAAGATTGACCAAAATATATTACTTGGACCCATCGTTGTCATAAACCCTAAATTAAATTAGATCAAAAAATTTAGGGTTCCTAAATAACAAAAACTATAATTATGAAATTTCGATCTCATAAATCAAACAGGAAAGACACTGATATCACTTGTTATAATTTATTGTACCCTGTCGATTCATGAGATGAAGAACATAAATTAAATTAATTTACGGAAGCGTACCTGAATCCATTGCTTGACTTGATGGATGTTGAATCGATCGTCTATTTATTGGGTTCGATCTTCCAACTTGCTACGACCCTTAATGACAAAGAATAATCTGAATGCTTTGTCCCTCTCTTTCTGTTGATGGGAATGCAGAAGAGAAAAAGAGAGAATCTTCTCATTGGTGGCCGTATAAGTTGGGGACCATAACCCTAATGAATATATATATGTGTGTGTGTGTATGTGTGTTGTGATATTTCTAATTTGGCCCTCATCAAATTAGAATTATTCCCCGTATCTACACATTAATTCCATGATAATTATACCCTTAAGTCAATTTCCAAATAAACCACTTTAATTTGGCTTAATTATTTAGATAGTCCAAACACAATTAATTTTACATGTGTAGCCCCTTAATTATTGAATAATTCCAACACATCAAAGTCGCATTTTTTACAATTCAACTGCTCTGCCGAAATCTATGATCATGTAAGCAAGTGTTTGCAAAGTAAAGCTACCAATTGACCGACCAGGTGGGATCGGACACAGAAGTTGGGAGTATTTGTGGATCTGTGAACCTAGTGACTGCGTAAATGGGAGGAAGGTTAGTCTGTGTGACACCGGTACTACAGATTTGATGCCTATAAATTTGATAAAATTGTTCATCAACAGAGCATATTTTTCTGATGACTTCATTATACTTTCGTGCCTATATATATGCTCATTGCATTCAGAACACATGCCACAAATATATGCTCATCTGTATTGACACCGTGCATACTTCTAGGGTTTAAGTCAAAATTTTAGAATCATCAATAGAACCTTGACTAATTCCTTTAGTGGAACTTTGTCAGTTAATATATAGGGAAGGAGTTAGTTCTTGGCCCAAGGCACAATGGATCCTAGTTCCTGGAAACACATATATTAGTATTTGTTGTTAAATTTTAAGGAAAATTCCATACTAAGTCTTGAACTGAGACCATAGATGTGGTTGCGTAGCAAGTGATCTTGCTCAAATAAAACCGCTAGAGAGCAAAGCAACAAAGTTTCTAGAAAAATAGAGCAAAGCTCTTAAATAACAATCAAGTTGCTGAATATAGAGGAAGGCTCTTGACTGCACTAAAGAACTGCTTGAAGATTGCTACCGCCACTGCAGGGATAATGAAGATTCAACCATGTTAGTCCCGGGGCTTGATCAAAGATGAAAAACTGATGCAATCGAGATCTGAGAGTCACACAAAATTTTGCAGTGATCAAACTCAAGATCTACGATGATACAAAAAACCAAATAGCCAGATTACAATATGAAGGAGAAAAATAGAGAAGAGAAGATCTCTCGTTCATCCTTGCAAACGTGTTACAATTGAAACAGAACGAGTTACAATAATCTAGAGAAAGATGATATGAAGAAAAGTTACTGGGGTGTCAAAACACCGTTGCTCAAAGCAAGATTCGTCCCACACGAATTGCTTCAAGGAACCAGCAAGTTGAAGAACTTGTGGAACGCTCGAAATCACCTCTGTTCTGACTCCTCGGATGGACTTGCAATTGCGGCAGCAGCTTCCTCTCTCTCTCTCTTTTCTGACTTGTAAAATTCGTAGTCCCTCACAAAGGAGGCCAGAAGAGAGTATATAGAGAGAGGGTGGAAATCCTAGCCGCCTCTTCAGTTATGGAAAGATTCAATCAAATCCCACAAAGATAGCAACGAAATTAATTCAAATCTTATGGAAAGATTGAATCAAATCCCACAAAGATAGCAACGAAATTAATTCAAATCCCACAAAGATAGCAACGAAGTTAATTCAAATCTTATGGAAAGATTGAATCAAATCCCACAAAGATAGCAACGAAATTAATTCAAATCCCACAAAGATAGCAACGAAGTTAATTCAAATCTTATGAAAAGATTGAATCAAATTTCACAAAAAGTGGATCTGAATTAATTGCATTGAATCAGTCTTTCCATAACTGACTTGTAGTCTGTACAGTCAGCGAAGCCCTCTATGCGGCAGCAACAGCAGCAGCCTGGCCGCATGGCCTTATGGCCGCAAGTGCCGCATGGACCACATGGACCGCCTGAGCCGCATGGATAGCATGAAACCGCATGAGGCCGCATGTGGCCGCATATGAGCCGCATACCGCATAAGACCGCATGGCCGCATGACTGCTAACGTGCTAAGTGCAAAGTACGCCAATAAAATGTCATATTACGCCTCATGAGCCCGAGTCCGAGCCCGAGCCCGAGTCCGAGTCCGAGTCGCTAAGCCCCTTTGGGGCTTAGCTCCAAATGGAATTAATCTAAGAGAATGACAAAAGCATAAATGCTTAATCCTTGGAGCCTTATACTTACCTCCTAGTAAAATCACCGACATGGTTCCCTCCTTAGGGTCACCACCCCATGTGCATCTCTCAACAACACAACCAAGTATATCTGTTGAGATAACTCATGGTACATTTCCGATGTGGGACTAAACTTTTACAAGGCATGTTGAGAGCAAGCTCTCTCCATGTAAAGCAAGCACCAACAATCCCCCACATATCACAACATATATATGTATCCAGGGTTGAGCGTTCCCCACAATAACTGTCCATTTTGCATTATGATAGATGTCGCTGACGACTTGAATCTTCCCGCATGGGTTAAATAACAATGTGATATAAGAATGGACTACGCCTTGAATTCTGTACCACAATTGTAATTCTTTTCACTCATAAAGTGTAGTTACGTGTGCTTCTGGCTGCACATTAAAGGCCCTGTGCTAGCCTGGTTTCAGTGTATAATTTTGGGCGTCTACAAGTTTACCCTCAAGAGACGGCCTGATATCTCCTTCCATATACTATAGGTGAGTTCTTTATTAAAGAGACATGGCATGAAGCCTTGCGCTTCCTTGCGGTGCTACGCCGCTATGACATTGCCTGAAGTCGAGGCATTACCGCTACCTGGAAACCTCATCGTAGTGTCATACTACTGTAGCATGAGGTCTCAGCCTCTTTGTAGTGCCAATCTACTCAGCATGAAGCCTAAGGCTTCCTTGCGGTGTTACGTCGCAACGATATGGCTTGCAAGGCCGAGGCTTTACCCCTACCTGGGTACCTCATCGTGGTGTCGTACCACTGTAACATGGGGCCATCCTCCCCTTTGTAGTGCTGTCTACAACTCTTTAATTACGTCATACATCATTAGGCTACCTGCCTATTTGCGGTGCTATGCCGCCATGACTTGGCTTGCAAAGCCGAAGCATTACCCCAGACCTGGAAACCTCATGGTGGAGTCACCCCACTGTAGCATGGAGTTTCACTCCTTGTAGTGCTGCTCTACCGTGCTTCCTGTAAAGCACACCAGGCATTCACTCTGCCTGAGAACTCATTAAGGCGTTTAAGCCAACCTTCCACAGGATCTATTTTTTCTGCAGAAAATACAAAGTAGACAATAGTGGTTATGGGTCCGTATCCCTTCCATGTTCCAGAGAACAAGTACCCACTGTTACCTGATAGTTTTTCAGTCAGTGATCCTCCTTTGAACCAAAAGTTAGATGCCTAGTAGATTTTTCTTTGAACTAATAGCATAAAACTTTATGGTAGGATTACAAAGACACACTATCAGAATGCCTTCAAGCCTATTTTACAAGCTGTGTCATCGACCAACTAGCGCTTGAGGCCCTTTGTGAACGGATCTGCCAGGTTTTTCTGACTCCGAACATCAATCACTATAATTACACCTCTTTTGATAAGATCGTGTACTGCCCTGTGCTTCAACCGCACAGTCCTCTTCTTTCTGTTGAAGAGGTAATTTGATGTCACCGTCGCAGTCGCCTGGTTGTCACAGTATATCGGTATCGCCGGTATCTGAGCCCCAACCACTGGATGATCATACGTGAGCTCCCGAAGCCATTCTGCTTCATCTGCTGCAGTTTCAAGTGCATAGAATTCAGATTCCATGGAGGAATGAGAGAGTATAGTGTGCTTCTTCTACTTCCACGATATAGCAGCTCCACCGAAGGAAAAGACATATCCACCTGTAGATCTCTCGCTTTCCACCACTGAACACCAGCTAGCATTACTGAAGCCTTCTACTACTGTCGGATACCCGTTGTAGTGCAGTGCATATGTCTGAGTCTTCTTGAGATATCTCATCACCCGCTTCACAGCTTTCCAGTTCTCAACCCCTGGGTTGCTTGTGAACCGACTCAGCATTCCTACGGTAAAAGCTATGTCAGGCCTTGTAGCAGTGGTTGCGTACATCAAACTTCCGATAATGGTAGAATACTCCAGCTGCTTGACGCTTTTCCTCGAGTTTGGCTTCAGCTTCTGATCATACCTGTATGGCGTATCGATCCCTGGAAGATCCTTATACCCATAGCGTGTGAGCATCTTCTCAATGTAGTGAGATTGTGACAGCGCTACTCCAGTGTCTGTCCGGGTGATCTTTATGCCCAAGATGACATCTGCATCCCCCAAGTACTTTATACTGAACTTGGTTGAGGGGAACTTCTTTGTCTCCGTGACACAGCCTATATCCGTCCCTAGGATTAGTATGTCGTCCACATACAGACAAACGATGACTCCTCTTCCATCAACGAACTTTGTGTAAACACATTTGTCCGTCTCGCTGACTCTGTAGCCGTTTGACCTAATAACTTTGTCAAACTTCTCATGCCACATCTTGGGAGCTTGCTTCAAACCATACAATGATTTCACTAACTTGCAGACTTTGTCTTCAAGACCTTTGACGATAAATCCATCTGGCTGTTGTATGTAAATTTCTTCGGTCAGCTCTCCATTCAGGAATGCTGTCTTTACATCCATCTGATGTATCACCAACTTATGTATGGCTGCTAGAGCGATTAACATCCTGATGATGGTCATCCGAGCTACTGGAGCGTACGTGTCAAAGTAGTCTATCCCCTATTTCTGAGAAAATCTCTTGGCTACCAGCCTGGCCTTGAACTTGTCAATAATTCCATCTGCCTTCATCTTCTTCTTGAAGATCCATTTACATCCGATGGGCTTTTCTCCTTCAGGTAGATCTACCAACACCCATATGTTATTGGAGGTGATAGAGTCAAACTCGTCATTCACTGCCTCCTTCCATAAGATAGCATCTTTGGTCTTCATCGCCTCATCATAGGTAAGCGGATCTGCTTCCACATGATAGGTGACAAAGTCATCTCCGAAGTCTTTAGGTCTCCTCGCTCGCTTTGCTGAAGGCTCTGCGAGTTCTGGTACAAGAGTTGTTTCATCAACAACAGCTTCTTCTTGGACTACTGGCCCATATGAGATTTCAGTCTCATTTGTACCTACATCATTTTTCGGAATATCCGAAAGAATAATATTTTTATCTTTTGCAAACTTGTCTTCAAAGTATTCAGCATCGTAAGATTCGATGATATAATTTATCTCAATATCAAGAAATCTCCGAGCATCACACTTTTCGACATACCCCAAGAAGATCGCCTTTGTAGTCCTTGTCCCCAGCTTCTGAATCTTCAGATCTGGGAGCTTCACATACGCCAGACACCCCCACACTCGAATGACATTCAAGTTTGCTCTGACTTTGAACCAGAGTTCATGAGGAGTTACGTCCGAAGTTGCATATGGCACTCTATTCAGAATGAAAGTGGCCATTAATGCTGCTTCTCCCCAGTAGCATTTTGGAAGACCTGTTGTAAGCAGCATTGAATTCATCATTTCTGTTAATGATCGGTTCTTCCTCTCTGCTACTCCGTTGGATTGAGGAGAATATCGAGCAGTAGTCTCGCATATGATTCCATGTTCTTTTCAGAACGATGTGAAGTCATGAGACATGTACTCCCCACCTCGATCACTTCTCAACCTCTTGAGTTTTTGTCCAGTCTGCCGTTCAGCTTCGGTCCTGAACTCTCTGAACTTCTCGAAAGCTTCGTCTTTAGTCTTGAGCAAGTAGACGAACACGTATTTTAAGAAGTCGTCGATAAAGGTTATGAAATACTTCATCCCATCCTTCGTGGAGAAATGTTTGAAGTCACAGATATCAGAGTGTACCAACTCCAGAAGATCTGTGCTTCAATTGACCCGATGAAAGGGTTTTCTTGTGATCTTCGTCTGAGCACACTCTTCACACTTCTCCACCTTACCCCCACATTTGGAGATAAGTCCTAAACTAGACATTTTGTTAATTTTTTTACAATGAACATGTCCTGGTCTATTGTGCCACAACTTAAGAGAATAATCAGAAAATGCAACTGTATTAATGTCATTAAACTGGTTGACAAGCTGAATTTTAAACATTCCTTCGGTTTGATAAGCCTTTTCAAAGTATATTCCCTTCTTGGACATCACCATCTGACCAACATTGATGTCCATCCTCAAGCCTGCGTTGCAGAGCAGGCTCCCAGAGATCACGTTCTTGGCAATCACCGGAACATGCTTCACACCTTGAAGCGTCAGAGTATTCCCAGAAGTGAGTTTCAGCTCCACAGTCCCGATCCCTAGAACTTCAGCTTGGGCCTGTTTTACCATGACAACCTTCTCAGATATCGGCTGGTACGTGACGAACCATTCCTTGCCAGAACAGACATGGCAAGTCGCACCAGTGTCTATCCACCAGTCAGAGTCAACCCCCACAGTTGTGACCTGTGCGATCATAGCAACAATGTTAGAAACCAATGAAACCTTACTAGGCTCACCTTTCTCTGATTGTTTAGGCTTGGATCTGCATTCACTCTTGTAGTGGCCTTTTTTGCCACAATTGAAACAAGTCACGTGGGACTTGGACTTCTGTTGCTTGAATGAAGTACCCTTCACTTTTAGATTAGTGAAGTCCTTCTTCTTGTGATGAGAAGCCGCCTGCTTTCCATTGGGATCTCTCGTCTGTACTAGATTGGCCTTAGCCAACTATTTGGACAGAGTGTCCATCTTCTGTTGGAAACGCATCTCGTCCTCAACATGGATCTCTTGAAGTAGATCTCCCAAGCTAATGTCTAGCTTCTTTCTGAGCATCCTTGCATAGAAGGTACTCCATCCAGCAGGAAGTTTTGAGACGATCCCTCCAACGACAAACTTGTCGGGAAGGGGCATCTCTTCGTCTTCCAGTTTCTGACGCAGCTTCAGAAATTCCTTTACCTGTGGCAACATGGACTTCACGTCCTCAAAGAGCAATTTGAGATATTTTTCAACCACAAACATCTTGCTCCTGTTCCTGTCTTCTTCATACAGTTTTTCCACAGACTCCCATTTGTCTCTGACAAATTCCTTCTTTGGGTAGGATTCTGCCAGGGAATCCTCCATAGCATTCAGGATAAAAAGCCTGCATATGCTATTTTCCCTTCTCCATTTGGCCTGGAGTTTGGTAGCCGTATTGATTGGGGCAGTAGATCCAGTGTCAGGAATAGAAGGTTCTTCCTCCAACAGTACATGATCAACGTCTTTGAGTTGAAGATTTAGATAAACCTTCCTCTTCCAGACTTGATAATGTTCTCCATCGAACTTTTCCAACTTGCAGTAGTCCGATTGGACGAGCAAAGCATTAATGTTTTCCATCTACAAGGATCTTGCTTTGAGATTGTTAGTCCCGGGGCTTGATCAAAGATGAAAAAACTAATGCAATCGAGATCTGAGAGTCACACAAAACTTTGTAGTGATCAAACTCAAGATCTACTATGATACAAAAAACCAAATAGCCAGATTACAATATGAAGGAGGGAAATAGAGAAGAGAAGATCTCTCGTTCTTCCTTGTAAATGTGTTGCAATTGAGACAGAACGACTTACAATAATATAAAGAAAGATGAGATGAAGAAAAGTTACTGGGGTATCAAAACACCGTTGCTCAAAGCAAGATTCGCCCCACACGAATTGCTTCCAGGAACCAGCAAGTTGAAGAACTTGTGGAACGCTCGAAATCACCTCTGTTCTGACTCCTCGGATGGACTTGCAATGGCGGCAGCAACTCCCTCTCTCTCTCTCTCTCTTTCTCTCTCTCTCTCTCTCTCTCTCTCTCTCTTTTGACTTATAAAATTTGTAGTCCCTCACAAAGGAGGCCAGAAGAGAGTATATATAGAGAGAGGGTAGAAACCTTAGCCGCCTCTTCAGTTATAGAAAGATTGAATCAAATTCCACAAAGATAGCAACGAAATTATTTCAAATCTTATGGAAAGATTGAATCAAATCCCACAAAGATAGCAACGAAATTAATTCAAATCCCACAAAGATAGCAATGAAGTTAATTCAAATCTTATGGAAAGATTGAATCAAATCTCACAAAAAGTGGATCTGAATTAATTATATTGAATCAGTCTTTCCATAACTGACTTGTAGTCTGCACAGTCAGCGGAGCCCTCCATGCGGCAGCAGCAGCCTGGCCGTATGGCCGTATGGCCGCAAGTGCCGCATAGACCGTACGCATATGAGCCGTATGACAGCTGACGTGCTAAGTGCAAAGTGCGCCAACAAAATGCCACATTACGCCTCATGAGCCCATGAGCCCGAGTCCGAGTCCGAGTCCGAGCCCGAGCCCGAGCCCGAGTCCGAGTCCAAGTCCGAGTCGCTAAGCCCCCTTGGGGCTTAGCTCCAAATGGAATTAAACCAAGAGAATGACAAAAGCATTAATGCTTAATCCTTGGAGCATTATTCTTAACTCCTAGTAAAATCACCCACATGGTTCCCTCCTTAGGGTCACCACCCCATGTGCATCTCTCAATAACACAACCAAGTATATATGTTGAGATAACTCATGGTACATTTTCGACGTGGGACTAAACTTTTATAAGGCATGTTGAGAGCAAGCTCTCTCCATGTAAAGAAAGCACAAACAAACCATTCTCCTTTTTTTATTCCTAATAACCATCGAAGTTCGGAAGAACTTCTAGAATGCTTAACAATGTCACGTTGCTAGACATTAGATAGCTAGTGCATGGAGAAGGCACTCAGTTGTTGTTGATGCTTCTTTCTTTCCTCTAGTGTCTTTTGAATGCAAAAGTACAAAAACACATACTTATATATAGGGGAGCCAGCCTCGTAAACTAACAACGTGGACGAAAAATCAAGGAGTTAATCTCCAATAAGTGGGTGGTTACCATCTGTAACTCACTATAAGTAGGACAGTTTTAGAACTGAATCGTCCCAGTAGGAGCAAAACTGTGACAAAAATTCAAAGGGTTCGCAAAATTGGAGTGTCATGGAAGCATGAAGCCGACAAAGCCTGTAGAATCATGGAGCCACGGACATCGCAGAACCATAGACGCAAAATGCCGCGAATTCTGCGAAATGCCACTTGGTCGTCTACGTCCATGCCCAAGTCTGAGTCTGAGCTGGAGCCTAGCTCCAAAAATCCTTCCAAGAAATGGTAATAAAAAATAAATGTCTGTTGTGAGATTTGAACCTTGCTACTAGGAAAAAAAAACTTCACCCATCACCCACTTGAAGTAACACCCCGCATGTGTACAAGGCAATAAATGTAATTGAAATATTAAAATACATACATTTGAGGTTTGCCTCATCATGGAGTGATAGGACCGGATCACTGGTGCCCAATTCATATAAACTCCAATAATTCCACACATATTTCATTATGTGAACTGAGCGTTCCCTATATTGACTATATATCGTCTAGATCGCTTACGGCATGAATCTTTCTGCGGAGATCTAACAATTGTATGATACATAATAGACTAAGCATTGAAATTAACATTATATCTATAATTCTTTTCACTCACATAATTATATCAACTATGCATCTGGTTGCATGTTAAAACTCAATATGACCCACATGCCTCCTTGCAATGCTACGTCGCTGTGACATGGCCTGAAGTCAAGGTTTTACTACTTCATATGGTGTCTCCTATTGTATAATGAGTTACTAATCTCTTTACAATGTTTCTCTATAATCCAACTTAGGACTACATACCACTTTGTGGTGCTATGCCATTAAGAGATAGCTTGAAGTCGAGGTCCCACCTCTTATGGTGTCATATCACTATAGCATGAGGGACTATGCCTCTTTGTAATGTTGTACTACTAATTTTTATCTTTCAGCTTGAGGCCACCTGCATCTACATAGTGTTATGTCGTTGTAACATCACTCGAATCCGAGTTCTCATCTTATGTGGTGTCACGCCACTGAAGCATGGGATATTAGTTCTTATATAGTGTTGAACTACCCATGCTTCCTGTAAAGTACACCAAGACTTCTAAATATTCATGAACTCATTAAAAGTTAAAACCAACCTCCAACAAGACTTGCTATTTATGTAGAGAAAATAACAGAAAGAGGTTCCGGGATCCAATCCCAATAATATCTCCATGGACAAACCTCTGTACCTGATATAATCTAATGAACGGTTTTTCTTTGAACCAAAAGTAGGCTGCCTAATAGATTTCTATTTGAACTAATAGAAAAATATTTTATGGTATAGTACAAAAGATATTACATAAGAATTTCTTTAACCGTATTTTCTTTTTTGTGTCCACGACAAGCTAACACTTGAGATTTTGGTGAAAGGATCTACTAGATTCTCCTGACTTTGAACATCAATAACTTTAGTTATGCCACCTGAGATGCGATTATTCAATTGTGTATGACGAAGTATCATAGTCCTCTTCTTCCCATTGAAGAGAGCAATAGATGTTACTGGTGTAGTTGTCTGATTATCGCATTACATCGGTATAGCCGATATCTATGCACAAACCAGAGTACGGTCAAACATTAGCTCCTAAATCTATTCTGCTTCATCTGATGTTGCAACCAGTGCATAGAAATCATACTTCATAGATGAGTAAGAGACCAAAGTCTGCTTCTTTAACTTTCACGATATAGAAGATCAACCCATGGAGAAGTCAAACCTTCATGTGGATCTCTCTTCTTTCCTAAGCACGATCTAGTATCACAAAAGCTTTCAACCACATTCGAATAATCGTTGTAGTTTTAAAGCATACTTTTGAATTCTCTTGAGATATCTCATAACTCTTTTCCACATTTTTTAGTACTCCACACACACAAATTGCTCGTGAACCAATTTAGCATCCCCACATCAAAAATAATATCAGGTCTAGTACAACTTATTACGTACATCAAACTTCCAATGATGCATGAATAGTCTATATGTTTGATAGTCTTTCCTATGTTTGGCTTCAACTTCTAGTCATACCTATATGGAGTATTCCTAAAAGATCTTAACATAGGATCATCCTCTCGACATAGTTAGCTTGTGACAGAGCAAGCCCGGCTTCTGTCAGAATGATCTTTATTTTGATGATAACATAAGTATCTCCCAAGCCCTTTATACTAAACTTGGATAAAATGAACTTTTTGGTGTTTGTAACTTTGTCTAGATCCATGCACATGATTAATAAATCGTCTACATAAAATACATCGTAACCCTATTACGCTCCAGTCCCAAAATATGTAGGACCAGGATACATAAATATGCCAACTACGTCTCAAGTCGACTCCATCCCAGCTCGAATATTTATAAGCTGTACAGTAATAACCAACTATCTATATAAGTCAATAATATTTCTAATCTCAATCCAAAGTAATATATGATGCAAGAATAGGCAATTTATATCATGGTGTACACCCTATACTACACGTATCCGAATAGACTCGAAAGAAGTAATATGAGTCTACAAATACTAGGCTAACAAGCAGAATGCAAGTAATAGAGATAAGTATGTAATCGCAAAATATACCTTAATCAGATATAACAATGCTGTCATGATCAGCGAACTAACTCTGCACATATCAACTACCTAGAGAGATCACAAGGTCCTCAGAGGGACGTAATAAGTACAAACATGCCAAAGTAACAGTAAATAAACTATAGAAAACAAAAGGATAACTACAATAACCATCTATGTGAAATCACTACAAGAAAAAGGCTTTTATTGACGGGTTTTTCCCGTCAAGAAATGGGTATCTTGACGGTTGTAGATCCGTCAAGTAGGCCGGATTCAAGAAAAGTCCCCCCTTTTCTTGACGGTCACTGGCAGGGCTTTTCTTGACGGTTTTTTGCCATCGTATGAAGTAATTTTCTTGACTATTTTTAGCCGTCAAGATAACATTTTTAGAAACTATCAATGTAGGCAAAAACTTTCCTTGACTCCGGTCTAGATGACAATCTTTAGCCGTTAAGAAAAGCATTTATTTTGACAGACAAAATTCGTCAAGAAAAGCAGTAATTCATGGCTATTATGCAGCATGATTTGAATTAAAATTGACGTTTGACAACCGTCAAGAGAAGCTATCCAAAGTACAAGAGAAGCTTGCTAAAATTCCGTCAAGAATTATATAATATTAATCAAACACGCATAATATCAATCCAAAAGCTATACACATCAAATTACTATAAAACCCAATTTTTATATTAACAAACTCTATTGTTCATACAACAAAAACTTCCAATACACATCCCACCACATGTATTCTTTACTTGTCCAACCATAATATAATCTAACCATAAAGTACACATATCCTACATCTGTTGTTTCCATACCACTTAAACATCCAAACCACAATCATCTATCACATGTCACCACAAAACATAATCCAATAATACAAAATGAAACCAAAAAAGTGGCAAACCAGATCGAAGCACATCCCTCCATATCCACAACATTTCCCTATTCACAACATGCATGCACCTTCTTTTTTTGGCAAGTTCCTGAGAGAACAAGAACACAAATTATTAATATACAGTTCTTATATAGATATTGAACTCACTATTACAGAATTATCAATACAGATTGATTTTATTACTGCACACACAAGAACTCGAGACAATTTGAATCACTTGACAAGAATCTAAAGGCTAGCCATACTGAAACTATAACAAACATGTATCAATTATGTGAAGAATCTGAAGGCTAGCTAAGTTATCAATCATGTAAATTTTTTCGTTGATGATTAGATATCGGTTCAGTTTGTTGTACGAAAAATGAATATGGGTAAAGATGCATACAGGTATACTGAAAATGTCTAGATACAAACATGTATCAAATTGGACATAGAATAATAACAATAATAATAACTAAAGTAGTGTAGAGAAGTACAAGGTAGTACAATGAAGCAACAAGCAGCAGGCTAGAGGCTATGCACACTGCAATGTACATAATATCAGAATTTTAAGCTTAAGCTTGAGTATCAGAGTTATAACCAGTTATAACCTGCTTTTGTACATTGAAGTCTATACATTGAAGGAAATCTAGTAATCAAGGCACATGAGTCAACTCTGGTCGTAAACCATTTAGAAAAACAAATGGTTATAAATAACAAAACATTGGTATGCATGAAATGGTTATAAATGCCAACTTTGGTTCCAAAAGTAATACAAACCAAAATTTATAAAACTTGAACTTGATGAGTGATGAGAACTTAAGTAAGAATGAAATGGTTCCAAAAGCAAATAGTTTCATGCCTTTTTCAAACCTACGAACAGAAAACTCCAATTTTGTACATCAATAGTAGAAGAAGCAGAACTTAAGGAAATCAAAACCTTTATTTTCCAGCGATAAGAACCTACTTTTATCAATGGCTCAGTATAGAGCATAGGAGGTAGTAGCAAGTCTTATATCTTTTGCCATATACTCTGCTAAACTAAAAATTCAAGCTTCTATCATTGATATAAACATACATGATGTTCTGAGGTGCAAGTCTGGCCAAGAAAATGGAAATAATTGAGTCCAATGTTTCAAATATTTCAAGAAAATGGTTTGTAGTACCACTGCCCCCTTCTGTCCCATTCTCAACTGTTAGCAACCACTTGAATATTTTGGACAGGCAATGCAAAGCATTATAAAGAATGGCAAATATAGAATTTTGTAACTTCCAATCTTTTGTGTCCCCAATCCAACCCTTTCATTTCAGTGTATGTCTCAAAGTAAAGCACCCTCTCGCAAAGCAACATTAAAAGCATTATGTGGCATTATCTGCTAAAAAGTTTCTGTCATTTTAATGAAGCCTTACACAAGCATCTTTGGGGCTAGCTTCTTATATATATATATATATATATATGGCCATGTGATGTGACCAAAAGATAACACGCATCAAATGAGAGGATGCTAAATGTTTCAATGCCCAACCATTCAAAGATATAAAGTAAGGAAGATAAAATTTGTAAACAAACAAATGCCAATGTAAAGCTTATGGAGTTACCTATATTCCTACTTTATATAGCAAAGGCAGTGGAGAGTACTGTTAGCAGCAGCATCCTTGATTCACCTGAATCACCTCTCCCATATCATATGGTCTTTGTTTGTGTAGATGTGTCGATAAGAGTATCCTATTAACAAACAGATAAACATTACTAACCATGATGATTGTTATTAATGAAAAAATAGGAAAATAATCAGATACAGACCGTAGACCCAACGTAGGCCCTATGCTCTTGGCTTGAACCAAAATGCTCTCTGCTAAGTAACATAGAGGGATGTGAACATTGTGCAACTACAGCTACTTCTCATTATTAGCAAAAGTAGCAGTCTTTTTACTTAGTCATCAAATTAATGAAAATATGCAACATCCTTTCATTGCTAGAGTAACAGCTAGGGCAAAACTTAGCTGCTTCATTGTGTATTTTCATTGTCTCTATCTATTCAACAAGGGTTGCATCTGAATTGCGCTATAAAGACACTAGCAATTCTTAAGTATGTTTAGTTCCTTGGCAAAGTCCTTTGATAAATCATACTTACACCTCTTCTTTTAAACAAACAAGACATCCAATCATGTATTTAAGAAAAGAAAAACTGTGCCAATCAATCTTTAGTCCAAACTTATATTAAGATTCTTGTTGTATGGGAGAATGGGATGTGAAAACTCAGATCCCATCAAGTATGGACGTGTCACAATCTAATGTGCATCAGGATAATATAGTAGGCACCCTTTAACCATTGCAGGCACTAAGAATGCTAAGCTAGCAAGGGAAAGAAAACTGTGTGGAATGGGAACGCATATTGTTCATTGATTTGCATATATTCCAGAATTGCCAACATACCCAAGTTTTGTCCACGACAAAAAGATAGATGATAGTTCTCACATGTGAATTTTATATAGATTGAATTGAGTAAACAGTTCCTTTGTGTAAAACTATAAGTTGCATTTTCGTTCCATATGTTTTTGAGCTAGCCCTGTAAAATTAATAAGAGAAAAATGGTGTGTAAGTAAATAGATACGCTAACAACAACTTTGATAAATTGGAGAAAATTAAAATTTTAACTAAAACTTGCTCAAGTACAGACTTCATAGAATCCAATGTCAATACCGAAGTCACAAATTTGAACTAATACAATTTATTGCATATTGCAAATCAATGGACAATATGCATATTGCATATTGCATATCACAAATTTGAACTAATATAATTTATTGCATATTGCAATGGACAGTATGCATATTGCATATTGCATATCACAAATTTATTGTATATCACAAATTTGAACTAATACAATTTATTGCATATTGCAAATTAAAATTTATTGCATATTGCAAATCAATCTGAACTAATAAAATTTATTGGGAAAAGTAGAGCCACAAGAAATGGTCAAATCAGTTTCGGTCAGTATTTCTGAACTTTATTAACAACAATCTACAAGTAGCTAGATTTGATTGCCAAATTTATCCCGTAAAAACATAAGCAATTTAGCAAAGACCAATGTTGATACTAATACTTAGTAATACATTAGCTTAATGAAATCAAGGCTTAGCTTCACAATTTTCCATCTTTTACTACATCGATCCGTAAGTTTACCTAGTAACCAAAGTTGAACCACAATTGACCTCATTCATTGACCCAAAACCTTTCTGAAAGTACCAATAATAGGTTCAAGGCAATTTTCAAAGAGATGACCAAATTGTGATCTATATATGAGAATCTTTAGATATTACTTAGGTCATTCATCCTTAACTGTGGGTTGATCATTAGGGCCACAATTCAGTCACTTCCATAGTAGCTTGGCACTGCACATTATAAATACCCTTAAGCCTAAATTTTGTGCAACAAGTAAGACTTGGTGCTTGAGTCCCAGAGTCTACCTCTCCATATATTGGGTGTAAGAACGTATATCTTGAACCTTCCCAGAATGTCAGCAGGAGACTTGCGGCACTTGGCACCCTTTTATCTACAAAGCATACTAAGCTAGTTTGCAGATAGGATAAGGTGTAGAAAAAGGACAGTTGTCAAATTTGCTTATAAATAACAATTCAAAAATATTACCCTGATAACATTATGAATTAGGTTAGTCTCATGATATTTGTATGATACCGTTGAGACATAAGCAGCTTGTCAGATCATGAAGTTAGCAGATTAACTTAGTTGAATTAGAGAACAGACTTGGAACAATTAATATTTGGCACACTACAACTAGTTGAACTGATATTTAATTAGGGAATACCAATAGTTTATCACCGTCTTTGTGGTTCGTCCTTTCTTCTTTAACTTTATGGCTCGTTTGGTTCAAGTTTTTGTATTCCTAGGAATAGATTTTCAATTCCTTTCCCATGGGAAAGGAATTCAACAGTCCCATACCCATGTTTGGTTACACACAATCTTAATTTATTTAGTTTTCCTTAAATACTCTTTCATTAATTTATGATGATTCATATGTTTAGAATAGAAGTTGAAAAGTTGGAAATAAAGAGAGGTTATTACCGTCCAAACAAATACCCAAATAACATTCCTAGGAAAGAAAAACTATTCCCAAGGAGGGACTTGGAAATAGCTTTCTCACATCAATGGGAATATTTAGCCCCTCATATTCTCTCATCATTCCCAATCCTAGACATAACAAACATGGGAAAGGAATTCAAAACCCATTCCCAACCCTTAAAAACTTGAACCAAATGGCCCCTAACAGCAAGCTTACGAAGTTTCTCATAGACAGTAAACTAAATTGCACCATGTGTAACATGGAAAAAAATTGCACAAAAAGCCAAAGTAAATGCTACAAGCACTGGGCACCACACAGATATTTAACAAAGGCGGCATAAAAAGAGAAAGGATGGTTAACATAGATGATTTAAATGTTAATGCATGAAAACATGTTTCACATATAAATATGTACAGTTTAGTTAATAATCATTAGTTATTCATGCAAATTCTGCACATTTCCAAAAATATATTTATTTTCTTGGAACGCCAAGTAACTTGCATTAATAATGTAGAAAAGTAAAAAAAGCTGCATACAAATTATTGTAAAAAAATAATATTTTTCTAAAGCAAAATCGAAGTCGTGTCCGTGTCGCATTCGTGTTCGTACATTTATTTCTTTTTGTACATAGTAAATCCAAAGCCCTATAATTGTCATCGAAACACAAACCCTAATTTGTGCGGAGGGAGGGAGAGAGTTAGGGTTTTGACTGGAGGGAGGGAACGACGAGAGCTCGTCGGTGTCGTAGAAGGGCTTGGGATGGCGGTTGAGGACGACGACGCAGTAGTTGCAGGCAACGACGACGGAGGAGGCGATGGCGATGACCACGTATAGCCTCGGGATCTCTTCTCTCGACCGTGAATAGCCTGGGTTAGGGTTTGGGGACGACATAAGATGGATTTGGGTTAGGCTTTTGGGATTGAGAAAGGAGGAAGAGGATAAGGGAGATGGAGAGGATGAAGAGGAAGATTTTTGGTTTTGGCTCTGATTCTCCATCAATAACAACATCGAGGAAGAAATAGAGTGGATAGTAAAGGATCGGAAAATAAATAGAATGGGATTGAAGGACAACCGTCAACATAAAATGCAATAATTTGGTTTTCAAAATTTTTACCAAAATGGCTGTTGAAAAAATCCCGCAAAGTTTTTTGCATATACATTAGTTGACGGTTATCATCAAACAGTCAATAAATAAAATGATGTGTCTTGACGGATCCTCTAAAATCGTCAACTATTATGCTATAAAATTGCTAAAATAACATAAAATGTGTCCTTTCTTGACGTAAGTCCAAATCTGTCAAGATAACCCATTTTGTTGACGGTTTTTTCTTGACCGTCGAGAAATAAAACGTCAAGAATCATCATTTTTTTGTAGTAAATGCATGTATGAACCCTTTTCAGATATTAGGAAATGCATTTATAAACCCTTTTTGGATATCAAGCTTCAGCCACTAGGCTCAAGAGCACCTCAGCGGGCTCATACCCAAGGCACCGTATCATGGGACCAAGAGCATACATGTAAATAACATCAGAGCTCTACTATAAAGACAATGACAAACTGGTAGAATAACAATCAAGTCCCAAATATGGAAACGAGGCCAACTGAGTCTAGATAGCTTGATAGTGCGGTAATGTTCTGCCCAACCCATGTTTTAGTTCTATCCAGTCAAGTCATGTCTAGTCAAATAAGTCTCAAATACAAGTAACAAGTCTACTATCCTATCACAGAGTCTATAACCATGAATATCTTATGTCTAACTCCGTAGCATGATCATTTCCGTGTCATGTGGTTTATCATGTCCATGAACACGAATGAAATGCATCGCCATCCAGAACATCTAGAACTAACATCGACACCTAAATACGATTCAGACGCTAAGTATCAACTATATCCGACGTCCAGAACATCTAGAACTAAGAATAAGTAAACAATAATAAAAGAAAATAATAATTTTACTAAAACTTTGGCATGGTACACTTGCTTGAATCTTCAAAGTGAGTGCACAAAAGTCTTGGTTCAGCAATCCTAGTCGTATCATCACGAACTCCTACGAACATATGATACTATCGGTCAGCTAATATATTAAGGTATGCTACACAACAATTATTTCGTAGTCATTTATGGTCGAAACTAGGTCACATGGCAACTAGTCTAGTTTTAGGCTCAACTTTACATGGTATTAAACTACATTAATCTAACATAAATATATACAATAGTCATCTTTATGGCATGAACTATAGTAACTATTTGCTATGGTCGATTAGTTGCATAACATGTACTGTAGTCGGTATATTGGAACAAATCGGGACATATAAACATAATTTTATATTCTAAAAATATGAAAAAGGTGAATTTTAGAGGTATCTAACATAGGAAACATGATTTATATCATTGAAAATTAACAGGTCGAGGTGGTGGTATCACATGGTAAAGTTACAAGTTGAATCCTAAGTTTTTCGATGATAGAAAGGTTGTCCTAAGAACATGATATTGTACAAACAATCATAAATCTAAACAAGTTCAAATTATGGCACATTGAGATAATAGAGGGATGTGTTAGGATCATTACCAAGGAATTATTTGCTATCATGGCGCATCACAAGGCAGTATAAATAACGACGCACGAAAACTGGTTTAGCCTGGACAAACTTTCATTAAATGCTTGTCCCATACAAACTATTGCGATCCACATGCTGGGGAATTGGAGATAATAGAGGACACATAGGGATACATTTTAGAGTTAGTTTGGTGGAGGTTTGATCGATAAAACATGGAGAAACAAGGGCTAGAAGTCAGCAGACCTATTGTTTGGATTTCTAAAGTCGGCTGTGTTCGGTGCTCGATTTTGTCCTTGTACCTACCAAATAAATTGCGATGGAGACTCAATACCTTAGTAGGGTCGAAGAGGGACATCTTGGGGCCACCTTGAAGATGGTGGTTCGTCTAAAAAGGGTCGGGAAGGGGGCGGTTTACTACTGCATATAGAAGGGGACGACGGTAGCCTGTTGTAGATAGGGGTCGGGTTTAGCTAGGTTTAGGGTTTATGGTCAGCCATTTAGTTAGGTATATATAATTTTAGTTAGAGGAAACTTTAGGGTTTATATGATCTTTTCTTGCAAGTGGTTTGGTGAGTTTTTGGTCCCTCAGTTAAAAGAAATATTGACTTAATCTTTTAGAAGATTTAAGGAGTCGAAATTACGAAAGGTTTCTATGGATGTTGTAATCTTTGATTTAAACCTATATTGGTTGTTTAAAAAATGAATAAAATCGGTCTAAAATATTCACATCAGGCTAGGCCAATCTAGGTTAGGCCCTAACACTCTTAGATTGGTTAGTTTTAGGTCGGCCCAAAATACGTCTTGTGGGACTTTTGTTTATAAGTAGCACATGAGAACTCAATTGAGTGACACACAAGTAGCATGTGTGTTGTGGACTCCGAGTAAATCAAAATCATATATTGGGTTGAAAGATTTCAGTCGAGATTGGTTCTCTAATTTTTAATATGAAAGGACACGGTAATACGGTAGGTGTAGAATTGAAACTTTTGACACAAATGTTGCACAATAAAAAAATTAGAGTACAAGAAGGAATGTTTGAATGGGACATGATATGTCTAAATTAAGGTGGACTCATCCAGATCATGCATATGAAATTTGTTTGGAAAATTGACTAATGTTGTGATCATAAAATCCAAGCTACAGAAAAGGATACTTAATGGTCAAAATTAAAGTGAAAGTATTTATAACAATAATTAATTCTATTAAATATCAAAAATAACTTTCTAAAATTCAGAGGGCTTACAACCTACCTCCCTAGAAAAATGGTTCCTCAAAATTAAATACTATAATATAACAACAAATAATAATAGATAATATAGCGTACATATCTATCCCATAATGGGATGAGGAAATCACTCGTGAATCACAAAATAAAAGGATAGCAACATGGTCTAAACTGAGTCAACACCCAAAGTTATAATCATAAGTATATATCCTATTATCGAGGCAAGATGACACTATTACATCGAACAAGGACAAGAGGTATCATATTGCACCGAGATAAAATACATCCTATAACCATGATCAGGCCAAAGGACCTTTGTGATGCCACTTCGGTTAATATGCTAACACAGCACAGTAACCCAACCTTACATAGACAAGAGGTGGACCATACACTATGGCAATCCATATCCCTTGGCTACCAACAGAAGGAATAGTTCATCATGAATGAGGCTTATGATTGGCCAATCAATTCAGATTTCCTAAAATGACAATGATTTCTTAAAAATACGATTAACTAATCATAAAAGCAAGAATCTAACTTAGATCTCCTTAAATTCTTATATCCTACATTATCTTCTCTAGTCCCTCAATCCTATAACACTTGATTTTTCTTAAATATCGCTCCCAACATAATGGTGTCAGACTTCTAAAATATATCATTATGTAAACCTTAATCCAAACACAATTATTCTATTTACAATTTTTCTAGAATTTCTAACTAAACTTCATCGTTGAGAAGTTACTAGTCTAGCTAAGGTAAGGCTTATAACTTGTCTGTCACATCTTTATCTATGACTAGTCCACAAAGACAGAAAAATGATAACTACTCCGTCAGCTTTGTCAATCCTTAAACTCTATACTATACTCCTATAAGTTATATAACAAACTTCTTTCGTAGTTCGGTTAGCGACCCACCCCTTCTACCTATAAGCAATCTATATAATTCTTACAAGGGTACTAATCCATTTTACACCTACCTGCAGGTAAAGGTCGAGGTTGAGCTAGTCAAATACATAAACCTATTGGTCAATCTTCTCATCCTAGCCATCTATAGGTCATTTCAAAGCTAGTATTACCATGTATAAAGATGATCGTCTATTCTAACTTAGATCTTTCTACTCTATCATACACTCTTTGGTCACATATACCCTGATATTATCATTCTTTTTTTTGAGTCAAAGCTTAACTATCTTTATTCAATTCAAGTACCAGAGGATGAAAAACAAGCAGCATCTTTCTCAAGCTGCTAGACAATGAATCTAGGAGGACTAAACAATGTGTCCTTAATAGCATTATGTAAAGAATGGTTGGCCAGTAAATGAGCTACCGCATTCCTCTCTCTCCGAATAAATTTGTATTCCATATCTTTGCCTGAAGATCGAGCCTCCGTCTGGATTTCTTGGAGAGTATCATATAGCCTCCAAGGAATTAATGTCATCTCCCCCTTGAGTATTTGATAAGCATTATGTGAGTCTCATTCGATAAGAATCATCCGAAGGTCGAGGAGGTTCGCTAGATGTATTCCAAGTTGAATGGCCTGAAGCTTTGCTGCCAATATTCGGTCATCAATGAAGCCATAATCAAGAGTTGTGCTCCATGCTTTAGCTGCGATAAATCTTCCTTCATGATCTCTCGCAACAGCAGCCGCTGCGCTTGAGTGGGAAGACACCGCTCCGTCTACGTTGATCTTGATGTGTCCCAATGGTGGTGGTTTCTAGACAAAAGCTTCCAGATTCCTTCATGCAGATTCGATATGCTCCATTTTTTATTTTGGCCTCCTGCGTATGATCTGTATATAGATTGCGCTTGTTGCACTATCTTATGCACATTTGGAGGGACTCGACAAAATATACAGTCACACTGTGCTTTCCATATGCTCCATAATAGCGTTGCCCCCATGCGAAAGACCTCTTCGGCTTGTTTATCCATCAGCCATTCTTCAATAAGCCTAAAAATGTTCATTTTAGAATCTACTCGTAGCCCAATGTTGCTGGCAAACCAAGTTGCTTTAGAAATATTACAATGAAGGAATAAGTGATTGGTATCCTCCACTTGATCGAGACAAAATGGACATAACCTGTTCAGGCCTTGGAGATGCTTGCCTAAGTTATCAAAGAGAGGGAGAGATTTGTGAAGGAGTCTCCAAATGAACATTTGCACTCATGGAGACAGGGACTGAATTTTCCACAAATCTTTCTATTTTTCTCTATCATTAACGCTAGATGAGCAGCTCGGTTGTTGCCTACGCAAGTCTTCATATAGTGATTTAGAGAAGAATTGGCCGTGCCTCGTTTTAGTCCATATAAGCTCGTCATTCCCGTCTCCTTCCCTTAGTAAAATGTTTGTGATGGCCGCTGCTTCTCTTGTAGTAAACCAGCTCTAGATGAGTGACATATTCCATGTTCTTGTGTCAGGCTCTATTAGTTCCCTAACAAGCATGGGGCTGTGTGATGTCCTTTTGCTTTCTGAAATTCGGAAGGTCGGTAAACTGGGAATCCATGGATCCTCAAATATTTTAACCCATCCTCCTCGGATTCTCCAGTATATGTTGTCGGATATGTGCTTCCTCATGTCTAACATGCTTGCCTATGTCGCAGAGACTCTCTTAGGCTTGTTTATAATCCAGATAGATTGATTTTGCAAGTATCTACCCATTAGCACTCGTGCCCATAGCTGATCTGGTTGATTAAGAAACCTCCATAATAGCTTCCCTATCAATGATTTGTTGACCAGCTCTAATTGTCGAATGCCCAGTCCCCCGGCTTCCTTTGGTTGCGTAAACGTGTCCCATTTCAAGAAATGGAGCTTCTTAGTAGATGTATCATGACCCTACCAAAAGGAGCGTTGTTGTTTCGTCAGCTTGCACAAAATCTGCTTAGGTATTAAATACGCTGACATGTGGTATATGGGAATGGACCCCAATGTCGATTTGATCAACGTGGTACGTCCTGCATGAGACACAAGCTTAGATTTCCAGCCTTGCAATCGAGCGGAACATTGCTCATGTAGGGAAGAATAGGTAGATAACTTGGACTTTGGCTTTAGAAGCTGATGGCCTAAGTACTTGTCATCTTCCGACATTCTTGAGAGTTGAAGGGCGGAGGCTAATATTTCTTGAGTGTTGTGTGCGACTCCACTGCTGAAATAAATGCATGACTTGGAGAAGTTTATCTTCTGTCCCGACCACTGGGAGTATACTTGGAGAATTCCATGTATAGTATTCATAGAATAGAGGGATGCCTGTCCAAAGATTAATATATCATCAGCAAATAATAGATGAGAGATTGCCGGTGTGTACCTATTAAGGCAAATTCCTTGGAATAGATTGTCATGTTCGAGTTTGAGGAAAATTCTGGATAATACTTTTGAACATAGGACGAATATGAACGGTGATAGTGGGCACCCCTGTCGAATCCCTCTAGATGGTTCAAAGAGTCCTTCAGGAACCCCATTGATCAGTATGGAATAGGAAACCGTTGTTATGCACTTCATAAATAATCTATTGGAGTGATCTCTGATGCCCATGCCTTCAAGTACATGTTAATATATCATTCGATAACAATATTTTCTAGTACTTCTATTATAGGCCTTATCTCAGTCAAAAGGAAGCAGGGCTTAGTCTAATGATTCTAGGATCGCTTGTTAGGGTTAGGCCTTATACTGTACTATATTTTGACTTACACCTTGGAAGAGTACGTATAGAATTCTATCCCTAAGCTAATTACCTAGTCCTGTATAGCATGGATTCTTATATTCTTTAAAAAAATTCCAACGATAATGGTTCTACACAGCCTTAGGTCCAGCCTTAAGTACAAGGCTTATCAAACCATTCTACCCATAACAAAAGTCTCTAGTCATACCTTCCAAAGTTTACCACAAGGGTGGTCATATTTTTGCTCAGTAAAATATGACTAATACTAAGGCTAAACTGTATAATCTCTCAAATTCTATCTTATTCTCCTAACAAATCTCTATGGATAGGTAAAACTTCTAATTCACCCTATCAATTTTGACAGCGGTAGGAATATCTAACCATTAATTAAAATGGATTTTCTACCAAACTAAAACTAAAAAAATAAAATACCACTATTTTCTAGTCGACCTTTCTAGTTGATATGTTTTATCCTACTCATATATACCTTAGATAATCCCCATCCTATGAAATATGCTACCTCTATAGCTTTTGTCCTATGACAAAATATAATCAAAACTACCACAACGGTTCCAGGTACTAGTGGAACACCATTCGTCGGATTCATAACTGCAGCAAGTGCATTCATCAGTCCAAAAGGCATCACAAAACCTGTAGTGGCCATAGCGAGTCCCGAATATTGTGCTTTAGAATTAATATTATCTCTCCGTATCTTTACCTGATGGTATCCCAATCTCAAGTCAATCTTAGAAAAACTTTTGCTCATGTCAGCTGGTCGATCCGGTCGATAGTGACCTATATGTAAGCCCTCTAATTTTTAGAATTTATTTATTTATTTATATTTAATTAATATAATTATTTCTTATTAAATAATATTTTAAATTTAATTATGACTATAAATACACTTTACCGTAGTTTTAATTTTGAAGCACAATATTTTCCAATTCTTCGAAACCAATTTTATTTCATGTTCTAAACAAGTCCACCTTCGTTTAGGAATATCATGTTCCACTCAAACATGTTCCCTTGTAGTATATTTTTTTCACAACTTTTGGGTCAAAATGGTCATTCTTGCCCTTCACCGTAACTTTGATGTATTTTTTAGTTCCAATTTGAGTCCAAATCTGATCTAATTTTTTTGACTCTATATATAGTTTTGACCTATTTTGAGCCTACTACAAATATGCCACTAGTGTCTCACTCAATTAGGTTCCTATGTGCTACTTATTTTCAAATATCACACAAGACTTAATTAATAGATTTTCGGAACCCAATTAAACCCAACAAGGCATACTGACCTGAAACTAACTCAACTAGGAAAGGTACAGCCAATTTTAGGTTGCCCTAGCCTAATAGGACCATTAACTAATTTTTTTAATTAATGTTGTACAACCACCTATAGAGGAAAATGTAAATATTCATTATGGAGATTGAGAGGGGGTTATTTAGAAATAACAAATATCACTCAATCTTTTTCTTTTCTTTTTAATTCAAAATAAATCCTAAATCCTCCCCAACCTCCTCTACTTTAAACCTCTTTACTTAGATTTTTGAGCATTTATCTATATTTATATTATTCAAAATCGAGCCTAAAAACCCAAATTCCCAACCCTTCTACTACTCGTACTTTGCGAGAAGTAGTTGATGTAATCGTTGTTGTTTTCCCCCTTTGCTGAAACATTCACCCCTTTCACCACCTCCTCGACCATCCTAAGACAATCCTCTAACATCTTAGCAAGCCCCCGAGGAGCCACAGCCCCTAGTTTGATCGGCATAAGGCGTGGAAGATAATCAAAGTTGGTCAAACTCAGTTTTAAAATTCACAACAGGTTGGTTGACTTACACGACAATTTTTTTTCTATATTTTATCGATATTTTTGATGCAAAACTAATTCTAATGCGTAGCCCTACGTGTTCTCTTCCTTCTCCAAAAAGCACGATACGTTGTTCCATCCCGTTTGTCCGTGGTGCTCATTACACGATCGTTGGTCTAGGCTAAACCTATTTGGTGCGCGCGTTATTCCGGTGACTTGCAGAGCCTTACAACCTCGCAAAAGATATTGGTAACAATCCTAACATCTTGTTTTATCATTCCAATATGCTCATCGATAATCTCGTTGAGTTTTTTGTATTTTTAAAAAACCGTTTTCGTCGTATAATTTATCAAAGGTAGAATTTCCTCGAACACATAGTTGTTCTTGAACTAGAGACTTCATAATATTTTTCTAAACTAATTATCATGTGTCCTTCCTTATAAAATCAAATTTTCCCTTATATTTCTAATTTTTTTTCAGAATTATTAATTATTTAAAAATATATTTGTTTTCTGGTCCAACCCACTCGACGAGTTGGCAACGGTGCTACTAATTGATATAATACTTTTATATAATAGTTTTCTTGTAAATATTTGTAAAATATTATTTATAAATATTTTAAATAAATATCCAGAATTCAATATTATATTTTCTTTATTTTATTAAAATATTTTTTTTTCATGTTGATACTAGTTTGATATAGTACTAGATATTTGTTTTCTTGTATATGTTAGCTAGAAAATGTTCTTAAAATATTTCAAATAAATTTCCAAAATTACATATTATATTTTTTTATAAAAATATTATTTTTATCATGGTGACTTAATAACTAAGTGTATTAGATGTAGCTTTATATGGTACGGTACTAGTCTAGTTAGAATACGCTGAGTCGATGTTATATATGGTATGGTTGTAAATATAAGTGTGTGTATGATATGTATATGTTGTTGATTGGTAGTTGTATATTTATTCAAAAAGTACGTGACGATGTTACCAAGGATACCGGGGTTAGACCTTAGTACGCCCGCTTAGAGACCTCATGACCTCATGCAAGTGTACCTTACCAATGTTATAGTTTATCGTCCTTTCTTTTATTATTGTATTTTATTTTTCTTGTCCATTATCATTGACGACGTAAGATTAGTCGGTACTTTGCATTCGTACTATATTCGGGTGCCAATGATATATGGTGGTCATCGAGTATCGACACAAGCATTGCATATTTTTATTCATATTTTATTGACACGGTAGACCATAAGAGACCGAAACAATTCATGATACGGAGTCTACACGAGTATTCATGGCTTGGACTTCATGACAGGATACTTGATTGTTTCTTCCACTTTTGACTTGATATACTGGACTTAACTTGACCTGCTAGTTCTAGACATGGAATAGGGAGAACATTACCGACATATTAGATTATTTTATTATTTAACCTCGTTATCATATTTGGGACTTGGTTGTTATATTATTGCTTGCCATTGTCTTTGTAGCAGAGCCCTATTGTTATTTTATTGCTTGCCAAGGCTACCGCGACACGGTGCCTTGGGTGCTTGACTGCTGAGGAGCTTGTGCGTCTCAGTGGCCAGAACCTGATATTAGGAACATGTTCTCATGTGCATATCACTTAGCTGGTTATGATAGTTACCCTTTAGAAGTTTCATTTTCATTACTGTTAAATTGGATTATTGTTTCTTGTACCTTGCTATGTCCCGTAAGGACCTGATGATCTCTCCAGGTAGTTGATTATGCAGAGATGATTTGCTGATCATGGAGGTGTTGTTATTTTCGATCTAGGTATTTATTGTGGTTACACATTTTATCCATTACTTCCATTCTGCTCTTCAACCTACTTTAACAATATTTATTTTGTCAAGAGCTTATTTAGGCAGTTGTATTATTGTCTGGCCAACTTTAATACATGTTGTCTTTCTTGGTATTTTTACTATTGTGGAATTGGTATATTACTTTTGATCAGCATTGATACACTTGGTTCTCACTTGAGATGATATCTTATGGATTAAGATATAATTGGACTTCCTAATTATAATTAGATTGGACCTCTAAACATCTTATATGTATTCTAGCTGTGCTGGAGTCCACTTGATAGGTAGCTGACATGTATACGTATTCCTAGTCCTATATAGTTTGGGACTAGCGTGTTACATTTTTTTAGTGGCCCATGCAGGTTGAGCTAGCCGTTTTGGTTATGTTACTTTACCTAACGGGCCTGCAAATAGGATTACACTCTTAATATTCTCAATCTACAACTACCTTGACAATTCTTTTAGAATTTTTCTATCGTCCTTGAACTTCGTATTTGCACTCAATTATTTTTTCTTCGCTTTCTTGTATCATTGCTTCTCGTCCCCTCCTATTTCGGAGTAATGAATAATCGTGCTTTATAGAAGGCAATCGAGTAAAATAAAATTGAGATAATTTAGTGCTTTTGACTTTATAAAGTTTTAAAACAACATTTATGGTTATTGTGTTAATGTTAAAAATAGAAGAGAATTTGAGGATAGAGATTTGACCTAAGGAGAAAGTCTCTTGAAGATTGCATTTAAAATTTTGAATACATATATATTTGATTCAAGAAAATTACAATTAGTGAATTTTTTAATTTTGAGTTTGAAGGACGAATCATAAATTTTTGAAGGCTGAAAAATTTAAAAATCCAAAATTTGGAAGATGATCTATTGAATATATTTTTATTACTAAACTTTTTGAGGGGATTAAGGTAAGAGTGGACTTGCATTTAAAATTTTAAGAATTTTAAAGAATACCGGTGAATTCAATTTTCGAGAATTAGAATGGTTAAAGATTATTATTATTATTTAATTTTTTGATTCAAGGCTTGAATAAAAATATAGGACAAGTCCTTTGAGAAAATTAGTCTGAATAATAAAAAGTGAAAATGGATCGAGGATATAGTGGTTAAGGGACTAGTAATTAAGATCTTGGCTCGATGGTCATTTTGTGGAGTAATTCGCACCCGTTAATCATGCCACTATGTCAAAAGTTAACCCCGTTCATTTCTTTACTATTTGTTATCGACCAATCATTATTTTCTTTACTATTTAAGATGGGTAGATTGTAAGCCCTATAATTTATAGGATTTATTTTTTTTACTTTTAATATGATTATTTATTATTAAATAAGATTTTAATTTTAATATGACTATAAATACACTTTACAGTAGCTTTGATTTTTGAATCACAACATTTTTCAATTCTTTAAAACAATTTTATATTCATGTTGTAAATGAGTCCACTTTCGTTTAGGCTTATCATGTCTCACTCGTATATATTCCCTTGCATTATATTTTTCTTGCATAACTTTTGGATCAAAATGGTAATTTTTTCTATTCGTCATAATTTTTATATATTTTTTAATTCCAATTTGAAACCCAAATCCGATCCAAACATTTTGACTCAATATATAATTTTGACCTATTTTGAGCCTACTAAAAACATGCAAATGGTGTCCCAGTCAATTGGGTTCCCATGTGCTATTTATTTTCAAATGGAATAGAAGAACCAACTAATAGACTTTCAGAATCCAATTAAATCCAATGACCCGCACCGACCCTAATTTGACCATCATTAATTGATTTTTATTAATATTTTGCAACCACTTATAGAGGAAAATGCAAATGTGTATTTTGGATATTGAGAGGGTTATGTGGAAATAACAAATCTGACTCAATCTTTTTCTTTCCTTTTTGATTTAAAACAAATATTAAACAAATCCTAAGTCCTCCCAAACCACCTCTACTTCACGCAAACCCCATCCCCTTAGGATTTTGAATACTTTTGTTATTCACAATTGAGCCTAAAAAACCAAAATTTCTAAACCCTTCTACTGGCCGCACTTTCTGAGAAGAAGCTGTTGTAACCATTGTTGTTATATCCCTTTGTCGAACCTTCCACCCCTTCCACCACCTCCTCGACCACCTTAAGACAACCCTCTAATAACCTAGCAAGCCCCCGAGGAGCCACAACCCCTAGTTTGGTCGGCACATGGAGTGGAAGTTACCCGATGTCGGTCGAACCCAGTTCTTAAATTCACAACAGATTGGTCAAATTCCAAGATGTGTTTCCTACTTTTTATTAATTTTTTTGACACAAAATGATTCTAACGTATAGACCTATGTGTCTTCTTCCTTCTCCAAGAAGCACGATACGTGGTTCCTTCCCGTTTGTCTGTGGCGCTCATTGCACGATCGTTGGTCCAAACTGATCCTATTTTAGTGAGCTCGTCATTCCAGCAACTGGGAGAGCCTTATGACCTCACAAAAACTATTGTTGGTGATCATAACATCTTGTTCTATCATCCTAATAGCTTGACGTTAATCTCGTTGAGTTTTTTGTATTTTTTAAAATCTGTTTCCGTCCTACTATTTATCGAACGTTGAATTTCCTCATACATGTAGTTGTTCTTAAACTAGAGACTTTATAATATTTTTATAAAATGGTTATCATGTGTTCTTCCTTGTAAATCATATTTTCCTTTGTTTTTCTAATTTATTTCAGAATTATTAATTATTTAAAATCTATTTGTTTTTTGGTTCGATCGACTTGATAACTTGGCTAACGGTGCTACTAGTTGAAATAGTAAGTTTATATAATAGTTTCCATGTGAATATTTTTGTTAAATATTATTTATAAATATTCCATAATTAAATATTATATTTTTTATTTTATAAAACTATTATTTTGTCATGTTGATACTAGTTTGATATAGTACAAGATATTTGTTTCTTCTATATCTTTGTTCAAAAATATTTTTAAAATATTTTAAATAAATTTTCAAAATTAAATATTTTATTTTTACTTTATAATTATTTTTATTATTGTGACTTGATGACTAAGTATATTAGATGTAGCTATATATGGTAAGGTACTAGTCTAATTAGAATATGTCGAGACGAGGCTATATATAGTATGGTTGTAAATATAAGAGTGTGTATGTGACATAGATATGATATTGATTAGTAGTTGTATATTTATTCTAGGAGTATGTGATAGTGTGACCGAGGATATCGAAGTTTGACTGCAGTTTGCACGCTTGGAGACCAAAGCAAGTGTACCTTGCCAATGTTACAGTTTATTGTCCTTTCTTTTATTGTTGTATTTTATTTTTCTTGTCCATTATCATTGAGGACATAGGATTAGTCGATACTTTATGTCAATACTGTATTCGGGTGTCGTGATATCTTGTGGTCATCGAGTATCGATACTAGACATTGCATATATTTTATTCGTATTTAATTGACACATTAGATCATAGGGCACCAACATGATTCATACTAAGTCTACATGAATATTCATGGCTTAGACTTCATATAGGATACTAGATTGTTACATATACTTGTGGCTTAATATACTGGACTTGACTCTACTTGCTAGTACTAGACATAGGTTAGGGAGAACATTATCGACATATCAGGTTATTTTATTGCTTGACCTCGTTACCATATTTGGGACTTGTTTGTTATACTATTTCTTGACATTGTCTCTATAGCAGAGCACTTGTGTTATTTTATTTCTTACGCAGGGTACCACGAGACGGTGCCTTAGGTATTTGTCTGTTGAGGAGCTTGTGAGCCTCAGTGGCCAGAACATGATATTAGGAACGTGTTCTCACGTGCATCACTTAGCTAGTTATTAAAATTACTATTTAGCAGTTGCATTTTCATTATTGTTACATTGGCTTGATGTTTATTGTACCTTGTTATATCCCCTGAGGGCTTGATAATCTCTTCAGGTAGTTGATTATGGATAGATGGTTCGTTGATCATGGAGGTACTGTTATTTTCGATCCAGATATTTATTATGGTTACACGTTTTATGTAATTCTTGCATTCTGCTCTTTAGCCTAGTCTCACAAGCTGTATTTTGTCATGAGCTTGTTCAGACGGTTGTATTGAGGTTTGGCCAACTTTAGTACATATTGTCTTTCTTGGTATTTTTACTCTTGTGGAATCAGCATATTACTGTTTGATCAGCATTGGTACACTTGGTTCTCACTTGAGATGATATACTGCGGATTGAGATAAGTTGGACTTGCTATTTATAATTAGAGTGGACCTCTATAGAGTTTATACGTATTCAAGTTGGGCTGTAGTCCATTTGATACATAGCTGAAATGTATACATATTCCTAATCCTATGTACTTTGGGACTAGGAAGAGACACTATACCTCAGATTACTAGAAGATCTTGGACTTCAAATGATTAATCAGTCTGAAGATGACGAACAACGACTCATGTTAAAGTGTAGGCTATCTATCAAGATTTCATAAGAATGGGACTAGCTAATCTTATGCTACCTTAATGGTCATATATATATATATATATATATATATATATATATATATATATATATATATATATATATATATATATATATATCGATTCTAACCAGTTTACCACTTCTGTGGCCTAGGTTTTCTTCAATCGTTGTTTCTAGCAACATGGTGTTACACACTAAAAATGCGGTCTGCTAGGTCCTAGCCATCCTTGACCCTCTTTACTTCTTCAATCTATACATAGTACTGCTCCTACGATTCTTCCATCTTTACTTTTCTATGAGTATCTTACTCCAACACAATTGTTGTAACTATAAGTCCTTTAGAATTTCTAACTGAACTGTATTATGGAAAGGGTTCAACACGTCTATGACTTTCTAGTATACTTAAGCTATGATTCCTAATTTTACTCTCAAGTACTTAATTAGGTCTATCCACAGAAGTTAGGATTACCAAAATCAGTCCTTAAACACTATGCCATGCTGCTATAACTTATCAAATCTCCTTAATAGTATGATTAAAAACCCACCCCTTCTAGTCTATAGGAAGTTATGCAATACTTACAAGTAAGTCGAACCCTTCTATGCTTGTCTACTAGGTAATGGGGTATGTTAATGCTAGACAATGCTTATATATAATTTCTTGGCAAACACTTACCTATTGACTAATCTTCTAGTCATGGTTGTTAATAGGTCCATTCAAAGCTATTCTCCTTATATAAAGAGGTATGTCTAGTCTAACACATTCCTATCCACTCTACACCTATCCCAAGATCGACACTATGGTACAACCTTTCATCACATATCTCTTTGATATATCCTTTCGATAGAAATCACCCTAGTGAAGGCCTTTCATGCCACTGTCCATGGTAAATTAATTTCATAACATATGCATACTATCATGATTTCTACATCGTTCAAGCAAAAATTTCTCAACCTCAATACATCCATAGGATTTTCTATGAGAATTATAGTGCTTACTTACTCATCATATTCATAGATTATTGAGTCCTTTCAACTATAGTCTTCCATGTGTATGATCACATCCTAATTAGGGAACCATATGTAACTCTAAAATTCTACTATATATTCGTCCTAAATCACTCCAATCATTTTGATTGAGAAACATTTCATTCATTCCTTACTAAACCAAATTAAACTTTGTTATACCTCAATCCCATCTCTAACTAACATAAGTAAATAGTAGAATGGTTGCAGTCCATTGATCCTAGAGACACTCGTTAGGATTAAGTCGTATATAAGAATTCTATTTTGTCAATCTAATATACTCGGTCTATCTAATAGAGACGAGATTCCAAATGATTCATCAACCACGAGTATTCGTTCTTCCGAAATAGGGAAAGACGAGAGTCCAAGATAAGGAGTCCAAAAAAGATGATCGTCTTGAATTATAAGTTCCAAAGGCGATGGATAAAATCAAAAGAGTTTTCAAAGCAATTTGTGGATTGAGATACTAATACATTATCCTTTTGCAGGCTCGTTCGGTACAGAAAAGTAATCGAGATGATATGCTCTAACCTACATTGTCTACCACAAAAATATATGTATAACACCTCAGTCCCAAAATACGTAGGACCAGGATACGTAAACATGCTAGTTACGTATCAAATGAACTCCATCCCAACTTGAATACGTATAAGCTATACATTAATGACTAACTATCTGTACAACTCATTAATATTTCTCGTCTCAATCCAATGTAATGTAGGATATAAAAATAGAAAATGTATATCTTGGTGTGCACCCCATGCTACACTTGTTTGAATAGACTCGAAGTTATAAGTACATAATACTAGGCTAACAAGCAGAATGCAAGTAATGAATATAAGTATGTAAATGCAAAAGATACTTGAATCAGAAATAGTAACACCATTATGATCAACGAAATAACTCAACATTATATCAACTACCTGGAGAGATCACCAGGTCCTCAAAGGGACGTAACAAGGTACAAAATAGCATATTGAAGTAACAGTAAATAAAGTGACAAAAATTGAAGGATAACTACAATAACTATCTATGTGAAATGCACATAAGAACCTTTTCCAGATATCAGACTTCAGCCAATGAGGCTCACAAGTACCTTAGAGGCTAATATCCAAGGCACCATGTCGTGGGACCAAGGATATTCATGTAAATAACATCAGAGCTCTACTACAGAGACAACGACAAACTAGTAGAATAACGTCCAAGTCCCAAATATGGAATAAGGCAAAACGAGTCTACGTAGCTTTATATTATGGTAATGTTCTCTCCACCCCATGTTTAGTTCTATCCAATCAAGTCAAGTCCAATAAAGTAAGTCTCAAATACAAATAAAAAGTCTTGTATCTTCTCACAGAGTCTATAACCATGAATATCTCATGTCAGACTCCATAGCATGATCGTGTTAGTGTCTTGTGATCTATCGTGTTAATGAATACGAATGAAATGCATAACCATGCCTAGTGTCGATACCCAATATCTATACACTGATATCGGCACCTGAATACGATTCGGACGCTAAGTATCAACTATATCCTAGGTACAGAACATCTAGAACTAATAAATAAGTAAACAACAATAAAAGAAAATAACAATTGTACTGAAATTTTGGCAAGGTACACTTGTCTGTATCTTCCAAGTAGGTGTAGAAAAGTCTTGTTTCGGCAATCCCAGTCATATTGTCAGGAACTGCTAAGAACATATTATACTAACGGTTAGCTAACATACTAAGGTAAGCTACACAATAATTATTTCATAGTCTTCTATGGTCAAAACTTGGTCACATGGCAACTAGTCTAGTTTTCGGCTCAAGTTGATATATACTATATTGTTATTTAACTATACGATTAATCTAACATAAATATATACAAAAATATACTTTCAAATTCTGGAAATAATAGTTAAAATATCAAAAATTAATATTTAATCTTTATGGCACGCCATGGTCGACTAGTTGCACAACATATCTTATAGTCGGTATGTTGGAACAAATCGGGACATTTGAACATAAATTTATATTCTATGAAAAAGGTGAATTCTAGAGGTCACTAACATAGGAATCATGATTTATATCATTGGTAATTAATTGGTCGAGGTGGTGGTATCACATGGTAAAGTTAGAAGTTGAATTTCTAGGTTTCGATGGGTTGTCCTACGAAGATGGGTGTACAAACATGCATAAAACTTAACGAGATCAAAATATAGCATATTGAGATGATAATGGGATGTGTTAAAATCATTACCAAGGAATTATTTTTTGTTGTGGTGCGTCACGAGGTGGTGCAAACAATGACGCACAAAAACTGGTTCAAATTGGACAAACTTTCATAAAGCACTTGCCCCAGACAAACTATTACGATCCATGTGCTAGGGCAATTGGAGATGATAGAGGACACATAGGGGCAAATGTTAGATTTATCTTGGTGGAGGTTTTGTTGATAGAAAGTAGAAAGAAAAGGGTTAGAAGTTAGCAAAACCGTTGCTCAGATTTCTAAAGTCAGCTGAGTTTGGTGCTCGTTTTTGGCCTTGCACTTGCCAAATAACTTGCCATGGTGACTCGAGACCTTAGTAGGTTCAAAGAGGGACGTCTTGAGGTCACCGTGTAGGTGGTGGTTCATCGAAAAGGGGTTGAGAGGGGCGGTTTACTGTAGTATACAAAAGGAGTTGGCGGCGGCCTGCTGTAGGTAGGGGTCGAGTTTAGCTAGGTTTAGGGTTTTGGTCGGCCATTTTAGGTAGCTATATATAAGGTTAGTTAGTGGGAAGGGTTAGGGTTTATATGGGCTTTGGTTAAAAGTGGTTTGGTGGGTTTTTGGTCCCTCAATCAAAAGATATATTGACTCAAATCTTTTAGAAGATTTAATGATTACAAATTAGGAAAGGTTTCTATGGATGTTATAATCTTTGATTTAAACCTATATTGGTTGTAGAAAAAGTGAGTAGAATCGATCTAAAGTATTCACATTAGGCTAGGTCAATCTAGGTTTGGTTCTACCACTCCTAGATTGGTTAGTTTTGGGTCGGTGTAGCTAGTTTGGTCCGAAAAGCCCAAAAATACGTCTTTTATGACTTTTGTGTATAAGTAGAACATGAAAACTTAATTGAGTGGGACACAACTGGCATGTGTGTAGTAGGCTCCGTGTAGATCAAAATCATATATTGGTCGAAAGATTTGGGTCAAGTTTGGTCTCCAATTTTTAATTGGAAATGATACGGTAATACGGTAGGTTTTAGAATTGGAAATTTTGACCCGAATGCTCCACAATAAAAAATAGAGTACAAGAAGACATGTTTGAGTAGGGCATAATAGGTTTAAATGAAGGTTGACTTGTTTAGATCATGTATATAAAATTTGTTTAGAGAAATTAACAAATGTTGTCTTCCTAAAATTCAAGCTACAGAAAAGGGTACTTAATGGTCAAAATTGAAAGTGAAAATATATATTAATAATAATTAATTCTATTAAATATGAAAATAAATCCTCAAAATTTAGAGGGCTTTCAAACCTCTATGCCATCAGCTAACTTACTATAGACAAACTTATCAGTCTCATTTACACTGTAACCGTTTGATTTAATAAATTTATCAAACTTCTCATGTCACATCTTGGATGCTGGTTTTAGACCATAAAGAGATTTTGCCAGTTTGTATATTTTATCTTTAAGCCCTTGATGACAAAATATTTTGGTTCCTTCATATAAATCTCTTCAGTCAGATCTTCATTTTGGAATAATGTTTTGACATCCATGTAGTAAATCACTAACTTGTGAATTACACCCAATACGATTAGCATCCTAATAATTGTCATCCGTACAACTTGAGGGTAAGTGTAGCCACCAACCTGGTCGAACTAATAATGGTTCCAATGGATCTCATCTTTTTTTGAAGATACATTTGCATCCATTGGGTTTTACTTCTTCAGGTAGACTAACCAACACCCAAGTGTTATTGGATGTTATGGAGTCAATATCATCATTGGCCGTTTCTTTCTAGAAGACATTGTCGCGATCTTTATCGCCACATCATAGGTAAGTGGATCAACTTCCACATGATAGGTTATAAAGTCTTCTTTGAAATTCTTCGATCTTCTGACTCACTTTAAAGGTGGTTCACCATGTACTGGTTTCGTAATTAGATATTCAGGTTTTATCACAACCTACGAGACTATAAACTATTTAGGAGTACTAATTTCCTTTATGCTTGTTGTGTTATGATAAATCTACAAGAACTTATATTCTTATGTCCATCAAACTTGTCCTAAAAAAATTAAACATCGTATGACTCAATGTTCATATTAGTATATCAAGAAATCTTCCAGTATTATTCTTCTCGGCTTAGCCTAGAAATATTGTCTTAGCAGTCCTCGTTCCCAACTAATGAAACTTGATGTTCAAAAGTTTCACATGAGTCAGACACCGCTACACTTGAATGACATTCAAGTTGGGCCTGACTTCGAACCAGAGTTCATGAGTAATGCTTTTAGATTGTACAAATGACATCCTATTGGGAATAATAGTAGCTGTCGGCACAACTTCTCCCTAAAAGTTGTTCAGAAGACCTATTGTCAAAAAATATAGTTCATTATTTTCATTATAGTATGGTTCTTTCTTTCTACAACGCTATTAGATTGAGAGGAGTATGGAGCATCAGTCTTATCGATAATTCCATATTCTATGTAGAACGATACGAACTCAATAGAATGATACTCTATATCTTGATCACTTTTAAGTCTCTTAAGTTATTGACTCGTTTGTCATTATATTTTTTTCGAAGTCCTTAACTACTTGAATGTTTCATCTTTTGACTTGAGGAGATAGACGAAAGCGTACTTCGAGTAATCATCGATGAAGGGAATATAGCATTTCATCCCGTAATGCCCCGCTCTATGCGAAGACATTTTGTTGGCTTGTTGCATTTGATCAGAATGTCGAATCGAGACTTGTGTTAAAAATCAAAAGATTTGATAATGTTGCAGTATTCTTAGTTGGCCGGATGGAATGAGTTATGGAACTTGGCTTGCTTGTACGGCTATAGCAAGTGGGGAATATTGTGCCTTGTGTCAAATGATCCCTGGAGGACCCGTTGAACATATACGCAATCAAAATAGAAAGACTCTTTTGTGCAAGTGAGTGGAAATGTCCCTTCTCCTCTATCCTTCATGGTTAATAAAATAGATTATTGTGTTGCTATGCTATGTCCCTAATATATTCCATGCTTTAGTTGCTACAAGAGATAATGATTGAATACTGTTGAAATGAATAACACATGAACTGCCACTGTGAATTACACACTAGAAATGAATTAATAATATGCTCATGTTTAATGTTGCTGAAATGAATGAGACACTTGGATAATGAACTACATATGTCAATGATACATAAGAAATAAACTGACAATGTTATTGACACAAAAGAATTCTATTGACATAATGAAATGAATGATGAATGCCCTGATGGGAAATAAAATATTGCTTGTTCCTTATTGAAATAAATAATGTAAGAAATATTATGATGTGATGAAATGATAATGTGAAATAATGAGGCTTGGGATAAATTTGATCACCAAGTATAGGAATGATGTGAATGATATAAATGATTGTGCATTGAACACGGCTTGGATGAGAAAAAATGATAAACTATTGCCTTGTTTACCTTCAGTTAATTTACCATGTCTTTATGCTTATCGAGTCGTATATGAATTCGTATGGTCATGGACGTACTTCTGCACAAGTTTGAGTGAGTTTCTCCGGGCGGTACCTGGGGCACTGGGACCGATCGAACCTAGGGAAATATTGACGTGCTTTGGTGGCACGGAGTAATTGCTAGACATTCCACGAGGCTTGCTACCTGGGGTAGAATGGAGCGTATTACCTTTTGAAGTTCGATATGGAATGTTTGTATTATGGGGGCATTCATTTAGGCTAGAAACCTACTTTAAATGGTGCATCACAATACTTTGGAGAAGTCATTTATCGTATAATTTTTACCAACGACTACTAGTCGAATGCATGCTAATAAAAGTTTTATGCAGGTGGTAAGTATCTTATATCATGTATCTTATGTAGGTGTGGAAAGTCGACTATCGGTAAGAAGTTAGTGAAAAGTGATATGGTTATCTTTCATGTTAATTCAACTTGACTGCTTAACATGTTAAATACAATAATGTTACAATGTTGCCCTTCTATGAATAAACTATAACATGATGTACATCCATGAATATTGTACATGAATTGTAAATTGAATTTAGCCCCAAATAGAAATGTCATATTAATAAATTCTTGCTCGCTTGACTAGACCTGTTGGTTTAGGCTAGTGGGCTAGTTTTGCTCGCTAGTACACGACAATGTACTTACCCAAGTTGTGGACATCTTTTCAGGTGCTCATGCTTGGTAAGTTCAGTACGTAAAGATTGGCTTGATCAGTCTTGAGGCATCTAAGATGATGTTTTCTGTTTATAAAGGACATAATGTATGAAATATTGTAATCTTATTGTACCAGTGAGTTTTAAGCCGTGTCGGTATATTGAATGTAGGCCAAATTGGTATGAGTTGCTATATATTGAGAATCTTTAAAAAACATATAAATTATGCATTTCGCTGCTATGAATCAATTAAAAAAATTCTTTTCAATAACAGATGTGTCCTTTATATCTTCAATTTGTCTGGTTATGTTGTTGTAATGTGTTTCTAGAATAAAATATATCAACTGTATACCGTCTTTGCCTTGTACAAGTATAACTTAGACTTGTACGACATCATGTCCAAGCGAGGATGATCGGTTCCCAGAGATAAAAGTGTGTTCGAATGACTCTGTGGAATTGGGGCATCACAAATTGGTATCAGAGCACGGCTTTACGTCATTGGCCTCTTATTCATTCATTTTAAATCTAAGTTGTATATGTGATTAACCAAAGTTACTTATGCGATTATTTAACATTGCTTTCACGATTAAATCAAAAATTGCTTCTACTATTGTCCCAAAGTTGCTTCTCCGACCATGCCCAAGTTGCCTCATGTCTGAAAAGTTATTTGACCCTCCTAGCTGCTCATTGGATGTTCCATATAATAAGTCTAAATACATTCTGATGCTTGGAAGTGTGTTGTTGGTTTGGATATTAATGAACCAATAATCATTCGATGCCATGTATATTATTTTGTGAAAGATGTTCGGAATATGGGAATAGAGAAAAGTTGTTATGTGTGTTGTAACCTGTTTGAGAATTTCACTGTGGTCGAGAAGGAATTATGAATGGGACAATTGATGATTAAGTTCAACAGAATTGATGAGTTGACTCATATGTGATGGCCTTGTGATTTTCAGACCCTGAGAATGTTGGTTTTATGTTATGATCAGTATCACTAGATCATGATATTTTTGGAATAGACTTGGATTCGGTATTGTTTGGGTGTAGCTTCATTTTTGAGTGGTATATGCCCCTACCACTTAGAATAATATGTGTTTTGACCCTTCCCATAAGGATAGCAATAAATCTATCTTTGGACATGAGGTAGTGATAAGACTTAGATGAGAGTCATGCATTGTTGCTAGGTGACTCGAGTGTTCCTTGATAATTGAGTTTGGTTAATCAGTCCCAGTCACTTGGTGGTTATGTTATGCTGGATAGTAAGACTGTTGGAAATTGTAATGGATACCTTGGTGAAGAATCCTGCAGTCAGGCGATGACTCAGACTAGTTAGACAAAAAAATTGGGATAAATAGATTTGGTCAGGGAATGTTGTGGCTTAGAACATTGAATGTTAATTGTGGTTGGTTGGATGAAAATTTAAGTTTGGTATTATAATTCTGTTGCTAATTTTAAAGTTCTTAGGAAATGTTGATAGTGACTCAGATGATTGTGGAAAATCGGTGCTTTGACCCTAAGGGTGTAATAGATCTTCACCCATCTAAGTCACTAAGGGGTATAATAAATAAAGTACGAGTTCGTGCTTGATGAGATGGATATGCGTTACATATGTGCATGTATGCTCGAGGATTTGAATTGTGTCACAAAAGTAACAAGTAGTAACTCTGAATACTTGTGTTGTGTAGAGAATGGTTAATTGAAATATTAGATTATTGGATTTAATTGGATTCCTTGACCCTTGCAGTATAAAATTTTATGAATATTAGTATGTGATTTTGATGGGTAGAAAACGAATAGGATTGTGAATCACAAAATATGTTAGATGATGTCAATAGATGATATGATGATATGGATGACAGTCAGTTGGAATATAGATTGTGGATTATAACTTAGTGATATAATTTTATCATATAGACAAAGATAGTATGATTATTGATATTGGCAGATCAATAACACGGTTATATGATCATTATATGGTACATGTAGATAATTTCTCAATTTGAGATATTCAATATGAAATGATTTATTAGGCAATGATGATGCAATACGAATAAGTTGACGGTTAATGTGATTCAAAGATTTTATTGAGGCTCCATCGGAATGAATACAACAAAAGTAAAGAATCGATTGACGAAATTGAAGGAAAATATAATGATGGAAATAATAACCCTAAACCTTGGCATATGGATCCATGTGGATACGGGAGAATTGGAATTGAAATAGGATTGTTGGAATTTGAGTCTCTGTGGGAGTTAGTTCCTTGAGGATGACCATAGGTAGATGGACTTGACCCTAGATACCGTGGACTACCTAACCAATTATCTGCATAGCCGGCAATGGCGATTAATTTTTCAAGTTGAGTTTATACCCATATGTTTGGGTAGAGTTCCTTGGAACTGTCAGTGAATTATTTGGCCTTGGGTAAGCAATTAGTATGGTCCCTAGTAGTCGTTCATCCTAGGGAGTTCCCTAAATAATTAGGTTTAACTGTCGATATAGCTAGCCTTAGAGACTTGACCGAAGAATAAGGTGACCTTTCGAGACCTATAAGATGAATCTTTGTAATATTGGACGAGAGATGGTGGTGATAGGTACGACTAAAGAAGTATATGCTGCAATGTAAGCCTCAGAGATGTTTGAAAATTGGGTGGTAGTGTGTTGGTCTCGGTTGGAACCATAAATATAGAATGTGACTTGAATTGGATGTACTAAAAAGTGGGCCTAGGAATTGAATTATCCCTTAAAGATAGAATTCACTGCTGATGACGGAATTGACGGAACGGTATCTAAGTTAGTTAGCTCTATTAACATAGAATATTGTGTATTGAGTTGAAAAGATAGAAAGTTTCTCAGAAGTTCGATTGGCAATTTTATAATCAGAAGTGAAACTTGAAATGAGATATTGCGGGATGGATGTTGTGTTGGATGGAATGTTGCATGGAAATTATGCTCTTGGCTCGAGTAATTGACAATGAGTGACCCTCGGATTAGATTTTTTAGAAATGATGAATTGTCTCGGTGGATTTGGGAAGTTATTTAACAATTGGAAAGTTTATGGGATCAGTCATGATACTCAAGGTGACTCTTAAACCAAGTAACAGCTAGTTGAATTTTATAATTTGAATGAATAACAGATGAACAAATTGAGTCATTGTGACAATATATGGGCACTAAAAAGAGATGGCAGAATTAGTTGGATACTAAAAAAATAGAATAGTGATTTTGGAATATTTTAAACTTTTAATATGATGAATGATAAATTATACCCATGGTTTAAATTTTTGAAATATTTTGATTGGATAAGTAACTTATATGAGTAGTCTCTGACGTTAATCGTTGGTGGTCTAGAAGATAGCGATTGTGGCAAATGAACGAAGCAATAAGTCTGTTGAAAGGATGTCGATAGAGTTCGAGAATGCCTAGACAAAAATTTGATATTTAGCGAGTGCAAGTCTGGTTTGGGAAAGAAAGTTGCACCTGTGGATTATCGAATCGTACTAGCATGGACATTGACTCAAATAAATATATTTTGGCCTAAAATATGTGTATGATCTAAACGAAGTGATATGTTGCGATCAATGTAGCAGTACCAGGAGAACGTTCGCGGATCAATAAGAAGGTTAAATCATTTTAGAAAATAAAATGGTGGATAGAATCATTCAAATATGCAATTGTGCGGTTGGATCAGAAATTTAAAATATCGAGAGTACCAAATTATAATATTGAAATGAAGTTGAATGAGTAACTTGTTGGGACTAAGTAAATTAATAAAACGAGTTGTTCCCTTAAGTTTCAATGACGAAACCTTTTCTGAGTGGTATATTATGCAATGCCCCGCTCCATGCCTAGGCATTTAGTTAGCTTGTTAGATTTCATCATAATGTCGGATCGATACTTGTGTTAAAAATCAAGAGATTTGAGACTGTTGTAGTCTTCTTAGTTGGCCGGATGAAATGAGTTATGGAACATGGATTGTTGGTGTGGCTATGTTAAGTGGAGAATATTATACCTTGTGTTAGGTCATCTCTGGAGAACCCGTTGAGCATATATGTGATCGAAATAGGAAGACCCTTTTATATAAGTAAGTAGAACTGTCCTTTCTCCTCTACTCCTTCACGCTTAATAAAAAGAATTATCGTGTTACTATGCTGCGTCCCTAAAATATTTTATGCTTTAGTTGCTATAAGAGATGATGATGCATGTGTTGAATACTATTGAAATGAATAACACATGAACTGCCACTGTGAAGCACACACTAGAAATGAATAAGAGACTTGGATAATGAAGTTCTTATGTAAATTGTACATGAGAAATAAACTGACAATGTTATTGACATAAGAGAATGCTATTGACACAATAAAATGAATGGTGAAAGCCCCGATGAGAAATGAAAAGTTGTTTGTTCGTTATTGAAAGGAATGATGTATAGAATGTTATGATGTGATGAAATGAGAGTGTAAAATGATGATTCTTGGGATTGATGAGATCACCAACTGTGGGAATGATGTGAATGATGGAAATGACTAGTTGCTGGAAAGTTGGATGAGATAAGATGATGAATTGTTCGCTTGTTTACCTTCAGTTAATTTACCATGCCTTTATGCTTATCGAGTCATAAATGCATTCTTATGGTCATGGACGTGCTTGTGCACAAGTTTGGGTGAGTTTCTTTTGATTTCACCTGAGGTAGTAGGACCAATCCGACCTAGGGAAACATTGACGTGTTTTGGTGGCATAGGATAACTGCGGGACATTCCATGAGACTTGCTACCTGTGGTGGAATGGCGAGTCACATTACATTTTGAAGTCCTATAAGGCATGTTGGTATTGTGGGATATTAATTGATGCTAGAAACCTACTTTGAATGGTGTGTCACAATACTTTGGGGATGTCCTTTATGGTATAGTTTTCACCAACGACCATTAGTCGAATGCATGCCAATGAAAGTCTTACACAAATGTTAAGTATTTTATATTTTGTATCTTATGTATGTGTTGAAAGTTGGATGTCGGTAAGAAATTACTGAAAAGTGATATAGTTATCTTTCATATTAATTCAACTTGATTGCTTAACATGTTAAATACAATGATGCTACAATATTGCCTTTCTATGAATACTGCCACAACATGTTGTATATGCTTTACCATGAATACTGTACAAGAATTGTAAATTGAATCTAGCCCCCAAAAAGAAAGATTATATTAATAAATGCTTGTTCACATATCTAGAAAGTGTTGGTTTAGGCGAGTGGGCTAGTTCTACTCGTCAGTACATGGCAATGTATTGAAGCACGTGTGGGCATCTTTTCAGGTGCTCGTGCTTGGGAAGTTCAGTACGCAAAGATTGGCTTGTTCGAAGACATCAAAAAAAATTTGGGCATGCAGAAGCTCTCCTTGTAAAAAAATGATGTCTTATGTTTATAAAAATATAATGTATGGAATATTGTAATCATATTGTACCAGTGAGTTGTAAACCGAGTCGACATATTTAATGTAAACCAAATTGGCATGAGTTGCTGACCATTAAGAATCTTTGTAAAAACATATAAATCTTGCATTCCGCTACTATGAATCAATTGAAACAGTTATTTTCAATAAAGAGATGTGTCTTTATATCTTCTATTTATCTACTTATGTTGTTGTGATGTGTTCCTATAATGAAGATTAGTAATTATGCACTGTCTTTGCCTTGTACAAGTGCAATTTAGACTTATACGACATCATGCGCAAGTAAGGACACGATCGGTTTGCAGAGATAAAAGCGAGGACGAATGACTATGTGGAATCGGGACATGACACATCCTATGTTTCATGGAGAAATGGTCTAAGTCACAAATATCTAAACGCACAAACTTAAGAAGAAATGTACTTCGGTCAGCGACTTGAACAACTTTCTTACAATCTTAGTATGAGCACATGCTTCTTATTTCTCTACCTTCTTACTCCTACATTTGTAAATAAAGCCTAGGCCAGAAATATTGTTTATTCTTTTATAATATACATGCCCTACTTTGTTGTTCCACATCTAAAGAGAATAATCAGAAACCAAGACTTTATTAATATATTCTTATGAATTATAAGCTGAAGTATTCATCCTCAAGCGCTTGTATTGAACAACAAGCTTCAGAAATCAGGTTCTTTGTAGCAATAGATTATTTTTTGTTTTCTTTTTTTTTCCATTATACACTATCTAACCTATATACTAATTTTTATAATCAAACCCGAAGGGAGGGTATAATAGAAAAAAGAAACAAAAAATAAAAATTAAGGGTCTAAACTTTCCAATTGGGCATGTCGGAGCTTAAACTCTAAACTTGTTTAAAATTCAGGGTCTGAATGCTAATTACCCCATTATAAATTATTGGTATCAGTCTATAAATAGAGAGGAGGGAAAAAAAACACAATGAAGAATCAAATTATAGTTTCAATTCCTAAAATTTCCTTGTTCTTACATAGTTATGGTTGTGCTCTTCAAAATTCCTAAATTCAATAAGAAATTTTAGTTATTTCTTCCCCAAATTTGTCATTCAATTAATCTGAATTCATTTTCTAAGCCGAGATCTATGTCAAATTGTGTTCGTTCTCCGCCATTGTCGAGCTTGATTGGGAGGGGATCCATCAATTTGGTACTAGAGCCTTTCGAGCCAGTTCCTAGAGCCAGTCAAGAGAGGAACTCGAGCAGCCATGGCTCTCGACGAGGGTCATCGGACGAATGACATCTTCCAAGTGAGGTAGAACATTTCCTCTCTTTAGAAGGTAGAATGCTTAATCTCAATAGTAAATTTGAACGACTGTTAGAAGAATTAATGAGGTTGAGGCAGGGAGGTGAAGCTCATTCATGTCCTCAGACCATGGCACCACCTCCTTCGCAAATTCCTACAACATATATCCTTAATTTTTTGTAATTTAGAGTAATACTATGAAATTACCACTGCTACCACCTCCACCACCACAAGCACCGGACTATGGCTATCCTCCGTCTATCATCAACCTCTCTATGACATGTTCTTCGTATTTCTATCACCATACTCTGTTCCTCTACCTAGGATCCGAGCAAATAGCAGCAGCAATACCCGTCGACTCAACATCCTCCACAGCAGTAGTTGCCAATGATGCCTCCCTATTAACAGAAACAATATGCGACCCGGCCGCTATTGCCGATATGGAACAACCAGCTGTCACAGGTTCCTCCGTCGGTGCAACTCTTTCTTCGTCATTATGTTTGCGATATCATACGACCATCCGGTGCCCCTACGTAGTATCTTTTGCCGTCGCAGATGCATGGATTCGTCGTGCTAGGTGTTTGTTATTAATTATCAAAACAAGAACTACAGAGGAACTAGATTTGATTGCAAACTTAAAAGTACATCAGAGAGCCTAGAAAGAAATCATATGAAACAATCTAAGTACAATTGTTTAGTTTTAATTCTGGGAGGTGACGGTGGAGGCTCGGAAGAAGTGTAGGAACTCTTTCTTACTCCTTGGACTATCATACATAGTCTTTGCTCTTGAGAAAATTGCCATCCTTTTGCATGGGTGTGGTACCCTGCTATTTATAATGATTTCGAGATGAAGCATATTTTGGGCCGCATAGATAGCCATGTGGCCACGTGGCTGTAACAGCACACGAAGACTCGATCTTTGGCTGCCAGTTGGTGGTTTATTGAGATTTTTTGTTGTAGCAAATCTGGGTGGTTGAGACTTGGTCAACTTGCCACGTGTCCTATCATAAAATAGAATCAATCTATTTGAGACAGTAATGAGGGGCCGCATAGAGCTTGGGGAATTTTGGACCGCATAGGTCTTATTTATCCTTTAGTGCTCGGCCATGCTGGGCCGCATAAGACTCATACGGCTCAGGTCGCAGTCTTCCTCAGCCACGTGTCCCACCAGCAGTGCCACAAGTTTGCATAAAGATTGGAGACTTTTGGACCGCATAGATCCTGTAGTCTTGGCGAACTGCTCAGTCATATTTTGTTATTCTAGGCCGCATAAGGATCATGCGGCTCACGTCGCAGTCTCCCTGGCCGTATAGCACCCCTGCGAACCATGCCTCAGACAGCATGAACTCTCAGATACGTGGGCCCTATGCTCAGGCACGTGGGCCCTATATCTGATGACATGACACTTCTTGTCTTTTTAGAAAAGTCACGTCTTATCTTCATCTTTTTTGTCAGGATGTGTCAGAGTTTTTCAGAGTTGCTAGAGTTGTCAGCTTTGTTAGAGGGGCTTCTGCAGCTGATTAGCTTGGCCGCATAAGTAGCTCTTCCTTATGCGGCCTGAATCAGTTTGGTCGTATTTTAATATAATCAATCTGTTTGAGACAACAATGATGGGCCGTATGGAGTTTAGAGAATTTTGGACCGCAGAGTTTTCATGCGGCTATTCCTTCTGCGGACCAAATTAACTTGGCCCAGAGCACTCATGCAATCAGCTTTGTAATATGATCCCCAATAACACCGTCTTTTCCAAGCTTCTACAAGACCCCCTCAAAGTTTTCAAATTACAAATTTGGAATACTTTGAATAGGAAGCATGGAGATATGTCAAGCCACGGGGAGGCTTCGAGCCATGGGGAGACTTCGAGCCGCAGCGAAATTTCGAGTCGTAGGAAAATTTTGAGCCACAGGAAGATCCCATCCAGGCTATCCAACTATCACTGCTGCATTTAATGCTCTAATTCAATTTTGGATTTGGGGCTGCCTTTTTGGTTACAAATGATAGAATCCCAAGGGTCATCATTATCTCTTAGTGGATACGAGAATTGAAGCAGCGTTTATCAGTTTATGCTCTTTTGAAGACCTATAAATATGGGCCATACAGCGGAGAGAGAGCTTTTCTTTTATCGTTCAACTTCTTCTCCTCCGGCTTCATCATCTTCGTCGTCCTTTCTACTCTAGTCAGCCATGGCTGCAAAAGCTTCCATATCGACCGACACTGCGGCCAAAGAGAAGGGACTTGCCGCTCCGTCGAGAGCTGCGGACTCTCCTCCCGTTCATCCCAACGTGCAGCCCCCTATTAAAGGTAAAGATGGTGGGAGAATGATATCTTGAACTTAAACGGCCATGCCCCATGCTTTATGCGCAGGCCTGTCATATATTACCTCTGTATTTTGGCATAATCGGTGCGTGTCCTCTCTCACTGGACCGCATGAGTTCTGTGTGATGGGGTCGCATGGACTGATCCGCATAAGCGTCGCTGAACCGCATAACTGAACCACATGGATGTCTCATGATCGAGCAGCATAAGCATTACATAACTGAACCGCATACGTGCCTCATGACTGAGCCATATGAGCATTACATAACTGAACCGCATAAGTGCCTCATGACTGAGCCACATAAGCGTCACATAACTGAACCGCATAAGCTCCACCTAACTAGGCCACATATGCATCTCATGTTTTTAAGCTGCATGCGCACCCCTCACAACTGGATCGCATAAACTCTGCCTGACTGGGCCGTATATACCTTATTTGATTTGAGCCGCATGTGCTCCTCACAATTAGGCCGCATAGGTTCTGTTTGACTAGGCTGCATAGCTGAAAAAGGAACCCATTCACTTTGTTTTCCTCTAAATATATTCTTCTTTGACCTTTTTAGTGAACTTGCCTACAGCTCCCTCAGGGGATCTCTTGATAGGGTACAATCAGTCTGTTTTTGGTGTGAGATTTGACCATATAGTCGAACGGGTGTCGACTTAGATTACCCGAGATCAACCTGAGGCCAGGTTAAAGAAGATCAGGGGCCAATCATTCTTCTACCTACTCAGCATGATGAATTTTGGAAGACTGGAGGACACCCTTCTGAAGCCTGTGTTCTTATTCGAAGACGCTTTAACTGTCTCGAACCCAAGCATACTGGAGATAGTTGAGAGCTGGAATTTTTTTTCCAACGGAGTAGCGGTTCACCTTCCTCAGATGGAACGCCATTTCACCCTATCAGGTTTTAACATGGTGCCTATTGAGAGACGAATAACGGATCCCATAACTCAGGACCGACAGGGAGTCTTCATAGGTAATATCCATTATAATAGACGAGCGCAGTCGGTGGTCGCAACCAATGAATCAATCAGTTATTCTGTTGTCGGACTGGTCCCCGACAGTTTTATAAATGAGCTGAGACCCAATATCCGGTTCTCTGAAGCTGACACCTTCTTGAACCTGATTGCTCGCAAAGTGTCATACCCCATGGGCAGACTATCGTTGTTGCATTGGATGCATTGTTCCCCTCCGTGGGTCAACTTGACATCCTGGATTCTGACGGTGTATCAGGATACTTTGCAGCAGCTCGGCCTCTACTATGCCATAAGGGGCACCTACTACGGCTTGGATCAGTTATTTGTTTAACCTTAGAGCCTCGGGTCGGGTTGCCCCTCGGAGCCCTCAGACTCAAGAAGGGGTGGTCGTTCGGGTACAAAGCACCAAAAGGACCAAAGCTTTCGGTGACAGATTCAAAAGCCAGACCAACACCTTCATTTATTTCTATCAAGATACCCAACTCTTGTCCAATAAGGCCATCCTGGCTAGATTTCTGATGATATGGCTGAGGATTTGTGTGGTCTCGGAGGGTTCTGGTTCTATTGAGAGAAACAGCCACAACCTGATCCTTTCTGCTGTCAAGTTAGTCTTCGGAGGCAGGCTAGCTCTACTCCCAGCCATGGTGTACAGTATTCATCGAGGCCTTCCAATCTTTATGGCCAAAGCCATAGGCTTGTGACACTACGAAGGATTTCAACCGAATTGAGCTGCCCTACCATTATCAGATGGGGTAGCTGCTAATGCACTGCCCCTCTCTAATGCGACCTGGCCCCAAGGGTAACGCGACGGTCGATGATGCCTTCATCTACCAGTACCATGACATTCCCTGGACCTGTTCAACCATACCCGACTGTCGAGCTGCGCTCGCACGGGTGGACAGCTACTCCTTTTTTGTGTCGATCCTGCCTTTCACCAATGAGGAAATAAGGTACCTTCATTTTAATGGCGGCATCGCGCCCAGATCCTATCTGAGAAGATGTTCTGCTGGTTGCAGAATATCCTCCCTGCACATCTGGTGTACCGCAACCACAACGTCTTCTTGGAGCCTTACCTACCCAACCGATACTCTCGATAATTCGAGTATAGCTAGTTATTTTTAGACAACCCCAGTCCCTACCTGGGTTATGAGGGCGGTGTCCTGGATGACATTCGGGCCTGGCATTACTACAGTGCAGTCCGTACCCAAACCAAATTTTGTCTACCCGACATTAGGGGCTCGGGGCGATTCTCATACCTGGCGGCCCTCCACCATGTCTCCGTGAATAGGCCTCCCTCTGACTTCGATGCAAGTACCAGTTTCATTACCGGTACCAAGTTGGAGGAACAATGCAAGGAGACCAAAAAGCGGACCAGGGTAGGAAAGGCGAAGGCTATCGAAGCTCTGACCCTGATTCTATTGATACGGAAGAGGAGAATGAATTCGACGATCCACCACTCCCTATGAGTACTTTGGCGACGCGCTTGCCTTCTCCTGTGCCAAGTCCTTCGTATAAGCGAAGTAAGCATGGACCCTCCGTCGTCGACAGGCCTCGTTCTCAAAAATGGATCACGATTAGTATCCGTAGGTGTGACATCACAGAAGGAGGCAGCGACGCCGAAACCATCTCGGAGGTAAATTTTATCCCGACAGACCATAATGTTATTTTTGGGACATTATCTGATTGTCCCTTTTCGCAGGCTTTGAGAGGAATAAACCCTTCGAAGCCCGATGCTGCTTCCGAGATTCCTCCAGCTACGGACACCCTGTTCAGAGAAGGTGCGAGCCTTACAGAACCAGATCTTCAGACTGCAGGGTCTCAGCTGGGTGGTAACAACCCAGCTACATATCCTTTCGGGGTAATCGGGGCTGGAGCAATAGATGCAGGCGGCTCGAGTACCGCCGTTGAGGAGGATATGGGGGCAGTGGGAGGAGCTATGACTGTCCTGAATGAGTCTCAGTCTCTGCCGCCCTCCCCTGGTAAGCTATGTCATATTCTTACCAATAAAGAGGTTCATTCACTATTTCTCCACATCCTTCGAGTCAAGCTGATTGTCGGTTGTTCTGGGTCTGTCGGCCCTTCTCCATTATTGCCGATGGTGGACATGGCCGCTGAAGAGGGGATAGAGGAGGACATCAGGGCGGACCTCGTACAAAGAAGAAGAAGTGTACCTTCTCTCCTTCTAATCGAGAGGCCTCCCGCCGGGTCGAGTTCGGAGCTGCCCTTGACATAAATGCCGGTGGTAGAGGTAGTGGTTACGACACCAGCATCGGTGGATGCGGGGTCGGTTGAAGCTGCCCCTTCCCCAAAAATTGAACTTTCTGCTCTGCCCAGTCTTCAGCTCCTTCGGGCTGCAGAGGCGGAGATTGCCGCTGTACGGGAATCTCATCTCTCGGAGTTTGTTTTCCTTCTGACAGGGTCGTCAAGCTCCGCTGTGCCTCCTTCCAAGACACCTTTAGCTCTCTTGGCTGCTATTCCTTTGACGCTATCCTCTTTGGAGAACGTAGACGAGTCGTCAAAGGACATAATCGAGAGCTTCTACCACCATCTGAAATGGGGGGTAGAAGCTACTTTGAGGAGAGGAACATTATTTGCCGTGGCTCGTCATTGTGCCCACGGCCAGATTGAACTGCTGAAGATGCTCCCGGGTGGAGAAGGGACGGCTGATTTTCTAGAGCACAAACTGGCAGAGGCTGATCGGCGCCTAATCGAATTATAAAAACTACGGCAGGTCGATGTGCCCACTGCAGTGGAACAGGAGCGTGCCTTCCTCGTAACGGCCGTAGAAAAGGTGAAGGATGTACTGGAGATAACCAAGCCCACCTTGGAGAAAGATCTCCAGAGGTTGTCTCTAAAGTATGACAAGCTGAGCCAGAAGGGAGAGACTTTTCTAGTTCGTGAGGAGGCCACGATTCGTACGATGGCTGAAACTAACGAGCAAATCCTCCAGTTCCAAGCTAAGCTGGCATCACTGGAGACTGAGCTCCCAGCTACCCATTAAAAGAGAGCTGATTTACGAGGAGACCGATAAGGTCACACGAGCCTCTGCTGCTCTGAAGGGTACACTGAAAAAGGTGGAGGACAACTGGCAGGCTCATGCACATCTTGAGGATGCTGAAAAGCTGACACAGGAAGCTGAATATGAAGCCAAACAAAAAATCGAACGCTCAACAGCACAGTTGGAGGACGTACTCACCAAACTGTGTTACGGATGAGTAGTGAATTTTCCCCTCTTTTTTTGGCAATCTTTTCCCCTTTTCTTTTTGTTGGTGGAGATATAGCCCCACCAATGTAGTTGATGTTTCTTGAAATAAAAAGATACATTATCTTCATTCTTTGCTTATGATATTTGAAATGCTCGTACTAGAGGGCCTAATACAACATTTGTGATTAGCAGTGGACATCCCACTTGGGGGACTTTTTGTGGACCTATTACCCTTTTGTGCATCTGTAAATCGATTCGAAATAATTTTCAGTGGACCTATTACCCTTTTGCGCACTGGTGGTGCGGGTAATAGATTTGAATAATTTTTTGTGGACCTATTACCCTTTTGCGCACCGGTAGTGTCAGTAATAGATTTGAACGATTTTTGTGGACCATTTACCCTTTTTCACACCGGTAGTACGAGTAATAGATTTGAACATTTTTTTCTGGAACTATTACCCTTTTGTGCACCGGTGGTGCGGGTAATAGATTTGAGTGATTTTTTGTGGACCTATTACCCTTTTGTGCACCGGTGGTACGGATAATAGATTTGAATGTTTTTTTTTGTGTGGACCTATTACCCTTTTGTACACCGATAGTATGAGTAATAGATTTTGAAACAAAACCTAACAGAGGTAATATGGACGTGATAGGTTTTGTGGCCTAAACACCATGGCTTTATCACAGATTGGGTACAGGTGTTAAGTTAGAAGATTATCTATATCAGAGGTAGTATGGACGTGATATACGACAATCAAAACCAGGAAGTTTTCTCAGAGGCGACAAAAACAAACCTGGCATACTCCGGTGGGATGAAGCATTAGAGTGGAAGTTCAGAGGTTTTAGTATACATGGCTTGTCACCCAGGGAGATGCGATGTGAATCCACTCGGAGCTAGTAGAGTGTAAGTTCAGAGGTACTTGGTGTACATAACTCGACAGTCTAGGAGCATATCTTTAAGCATAATATTTTTTAGAAACTTGTCATTTATGGGCATCATAAGCAAGTCTCCATTTTATTTTATGAGCTGGTATGCGCCATTGGAGAATACGGTCTCGATGACAAATGGGCCCTCCCATTTGAACTTGAACTTGCTGGCGGTTTTGTGAGTCATGACCATCGATCTGCGAATGGCCAAGACGAGATCGCCTACTTGGAATGTTCTCTGCTTGACTTTCTTATTGAAAGCGTGAGAGATGCGTGCTTGATAGAGCTCGATACTTTGTTTAGCTTGTAAACATTTCTCGTCTAAGGCTTCCAGTTCTTGTAGCCGTCGGCGGTAGTTATCTTTCGACTTCAACCAGTACGTAAGGGCTACGCGAAGCGAGGGGATTTGGGTCTCCAATGGAAGAACTTCCTCGCTCCCGTAAACCAGAGAGAACGTGGTATTTCCTGTAGCCGTCCGACTTGTAGTGCGATACGCCCATAAGCATTCGCCCAGCTTTTCATTCCAGTCACGCTTGTTTGAAGATATGAACTTTTTGAGAAGCTTGATTATGGTCTTGTTAAAAGCTTCAGCCAGACCGTTAGCCGATGGGTTGTATGTTGTTGAAGCCACATTTTGAATCTGATTTTTGTTACAGAATCGATAGAAAGCATGGCTTGCGAACTGCAGACCATTGTCGTGAATAATCCTCCGGAGCAGTCAAAAATGGTAGATAACGTGATGTTTTAGAAACTAATCATGTTTGATGTCTTTACCTCCGCAAGCAGAACAGCTTCCACCCACTTGAAGAAGTAATCGGTAATTGCAGGTATAAACCGATGTCCCTTAGATGATGGCAGGGTGATTGGTCCAATGATGTGCATTCCCCGTGCTTCAAATGGCCAAGAGGCCACTGTTGGGTGCAAGAATTCAGATGGCTGATGTATGAAGTCTGCGTGGATCTGACAAGTCCTATAATTCTTTATATAATCGACCACGTCTGCTACTATCGTAGGCCAGTAATAGTCCATCCGACGGAGACGGTCCTGCAACTTCGAACTAGGTTGGTGAGACCCGCAGACGCTATCGTGAGCCTCGCGTAGGGCTTCTTTGGCTTCTGTATTTCATAGGCAACATAGCAGTAGTCTATCGTAGGATCGTCAATATAGCATTTTTGTTTATGTATCATAAAAGAATCTGAGAGAACGCCTACTGATTGAAGTTGCTTCTTTCACATTCTCCGATAAAATTTTGTAGACTACAAAGTCGATGAACGGGAGTCTCCAGTCTTGTATGCCGTTGATTATTTGGCGGAGTAACTTGTACCTAGTTGAATGTTATTTTTGGGACAGACTAGCTCATGACCTATCACGTCGACTAGATGATGAGCATGATTTGGAACTACCAAGGAAGCGGCGAGACCTGCTAGGGCATCGGCTTCAATATTTTGGAGCCTAGGAACATGCTCTATAAAGAACCCCTCCAAGGTTGCAATGATGGTAATCGCTGTCTGATGATAAGGAATCAGGTTCTCATTGCGGACCTCGTATGAGCCTCAGATTTGGTTGACAATCAACTGCGAGTTGCCAAATGCTTTAGGTATTCGACCCCACCTCTTTTGCGAGTCAAAGCCCGGTGACTAGAGTATTATATTTGGCCATATTATTTGAACAGGACTCTGTGAGAGAGTACGCCTGATTGACTACCAACCGTCGAAGAACATTCACCAAACGGCATCGTGTGAAGTCATGTTTGAGTTGACGACTTCGTCTAGGATTTCTTCATAGATTCTGGCTGTTTCTAAGCTTGGATGGGCTGCTAAGAAGTCGGCCAAGGCTTGACCTTTGATAATATTATGTGGAATGAAAACCATGTCATAGGGGGACAACAATATCGCCCAGGTGGCTAGACGAGAACTAAGTGCGTCTGGCTTGGTCATGAGAACCCTGAGGGGGTTGACTCGTGAGACAACATGGATAGTTTGTCCTGTCACATAGTATAGTGTTTTCTGAATGGCGAATACCAAAGTAACGCATTCCTTCTCCACGACGGTGTACATATACTCCTCCCCCACCATCATTCGGCTAAGGTAATTGTAGGAACGAAATCGTAACGCAGAATACTCTTGAGGGGGGGTGAATAGAGTAGGCAGCGGAATATTGCTAATTAAAAACTTGTTAGCAGTTAGATTACAGATATAATAATAAACACAAAAGTAAATGATAGAAATTAAAAGTGATCAGAAGGCAAACGTAAAAATCGAGATTTATACTGGTTTTTCTCTTGTGAGGACTAGTCCAGTCGGAAGAACTCTAGCTTCCAGTTGAATCCACTATTGGAAAATCCCGTAAGTTTTCATACGAAGTCCTGGCAACTTCTACAGATGCGAGCTTTGATACGAAAAACTCGACCAACTTCAATTGTGAAGAGTTGAATTTTCTATCAAGCCTCTAATTACAATCGCTCTAAAACTTCTAGACCGTACCGCACTGACAAATCGACTAGAGGATTGTAACTGGTTTGGAATTTGTAAATGAAAGCTTTTTAGAACTCTTTGGAAGAATATAAGCTCAGGAAGAGAAGAGATTGAAAGTTAATTGGTGATCTGAAATGATCGAAATACTTCTCTATTTATAGTTTTTCCAAAGACAGAACTCGGACAGAATTCGGGCAGAATTCGGACAGAACTCTTTGTAACAAACCGCAACTGAAGGATGAACAAGTTCAAAATCCAACGTTCACTAACGTTCCAAATGGCCGAACTCTGGCCGAACTCTGGCCGAGTTCTCCTGGGGTTCTGCCAGTTCATTTTTGGAGAAAATAAATTTTGGCTTTTTGAAAAATCTTTCAGAAGCTTTTTGTAACAAGAATGTTTTTCAAAAACGTAGATCATTTATAAAGAATATGATGGTTTTGAAAAACGTTTTAGGATAGCCTATTTGCCAGTATGACTCGGTGTGCAATGTATTCCTAGACTCAATAAAATAAAAAATTATATAGCGTAACAGGAAGTACATTCTGAATGGCAAACAGCTTCAAAACAGCTTCGGTCTTGAACATAGTAAATATCCATTGTTGAGCAGTATCCAAAACGTCGTAGGTAAACATCTGAGTTGACTTGCAATTATATCGAGACAGAGTTTGATCAATTATTAAAATCAGGTTTGACAATGACCAATGGGCCAACAATCTCCCCCATTTTGATAATTAACAAATGCCGATATAACATCTAAGCTGGAATCAATTCAAAATAGTAATCAAAAGAAATTATTCATAACCTGTATTTCACTTTCACGAAAAAAAATGTTAGATCTTATTTCTCCCCCGTTGCCACTTAGCAAAATAATTGCAAAAGAGAAAGCTCCCCCGCAATCAATGCAGAAGTAACAAACAGTGAAGAAACACAATAAAATAATCATGACAGGCATGGTACAAACAGTAAATATAGTAAGAGAAACAGATAGACTATAGAATAACACAGACATGTATTTGTCACAGGCAGTATTTAACAAAGTGCGAGAATAATACTGAAACAAATAAAGTGCTGAAAAATAGACTAAGATGCCAAAACTGAGGCATAATCGAAAACCATGTCTATGAATAGTCACATAATAAAGAAAAGTGCTGATAATAGCTAAAAAGTACTGATAAAATCTTAGAATGTCGGAGCATTTCCAAATAAACATAAGACAAAAGTAACAGTCTCAATATCTAACATCTCAAAAATTATCATCATCCTCATCATCAACGTCATCAGCTGCAGCTCGAATATGTCCAGAAGGACCAGCTCTAGAAGTACCAGCGCCAGAAATGTGAGGAGTGGCACCAGTGGTACGATACCAATCATAGGCATTCCCTAGCTGGAACAGAGAGTGGACCGCCTCGTCGTCAATGCGGTAGCCAGAAACAGAAGGGTCTCGAGATAGAGAGCTAGCAGAATGACCCGTCTGCGCCAACCTCAGATCGGCGAAGGAGTTAGCAATCGCCTGGAACCGAGTCACATCACGGAACTCGTGTTCCCTAGAGGTCTCAACATAAAAATACTACAGATCTGATAAGTGCTGATGTATCCCCTCAAATGTCATAGGGTAAGAATGAGAAGGAACAGGTGCTGTAGGAGCTGTGGGAGTAGGTGCAGGAGGAGTAGGTGCAGTAGGTGGAGGAACAGTGGCAATGCTGCAATGAGAGAGTTTGAGAAACATGGGCTCGGGGTCGACAGCACAAGTAAATAGGTCAATATCAAATCTCTGAAAGATACGTGGAATAAGCATCGCATAAGATAGGTTGCGGTCTCTCCCGCGACATCTACCCATCATTTGGATGATAGTCTTAGGGGCAGAAAATGGAATCCCCTTAAGAATATGATAAAGAGCAGAAAGCTCAAGTGCAGTGGCATCATCTTTAGAAGTGGATTTTGGAAGTAAGGTGGAATAGATGATGCGATGTAATTCATAGTTAAACAAGTTCAAGTTATTAGCCTTAAACTTTCCAAGACGAGCGCGTGTGGGCGCACAAAGCTCATTCTTGAAACTAACGAGTGTCGTACCATCGGAGAAATCAAAATCAGTAATGTCATCGATCGGGCCACCATCGTTTGGGATACCAAGGATTTCCGCTAACGTTTCATCAGTGAATTCGATATCAATTCCTTCGACACGTGTTCTCACGGTAAAAGTGTCTAACACGAAATTACAATAGAATAATCTAATGGCATTAGTGGTAATCAAGAATTGTAAGGAGACAAAATGTTGTAACCCTAATGCCTCAAAATAAGGGCGGTGATCCGAAAAGACAGTCCATTTAATCGGCAATCCGGTACAAATAGTACGCATGATAAAATCGGCGTACCACAATAAAGCTTGATCGGAAGTTTTAAAGTAAAACTCGTCCGACGCACCATCGTCCGATTGGACCGGAGAAAAGAGGCAATCCGTATGCGGATCTGAAGACGATGTCTCTTCACTGGCATTGGTCTTCTTCCTCTTGAAGGGATTGAACTTAGGCATTCTTTCCCAAAATTTTCTAGAAATCCTAAGTATTGAAAAGTGGATGAGAGAAGGAATTATACCTTCCAAGAATTGGATATGTTGTAGAGGACGAAGTTCTTCGCACGAATCCAAAGTTTGGACGAGAAACTCCACACGGATTTGAAGAACAAGGATGGAGAAAAGCTAGGGTTTTGAGACGCGGAGGCTGCTGTTATGAGGTTGTGGAAAAGAATGAAGAAGAAGGAAGCCTCGGGTTCGTGCTGGTACATATATATACGCAGTCGAACTCTGGCCGAATTCGGACCGAACTCGGGCCGAATTCGCCAAGGGTTGCCTGGCTATATATATATATATATATATATATATATATATATATATATATATATATATATATATATATATATATATATAATTCAAATGAGGCCACATTCTTTTTTATTAATTCGTTTCAAATGTTTAATTCAAAGTTTAGTAATTTTAAATCTCAAAATAATATAATTAATATTATTTTATAAATTAATATTCTTTACTCAGTATCTGTCTCAGATTAGCAGTAGGAGTACTATCTCAGCTAACGGAGGTTCACCGGAGAACTCTTAAGTACCGCTTCGCTTCGGCCGTAGTCGTGGTGACAAACAGACTCTTCTTGGGCTTGTCTCGAAAACAGTTCTTGAGTATCGAATAAATTAATTAATAAAACAAAATTAATTAATATTATTGACATCTAAAATGCCTAATTCTCGACGTAAATAATTGAAACGATCTTCCGCTAGAGGTTTTGTGAGTATGTCAGCTAATTGATTCTGTGTGTCTATGTATACAAGGTCTATATCTCTATTTTGTTGATGATCTCTAAGAAAGTGATATCGAATCTCGATATGTTTAGTACGAGAATGACATACTGGATTCTTTGTCAAATTAATAGAACTAGTGTTGTCACAGAAAATAGGTATGTGTGTAAAATGCAATCTATAGTCTTCTAAAGTTTTTTTATCCATAAAATTTGTGCACAACAACGTCCTGCGGCGATATATTCAGCCTCGATTGTTGATAATGCAACAGAATTTTGCTTTTTACTAAACCAAGAGACTAGAGCTTTTCCTAGAAAATGACATGTGTCGTTAGTGCTTTTTCTATCTACTTTGCATCCTGCAAAATCAACATCGAAATAACCAGTTGGGTCAAACGACGTGGTTTTGGGATACCATATGCCGACAGAAGAAGTGCCTTTAAGGTATCGAAAGATACGCTTAACTGCGCACAAATGTGATACCTTAGGATTAGCTTGAAAGCGTGCACATAAGCAAACACTAAACATAATGTCTGGTCGACTAGCAGTTAAATACAGTAAGCTACCGATCATACCTCGATACTTACGTATGTCGACGAGTTTGCCTTGTTCATCAATATCAAGCTTGGTTAAAGTCGCCATTGGAGTGCTAAGTGGTTTTGCTGCTTCCATGTCGAACTTTTTTAATAGATCCTTTGTGTAATTTGCTTGATTTATGAACGTCCCATTGTTGGTTTGTTTTATTTGCAGCCCGAGAAAGAATTTTAGCTCTCCCATCATGCTCATCTCAAACTCATTCTGCATACACTTTAAAAATTCTTGACAAAGAGATTCATCAGTAGATCCAAAGATAATATCATCTACATAGACTTGAATCAAAAGAATATTATTATTCAAAGATTTTATAAACAAAGTAGTGTCAACCTTTCCCTTTGAAAAATCGTTATCAAGTAGAAAAGTGCTTAGACGATCGTACCAAGCACGAGGGGCTTGTTTCAAACTGTATAAAGCGTTCTTTAACTTGAAAACATATTCAGGAAATTTAAAATCAGTAAAACTGGGTGGTTGAGCTACATAAACCTCTTCTTTTATTAAACCATTTAAAAATGCGCTTTTGACATCCATTTGAAATAACTTAAAATTATAAAAACATGCAAATGCACATAACATGCGAATGGATTCTAATCTCGCAACTGGGGCATAAGTCTCATCGTAGTCGATACCTTCTTCCTGATTGTATCCTTGAGCTACGAGTCGAGCCATATTACGAGTCACTAAACCATTCGCGTTCAGTTTATTTCGGAATACCCATCGGGTGCTAATGACCGGATGATCAATAGGCTTGGGAACAAGTTCCCAAACTTGATTCCGTTCGAATTGGTTTAATTCCTCTTGCATAGCATCTAACCAAAAATTATCACTACATGCTTCATCAATATTTTTGGGTTCAAACATTAAGACAAAAGCAACACAAGAAGTTATATCTTTATTAGAGGAACGAGTACTTACACCCTTGGTAATCTCACCAATTAACAAGTCCTTTGGATGACTAGCCAAGAATCTCATCTCTTTTGGTGTAGTCTCAAGATTGCTAGTTCCGGCTTCTTTGCTTGGAGGTTCATCTGATGCCTGATGTGATGGTTCTGCATCTTTGTGTGAAGGTTTTGCAGTAGCTGTACTTGGTGCGATTATGTCTTCATTGTCATCATCGTCTAAGTGTTGATTTAGCTCATCAAACTTGACGTTAATAGATTCTTCAATGATCATGGTTCTTTTGTTGAAGACTCTATATCCTTTGCTCTTTGCTGCATAACCTAAAAATATACCTTCATCGGCCTTTTCATCAAATTTACTCAAATTATCTTTAGTATTAAGTATAAAGCATTTACAACAAAAGATTTCGAAATAAGAAACATTTGGTGTTCTATCAAACCATAATTCATAGGGAGTCTTCTTCGATAGGTCGAATTAGAACCCTATTGAGAATATAGCATGCTGTATTTACAACTTCAGCCCATAAATATCTAGGTAGACTAAACTAGTTCAACATAACTCTAGCCATTTCAGATAGAGTTCTGTTCTTACGTTCCACAACTCCATTTTGTTGTGGAGTCCTAGGGCAAGAGAATTTATGCAGATAATCGTGTGTGTCACAAAATTGCTTGAATTCTGCATTCTCAAATTCGCCGCCATGATCACTACGAATGCGAGTAATCATGAATCTTTTTTCATTCTGTACTTTCTTACAAAAGGTGACGAATTCTGATAATGCATCGTTCTTGCGTGCAAGAAAATAAACCCATGTATATCTAGAAAAATCATCTATAATGACAAATGCATATAACTTACCACCTAGACTAGCAATTCTGCTGGGTCCAAATAAGTCCATATGCAATAATTGTAAAGGTCTAGTATTTACAGCGTTCTTGGATTTGAATACGGATTTGGTAGCTTTGTTCTTTTCACATTCACTACATACCGTATCTTTCTTGAAAAAAATATCCGGTAAGCCGCGTACCAACTTCTTCGTAGATAATCTTGAAATTGTATCCATGTTTGCATGACCGAGTCTCATATGCCATAGTTGACTCTCAATACTTTTGGCCATCAAACATCTACCTGTATTGTTAGCATTTTCCAACAAATAGAATACATATATATTGTCTTCCCTAATACCTTCAAATATAGTACTGCCAGTTGAACTATCAATAATAGTACATTTATGTTTTACGAAGTTAATGCCATAATCGTGATCAGCTAAATGGCTTATGCTGAGCAGATTATGTTTTAACTCGGTAACAAGACAAACATCTTTAATCACTGGATAGGGAGCCTTACCAATGTCACCGATACCGATTATGTACCCTCTCAAATTATTACCGAAGAAAACGTATCCTTCTTTATTCCTCTTCAACAGTGTTACAAATAATGAAGCGTCACCGATCATGTGCCGTGAGCAACCGCTGTCGAGGATCCATTTGCTCATAGCATGTGAAGGGTGTCCCACCTACAAAATAATTTGCAGATGAAACTTTTGGTACCCATTTCTTGTAGGGTCCTGACTGGTTAGTTTTCGGTATCCATGCATAAATATTTAAATCTACTAACTTTCTGATTCTACATGCAGAAGATATATGACCAATGAGGCCACAATAATGACATTTAGCACGTTGAGTGTTGAAAGTAGTGTGAGGTGCATGATTGGTAGGTTTTGGTTTTCTAGTATAGAAGAATGCATGCCTATTAGTCTTCTTGGGCATAGTCTTGGTATGGTTTGGTCTGACAGTGTTGGGCGTGTTCCGATGATTCGGTAATTGACACGTGTTAGAATAGGAAGCAGCAACTTCAGGCCATTTTCCTAAACTAATTTCCAACTTTTTGGAAGTGTTATATAATCTATTATAGTCAGATATGAGTGATTCTAATCTGACCTGTGCACATTGGAGACTCTTTCTCTCCTTAGATAGGTCTTCCTTTAACTGGATAATAGTTTGGTCTTTTTCTTCGGATAGCTTAACAGTCTTGTGTAACAACAATTTAATAGAAAAAAGCTCACCAGACTCATTTGAAGAGTCACTATCTCTAACATAATCTAGTAGGTCGGTAAGTCTTCCTATTTCACCTTTGTACTCTTTGAGTACCTTCTTAGAGGTTTCATATTTGCTACACAGTTTCCTATAATCATCTAACAGTTCACTGAAAGCCTCTCCTAGTTGCTCAAAGGTAAAATCATCATAAGGGTCAAATAGAGGATTAGTGATTACCTGATCGCAAGCCATCAAGCACACATTTGCAGCATCATCTGATTGTTCATCTTCTGAGTAGCTAGCTTTACTTTCATGCCATATGCTTTGAAATAACATAAAGGCAACTCTAGAGGGGGGTGAATAGAGTTTGTGTCGATAATCACCAAATAAAAAATAACTCTATATCACCTCCAAAAAACAACTATCAAGAAAGTAAATAAATCAGAGAGAAATACGGAAGTAAATAAAGATCAGAAGAGCATACGCAAACACAGCAGTTTTAACCTGGTTTCCCTCGTAGAGGACTAGTCCAGGCCTGAGAACTCTAGCTCAGGATTAAAATCTACTATTTGTGAAATAGTATACAACCACGTGCCTTTACTCAGAAGAGCACGCCAACTTCTTACAGATTCGCAGGTGGCAAAACTTGGAATTGTCCAAGTAACTTTTCTTTCACTCTTGCACACAACTTCTAGCTGATATCGCACTGAGCACCTTGGGCTAAGGAGAGTTGTGGCTTAGGATATATGGAAGAATGAGGCTTGGAGTAGTAGAGCTTAGAAAGCTTGAATATTTCAAGGTAAGAGATGATTTGAAATGAAAGAATTCAAGCTCTATTTATACTACTCTGGGGAGGCAGAATTCGGCCAGAATTCTGCCCCAATAATTTAAATTTTTGAACGTTGGACAGCTTGTAGCAAGCAGGCCCTAAAAATTAGGGTGCTGGATATCAGGGACAGAGTTCGGCCCGAACTCTGTGTGGAGGCAGAGTTCGGCCCGGACTCTATCTCCAGAAGACAGAATTGGTCCATTGGGCTTTTGGGCTTTGTGGAGCTTGGGCTTGGTTCAGGAATTGGTCTGTTGTATGGTAGAGCTTGGAGAGATATGTCTAGGGGTTGAGATGACTCAGTGCGACTCAACGTATACATTCTCCTAGACTCAATAAATTGAAGATTACAGACTTGGAACAAATAGGAAAACCAAGAGCCCTTTTTGATGACGCCTTTCTTCTGATATTTGAGCAGTCCTGAAGACGTCTTTTTCCTTGACAGCAGTCGTCCGAAGATAAACAGATCTTTGTATGACGCCGTCTTTGGTCCATCATTAATTCTTCATTGCCAATGTCCTGGTTTGATCATGTTTAATCATGCTTATTGTATGTCTACAAATACATGTTAGGCCAGTAAAATATATTGCAGTACGATACAAGCATAGCAATATAACATAGGACAATTAGGACAATGCTAAGTTTAAGTAGCAACATAATAGTGAGTATATAAATGTTAGTGACATCATTATGTTAAGCTTAACTGATTAGCCATATTAAAAAATACGATGTAATCATTGGGCCAACAATCTCCCCCTTTTTGATTATGGCAAATCAGTTAAGTTTAAGACAGATACGATAGATGCATGTATCACTAATAAACAAATATTACTAGAAGATTGTGTGCTAACTTAAACTTATCTCTCCCCCTTTGACATGATCAAAAAATAAGCTCCCCCATAATAAGAGATAAACCTAACTCAAGCATAAGTAAAGGAGGAAGGCATAGACAATCATGATCAAGATATACTAAATGAGGAACAATGGGAGAAGTGTGTAAAGACAAGTATAGAAACTACATACCCAATGTAGTGTGCCAAATAGAAAATAGCTTGTCAAAACACAAATAGTTGGTAAAACTAAAAGAATTTGAAAATGATCAATAGATAGTTTACCAACATAAAATCCAAGAAAGACATCCAAAAACATAGTATGATATGAAATATTTCTCTAGTTTTGGAAGAGAATTAAAAAATTCAGTCAAAAACCATAGGGATAAGATAATTGCAATAGATATCAAAGAAAGATACCAATTGAGATATTGAAATATATAAACTTGATATCAATTGAAATAAATAAACTTGAAACATTGATTAATGAAACTATGATAGCACAATTGTCCACAGATAAATGGTGGAACAAAATAAAGGAATGATCAATGTAAAATAGAGCAATTGATAGAAAATGATCTCATTAATTACAAATCTATTTGCTTATCCAAAATTCATGCAATTGAACTCAATTCCCTTATCATGCTATATGAATATCCTTTAGATAAACATGAAGGTAAAGGAGAAAAAATGTTTGAGAAAGAGAAATTCAGTCGATTTGAATGCTCCCCCTCAAACTATTACCAATAAAGATAAAATCATGAATTTTGGGTAAGTCCTCAACAAGGAAAGCCAAATCAATTTAGCATACAAAGAAAGCCAAATCAATTAAGCATACAAGGAAAGCCAAATCAAAGAAACCACAATAGTCAACAAGATAAGGTACGAAAGTTAATATTAACGAGATGACTCATATAAAAGAGAGAGGTAATATGATGAAAACAATTGCATATACTCTCATAAATCTTTCACAAAATGTCAGTATCCTAATAATAAAAAAAATCATATGAACTACGTATACGACATATTAAAGGGTATAAATGAATTGAACCAATTTATTTGCTCCCCCTTAAAATATGCGTATCTAGTTCCAAAGCACTTATAGCAAAAAAAAATGATAACTTCAAGATATAGGGGTAAATCAACTATAGATTTCTCCCCCTTGCTCAATGCTATAAAAACGTCTATAAAATGATAACTTATGACATAAAAAATAATATAAGGCTATAAAAATGTCATAGAACGAAAACTATCATCTTTAGTCAAGAAGATATATCCACTAATAGTTACTAAAGATGAGAAAACAAAAGAATATTTTAATTTAGCACATGTAAACAAAAGACGACATATACTAACCTATATAGAAGAATATCATATTGAAATATGATAGATCAATGCATGTTACCTTTTGAGAAAAAGATCATCATGAAAAGAAATAAGGTCCATCAAAAACAATCATGATGAGAGTCACAATATAGCTCAAAAGATAAAAATAAAACTAAATCATGAATGAAGTCAATTAAATCAATCATGATAAAAGTCAAAATATAGCTCAAAAATAAAAGATAAAGCTCAAATATCATGTCCATGATTATCTAATTAAGAAATGATCAACCAATTTATTGCTTTGCAAGGACTATGTATGTTTTACCATATATGTACCCATCAGCGGGTAATAATCCAACCTTGCTAATACTAAATGAGAAACCAATGAAGTTCAAATAGCAAGAGTATATATGATAATCCATGAGTAGTCAAAGTAGAGTAATAAATTAACTTGATAACTACATAATTAGATAATATAGGACTAGTCAACCATTAGGATCATTTATCAATAAAAGTAAACATGATCCAACGAATCTCATCAAAAGAAAATCCCAAATCCATATTTATAATACAATCTTACAAATTAAAAAAAATATGGAGAGAAAAAGTCAATCTTATTTAAATTATTACAGATTTAATCTAAAGAGATGTAATCTGATAATATGATAAAATCATGACTACAAAAGATGAGAGAAGTTTAAAAGATGCTTATCAATGACTAGTATGGAAGGAAGTTAAAGCGATGAATCACAAACCTTAATGGAAACAAGATAATAAAAAAATTGTCAAACTAATTTTAGAGACCAAACATATGTATCTAAAATAGAATACAAATCTCATCAAGAAAATTCATAAATCTTGTTTTTGTAAACTAGCATATCACATATAGATTGAAATTCAAGAAGATAGCTAGATGAGTGAAAGTGAACAAAAATTATGTAGCTTAACAATACATCGCAAATAAGCAAGCTAGCTACATAACTAATTAAGATTAATGAGATATGCCATTAACATGACAAATGTGCTCATTAAATCTTAAGTTACTAACACTAAAAATATATGCTTAAGCATAGAGTTCACAATAAGGACAATACATTTTGAATGATCAAAATAATTTATATACTCTTTGTTTAAGCAAGGATAAGAGTATAAGATAGCAAGTAAATGAATTAGACTCTCATCAAAAAAGAGATGTTCATGAAAACACAATAGAGCAAATCGCTTTGCCAAATATTGAGATTAATCCAAGATAATGAAATAATATATTGATCTAGAGAATGCAAAAAATTATAACCATTATGAAGTTGAATTCTCTAGAGATGGAAAATTTATAACCATTATGAAATAATAGATTGATCTAGAGAATTCAAAATTATAGCCATTATGAAAGTGTATTCTCTAGAAATGGAAAATCTCAACGTAAAAGTTCAACCCATAGTAGTTAACGACATGAGAAGTATGATTTATCAATTACATGTATTCTCATGTGCTACAAAACATCATTGGGCAATAATAATAAAATATTTATAGCTCAAATATAAGGCTAGATATGATGAAGTATTCTGGAACTTAGGGGTGGATCCAGAACTAGATAATGGTTGCATGTAGACCTTAATAAATCTTAAGTCTATAAAGTATTGATCACTTTGGGTTAGCTGTAGAGACCGGTTCCCAGCTAGCGGTAGTTCGAAGACTAGTGCACCGTGTCGCTTCAGGCTACTTACACCTGTATGACAGAAGGACCCTTTCGGCTTATTCCCAAAATGTTCTTTACTTTTAAGAACTTAGATTTAAAAGAATATACGCAGTATCATCAAACAACATCAAAATCCAAAAACCCTAAGTATAAGAAAGGTAAATACCCAGATAATAATCAAAGAATGACCATCAAAATTTGCTAAGAATATTTTCAAAACAAATATTTTCATAGTACACTTTTATGGAAATAAATATATAGAAGATTCATACTCAAAATAAGTATGATGATTTCAACAAGTAAGGTAAAGCACAAAACCAAGCAATTCTTAAAAGAACTTCCATACAAGTCATGAACAAGACACTAATAAATATATTCTCTCAACATTACAACTTAAAGATATTTGAATAAATAAATATCAACATTTGGAATCACATAGATAAAACTATATATATACATGAAAAGATCAAAAATCAAGTGAAAGACATGTATCCATAAAGTCAACAAATAAAAGCCAATAAGATATCATCAGAAGAAGACATTATTATGTTAAATTTAACTGATTTGCCATATACCAAAAGAAGACATTAAAGAAGGAGCTAATTGATTCAAGATGAGATAACACAAATTTGGTCAAAAGAATCAATAGCTAAAATATGAGGTAAGCAAAAGTATGAATAGATACTCTTCAAAATAATATGAAACTTGAGCTTAACTCATATTGTAAACCCCCATATTTTTATTAATTTTTTTTATAATTAATTAATGTGGTTATGCATTTTATAAATTATGAAATTATTGATACTAGCTGATTAGTAGATAAATGCATGTGTGTATATATTATGTGTACTTGTTAATATTTCTATTAAATATAGTATATAATAAATTTTAGGAAATTATTGGTAAATTTTAGGAGTTTAATTGCTTGCTTAAATTATATATATATATATATATATATATATATATATATATATATATATATATATATATATATATATATATATATATATATAATTTATTGTTTGTATTTATTAAAAAAATAATTATCTTGCAGCCGGCCCCACACCCTGAACAAGGGGGGGCACGGCTATGCATTGTAACAAGCACTGTGTGCTTGTAAAAAAAAAAAGAGAATCCAACCAAAACAATTTTGGGCGGGCCCCCTCCCTTGTGCAAAGTTAGCAAAGCAGAAAGCTGCTTTGTATGAGACCCCACCATTCCATGTAAACCCAGCAGCAGTAATGTATTGAACCCGAGCCCACCCCCTTATACTAATACGAATAAAAATAGTAACAGAGGATTCGGTAGAATATATATATTTGCATCGACTCAAACCGAAAACCCTAACCCCCCTCATCATCCAAAACCTCTCGACCCCAAGCCGCCAACCTTCCTCCACATCCCCGCGCTCACAGTCGGCCACCTACTCGCCGTCGACGACGTCGGGATCGCTCGGAGGGACAGTAAACAGAGAATACTCTGTTTGATTCAGAACTCAGGTACCCCTCTTCCAATTTCGTTTTCTTTAAACCTGTTCGACGAAAATTTGATCTATCGAATGCTGTGCGTAGTAGACATGACCCTCTTCAAACCTCTTCTGATAGAATCCTGGGAACCCCAAAGGATTGCTCGAAAAATCGAGACGAAGTTGGAGAAAAACCCACTTTTCTGATTTCTAAAAACTGTTTTGAAACGCCAACTTGTTGGCCACTTTTCTCGCTGTTCATTAAACTTTCATAAAAACTAATTGAACATATTTGAAGACAACCTAACCACGATGGAAACGTAACTGGTAGATTAGTATTTCGATTTCTGTGTGTGTATTAATCCCATGTTAAACTTGTGAGAAAAACTGATTTCAAAAATAATAAATTTCTGAATTTTTGTCCGATACGACGTCGCCCCGACAAATCGGGCGACGTGGTCACACGTTATACGCATCGAAAGACGCGTATGGACGTTACGGAAGTGTGGGAACTGATGGAACTCAGTTTCGTCGCGTGTGTGCGACGAAATCAACGTGTATCCGTCGAGATACCCCCGTATCGACGTATTGTAAACTTGTCCATAACTTTGTGTACAGTCATCGAATCGAGACGAAACTTGTGCCAACAGGTTCGGATCAAAATTCTGGTCCTGCATGCCAAGTTTGGTTAGATTCTGAGAAGGTCGAATCGGAACCCAATTTTGGTGGGCCCGCGACCCACTCAAACGGGCGATTTTGTACACGGCTCCTCGAAATCCAAAACTGGACATACCGTTGAGTTCCTCTCCTCAAACTGAAACCGTAAAAATGTAGTTTGACGACTTTAGAGACCGTAGACTTTGGCACGCATTTCGGTGCAAAGCGGGTCCAACGGCGGATATCATTTTGACCCAAAATTACGATTTTGCCCCTGTTCCAGAATTTGACTTTTGGACAAGCGTTTCCTAGGTATATCTTCTTCACCGAGACCATTTTTGATGTTTGTTTCAGAGTTTATCATCTGTGATTTGTGAGTTTTTCGTGCGGACACTTGCTACTCTTGGACTTGCCACTTTGTACCACCAGGTAAGATACCTTGCCACCTTACTCTGTGATTATCATATTCTTATTTTCAGTTGTTATTTTCAGCATTTTATTTATGTTATTTAAACTGTGCGTCCAAGTCACACTTGGGTGCAAGCGACTCTATCGGTCGTTTCCTTGTTTTATTTATTCTCTTGCATTGACTTAGTATATTGACCACCCATTGATGTTGGGACATTGGTATATCTCATACGGCCTTGACACTGGTTGTATCACGTGATGTGAGTCACATGTAGGATATGTTTCTGCGTAGTTGGCTGGCCACCGATACGTTTGGAGCGTGCGACGGATAGGGGTAACTGCCAATAGAATTGCATGTTAGAAGACTTCGCGGTTACTAGAGGTACATGTCAGTCATGGTGATGATGATACTAGGCATTGGGTGGGGAGAACATTACCTGACGTATGGGCTTCGATTGCACTTCCCTTGTAACCCAGAAGCTCCGCTGGAGATACGGGTATGAGCCTCTCAGGTTGGCTACTGTCGTTTTTCAACGACATGCTCTTGGTCACTGGTTCCCAAGAGGGGACTATACCGGATCCTATATTTAGCCATGGCTCATGCGTCGAAGGAATGTATCTCAACTGCATATTCACAGTGAATGGTCAGGAACCCAGTTGCATGCATACTTTCTTCTCTTATTATATTATCACATTTTATATGGCATGGTATTTTCTTGTAGCTTGCTATGTCCCCTGAGGACCTGGTTATCTCTCCAGGTTTAGAGGATTTTCCACAGGAGTACGGAGCGGTATTGGAGCTATCTTATATTGATGACGAGGCAGTGCCTTATGATTTCTAGCCTATTTCTTATCTGAGACAGTTGTAGACATTAGTTTATACCTCTTTTTTTTATATTTTGCGGAGGTCGAACTCCGATCTTGTGAGAATATTTTTTATAGCTGTTTGGAGTGAGTATGTTCACCCGGCTATCTTTTGATACTCTTATTTATTTATTTGGACTTCATTATCTTCTGTGTTGAGCTGTGATGAGATTAGATATGTTATTCTGGCCTGTGATTATTTATTTACAGCTTATGTGCATATATGAGGATTCCAAATATTGGAGTATTCTTTATATATGTGCAGCTGGCATGTTCATGTACTTGGTCCTATGTATTTTGGGACTGGGGCGTTACATATTTTTGTGGTGGCCCATGCAGGTCAGATTTAATATTGTTGGTTACATGACTGTGCCCAACAAGCCTGCATATAGGAATAGGAATATCTCATCCAGAACTACTACTATCCCTTGACTTCCAATCTTTTTAAAACTTTCTTGATTATTCGATTTACTTCATATCTAATCTTTCTTAATATCAACTTATCTTCCTCGTGCCTACAGTATGAATCTACGAAGCGGACGCACTTCTGCCTTGGCCCTCACATCTGGTGAGGAGATTACTCCGGAGGGACAGAATCCTCCCATGACTCCAGCGACACCTTACCAGCCAGGGCTGTCACAGCCTACTACGACGCCGACGACGGAGTACCCAGAGGTCATAGCACCCCCAGGCAGCCAGGCTGGACAGACTGCTACCATGCCACCGGGAGGGAATATACCACTGCCTCCACCACCACCATTCCCTCAGCAGTTCCTCCCACAGTCGGGACCTCAGATGCCTCCTCCACCGACTGATGGGAGCCCTACTACTCAGTTTATGTATGCCATGATGCAGGCTCAGTGGCAGCAGACTGAGCTGACGAGACAGACGATGGTGACAGCTATGGCTAGACCTCCACCACCAGCACCAGCACCGGCACCGGCTCTGTATCCCTATGAAGGCTCTATCAAGAATTTCACAGATATGAACCCCAAGGCCTTTAGAGGGACGGAGAAGCCATTAGAGGTGTCACAGTGGCTTATTAGTACTGAGAAGCTACTGAAGGCATCCCAGTTGCCAGCTCGAGATTGGATGACAGCAGTGGACTTACTGTTAGAAGACAATGCACACCACTGGTGGGAGGCAGAAGAGAGACGATTAGGCACTGGGATCACTTGGAAGCAGTTCTATGATGCATTTTATGAGAGATTCTTTTCTATTCATGTTCGAGATGGTCTCTATGACCAGTTCCTCCATCTGAAGCAAGGGAATATGACAGTGGATGAGTATGACTCGGAGTTCAATCGCCTGAGTCGATTTGGTGTCGGATTGATTCCGACCGAGTTAGAGAAGGCGAGGAGATTTCACCAAGGGCTTGCACCAGAGCTCAAGTCTTATACGACTACTCAGTCTCGTGTCTCCCATTCAGCTGTCTTAGAAGAAGCTCGAGCTCAGAAGATTCTTCGCAAGGAACAGCAGCAGACATCGAGGCGCCATACACCAGCAGCTACACCAGACTGAGCTACTCAGAGTAGACCTATCAGGAGGACCACGGGACAGTACCAGCAGAGGCACACACCTTATCAGAAGCCTACCTGCAACTTTTGTGGGAAGCAGGAACATATTAGAGATGACTGTCGACTTCGTTTGGGCTTATGTATGAGATGTGGATCAGGACAGCACTTGGCCAGAGATTGTCCTGAGCAGCAGGCTCTAGTTCATGCACATCAGGCCCAGAGGCCCACAGCCCCAGCACCTCTTCCACCATTACCTCCACAGACAGCACAGTATAACAAGGCCAGAGCTCAAGGCCCAGGATAGAACCAAGGAAAGGCATTCTCTCTAGCTGTTGAAAATGTAGAGGCAGAAGCAGAGGTCATAGCAGGTATGGTTTTAGTAGCATCTTTTCCTGCTATTACATTATTTGATACTGGAGCCACTCATTCATTCATAGCCACTAGTTTTGCCACTAGACACAACATTCCCATCACACCCTTAGCTAAGAATGTTAAGATCCTCACTGGAGGAGGAGTTGTACCTGTTAGTGGTATTTATAGACTCTATCCTGTAGTGATAAATGGCAGAGAGATGATGGCATGACTTCTTGTATTCCCTATGCCGACATTTGATGTGGTTCTTGGAATGGACTGGTTGAGCCAGTATTTCGCTCTCATAGACTGCCATAGGGGCAGTATTATCTTTAGACCACCGAATGCGGCAGAGTTTGAGTTCACCAAAGAAGACGGAGATAGTTGTGAGGCACCCACAGCGGGGACCCATATGATGATGTACGACACCCCTCAGCACCCTATTATTACCGAGTTCGAGGATGTATTCCCCGAGGAGTTGCCAGGACTACAACCTGACCGAGATATTGAGTTTTCTATTGAGCTTATTCCCGGAGCCGAGCCTATATCATCTCGAGTATATCGTCTGGCACCAAAGGAGTTGGTAGAGATGAAGACGCAGATTGATGACTTATTAGAGAAGGGATTTACTCGTGCCAGTGCGTCACCATGGGGAGCACCCGTTCTTTTTATGCCTAAGAAAGATGGGACAGTGTGCATGTGCATTGACTACAGAGCATTGAATGCAGTGACGATGAAGAACAAGTATCCCTTGCCGCGTATAGACGATCTATTCGATCAACTGAGTGGAGCAAAAGTATTCTCCAAGATTGACTTAAGATCGGGCTATCACCAATTGAAGGTTCGGAAGGAAGACATTGCAAAGACGGCTTTTCGATCGAGGTATGGACACTACGAGTTCTTGGTCATGCCTTTCGGGTAGACCAATGCTCCCGCAGTTTTCATGAATTTAATGAACAAGATCTTTCACCAATACTTGGACAAATTCGTAGTAGTCTTTATAGACGATATCTTGATTTACTCCAAGAGTCAAGAGGAGCACGAGCAGCATCTACGGATAGTTTTGGGAACATTGAGGAACGAAAGACTCTTTGCGAAGCTTAGCAAGTGTGATTTCTTTCTCAAGGAGGTATTCTTCCTTGGTCATATTATTACGGGCGATGGTATATCGGTGGATCTAGAGAAGATCACAGCAGTCAAATCATGGCCCGCTCCCACAACAGCTTCTGAAGTGAGAAGTTTCCTCGGACTTGCGGGTTACTACCGACGGTTCGTAGAAGATTTCTCTCGAATAGCGGGGCCTATGACTCGATTGACTTGCAAGGATCAGGAGTTTGTATGGACAGAAGAGTGTCAAGCCACTTTTGACAAGTTGAAGAAGCGATTGACCACAGCACCGATCTTGACACTACCGTCGGGCCCGGGAGGATTTGTGATCTACAGCGACGCATCCGGGAAGGGATTAGCATGTGTATTGATGCAGCATGGTCATGTAGTAGCATATGCATCACGACAGTTGAGAGTGCATGAGAAGAATTATCCAACCCACGATCTAGAGCTCGCAGCGGTTATCTTTGCTTTGAAGCTATGGAGACACTACTAGTATGGCGAGAAGGTTGATATCTACACTGATCATAAGTGCCTCAAGTACGTGTTCACACAAAAGGAGTTGAATATGCGACAGCGGCGTTGGTTGGAGTTGATGAAGGATTATGAGATTGAGCTACATTATCATCCGGGCAAGGCTAATGTCGTGGCAGACGCATTAAGCCACAAGCCCATGGCACACTTTTTGACCATGCAGAAGGAATTAATTAGAGACTTGGAGTAGCTTGGTATTGAGGTAGTATTACCGGGAGTAGATGGCGTATTAGCCAACCTCCAAGTACAATCATCTTTGGTAGAGCGCATCAAGGCAGCATTGCCTAATGATGCTAGATTTGGACGGCTGAAGGAGAGAACTGAAGCAGGAGAGCAGACAGGATTAAGGATCCACACTGATGGGACATTGCGATGTGGTGATCGCATTTATGTTCCCAATGGAGATCTACGACAGGAGCTGATGGCAGAGGCTCACAGTTCGACTTACTCTATTCATCCCGGAGGGACCAAGATGTATCGTGACTTACGTCAGTATTATTGGTGGCACGGAATGAAGCGGGAGATAGCTCGTTTTGTTGCCAAGTGCTTGGTATGCCAACAAGTAAAGGCGGAGCACCAGAGGACGGCCGGATTATTGCAGCCGCTACCCATTCCCGAGTGGAAGTGGGAGCACATTACTATAGATTTCGTCACGGGTTTTCCTCGGAGTCCTAGAGGACGTGACGCAGTATGGGTGATTGTTGATAGACTTACGAAGTCAGCACATTTCTTGCCTTTTAGAGTGGGCCAGTCGACAGAGGTATTGGCGGAGATGTATATGGAGCAGATTGTGAGATTGCACGGTGTGCCTGTTAGTATTGTGTCGGACCGTGACTCGAGATTCACCTCGCACTTTTGGAGGAGCATGCAAGAGAGTTTGGGCACCCGATTGAAGTTTAGCACATCGTATCATCCGCAGACAGACGGCCAGTTGGAGCGTACCATTCAGACGCTAGAGGATATGTTGAGAGCGTGTATGCTTGATTTTGGCGGTTCGTGGGAGGACCATCTTCATCTTGTGGAGTTTTCCTACAACAATAGCTATCAAGCGAGCATTCAAATGGCTCCGTTTGAAGCATTGTATGGTAGGAAGTGTCGGTCTCCTGTTTGTTGGAGCGACATAGGAGAGCGACAGCTATTGGGTCCCGAGTTGGTCTTGAGCACAGTGGAGGCAGTGAAGAAGATTCAGGACCACCTGCGAGCAGCGCAGGATCGTCAGAAGCAGTGGGCAGATAATCGTCGTCGACCCTTGGAATTCAAAGAGGGTGACTATGTGTTCTTGAAGATATCCCCCACTAGAGGCACGATTCGATTCGGAGGACGTGGCAAGTTGAGTCCAAGGTACATCGGGCCTTTCGATGTCTTGGAACGTGTTGGAGAGGTTGCCTACAGATTGGCATTGCCACCATCACTAGAGGGAGTACATGACATATTCCATGCATCTCAGCTGAGGAGGTATGTGGCGGACAGCAATCATGTGCTTGATCACTCCGAGATCACAGTTGGACCGAGCTTGTCGTACGAAGAGCAACCAGTAGGTATCCTCGATCGCCGAGTGAAGGTGTTGCGGAACCAAACTATTTCATTGGTTCGCGTGGCATGGAAGCATCACTCGCCAGGGGAGTCTACTTGGGAGCGCAAGGACGACATCCGAATTCGCTACCCGCAGTTGTTCGAAGACGAAGGTATGTCTTGCAGTTGAGTTTTTAAATTGCTATTAATTTCATGCATTGCATTGATCCCCCGACCTTAGTTTAATTTCGAGGACGAAATTTCTTTAAGTTGGGTAGGATGTAAACCCCCATATTTTTATTAATTTTTTTATAATTAATTAATGTGGTTATGCATTTTATAAATTATGAAATTATTGATACTAGCTGATTAGTAGATAAATGCATGTGTGTATATATTATGTGTACTTGTTAATATTTCTATTAAATATAGTATATAATAAATTTTAGGAAATTATTTGTAAATTTTAGGAGTTTAATTGCTTGCTTAAATTTTATATATATATATATATATATATATATATATATATATATATATATATATATAAGTTATTGTTTGTATTTATTAAAAAAAAATTATCTTGCAGCCGGCCCCACACCCTGAACAAGGGGGGGGGGCGGCCATGCATTGTAACAAGCACTGTGTGCTTGTAAAAACAAAAAAAAAAGAATCCAACCAAAACAATTTTGGGCGGGCCCCCTCCCTTGTGCAAAGTTAGCAAAGCAGCAAGCTGCTTTGTATGAGACCCCACCATTCCATGTAAACCCAGCAGCAGTAATGTATTGAACCCGAGCCCACCCCCTTATACTAATACGAATAGAAATAGTAACAGAGGATTCGGTAGTATATATATATTTGTATCGACTCAAACCGAAAACCCTAACCCCCCTCATCATCCAAAACCTCCCGACCCCAAGCCGCCAACCTTCCTCCACATCCCCGCGCTCAAGTCGGCCACCTACTCGCCGTCGACGACGTGGGATCGCTCGGAGGGACAGTAAACAGAGAATACTCTGTTTGATTCAGAACTCAGGTACCCCTCTTCCAATTTCGTTTTCTTTAAACCTGTTCGACGAAAATTCGATCTATCGAATGCTGTGCATAGTAGACATGACCATCTTCAAACCTCTTCTGATAGAATCCTGGGAACCCCAAAGGATTGCTCGAAAAATCGAGACGAAGTTGGAGAAAAATCCACTTTTCTGATTTCTAAAAACTATTTTGAAACGCCAACTTGTTGGCCACTTTTCTCGCTGTTCATTAAACTTTCTTAAAAACTAATTGAACACGTTTGAAGACAACCTAACCACGATGGAAACGTAACTAGTAGATTAGTATTTCGATTTCTGTGTGTGTATTAATCCCATGTTAAACTTGTGAGAAAAACTGATTTCAAAAATAATAAATTTCTGAATTTTTGTCCGATACGACGTCGCCCCGACAAACCGGGTGACGTGGTCGCGCGTTATATGCATCGAAAGACGCGTATGGACGTTGCGGAAGTGTGGGAACTGATGGAACTCAGTTTCGTCGTGTGTGTGCGACGAAATCAACGTGTATCTGTCGAGATACCCCCGTATCAATGTTTTGCAAACTTGTCCATAACTTTGTGTACAGTCGTCGAATCGAGACGAAACTTGTGCCAACAGGTCCGGATCGAAATTTTGGTCCTGCATGCCAAGTTTTGTTAGATTCTGAGAAGATCGAATCGGAACCCAATTTTGGTGGGCCTGCAACCCACTCAAACGGGCGATTTTGTACACGGCTCCTCGGAATCCAAAACTGGACATACCATTGAGTTCCTCTCCTCAAACTAAAACCGTAGACATGTAGTTTGACAACTTTAGAGACCGTAGACTTTGGCACGCATTTCGGTGCAAAACGGGTCCAACGGCGGACATCGTTTTAATCCAAAATTACGATTTTGCCCCTGTTCCAGAATTTGACTTTTGGACAGGCGTTTCCTAGGTATATCTTCTTCATCGAGACCATTTTTGATGTTTGTTTCAGAGTTTATCATCTGTGATTTGTGAGTTTTTGGTGCGAACACTTGCTACTCTTGGACTTGCCACTTTGTACCACCAGGCAAGATACCTTGCCACCTTACTCTGTGATTATCATATTCTTATTTTCAGTTGTTATTTTCAGCATTTTATTTATGTTATTTAAACTGTGCGTCCAAGTCACACTTGGGTGCAAGCGACTCTATCGGTCGTTTCTCTCTTTTATTTATTCTCTTGTATTGACTTAGTATATTGACCACCCATTGATGTTGGGATATTGGTATATCTCATACGGCCTTGACACTTGTTATATCACGTGATGTGAGTCACATATAGGACACATTTCTGCGTAGTTGGCTGGCCACCGATACGTATGGAGCGTGCGACGGATAGGGATAACTGCCAATAGAATTGCATGTTAGAAGACTTGGCGGTTACTAGAAGTACATGTCAGTCATGGAGATGATGATACTAGGCATTGGGTGGGGAGAACATTACCTGACGTATGGGCTTCGATTACACTTCCCTTGTAACCCGGAAGCTCCGCTGGAGATACGGGTATGAGCCTCTTAGGTTGGCCACTGTCGTTTTTCAACGACATGCTCTTGGTCACTGGTGCCCAAGAGGGGACTACACCGGATCCTATATTTAGCCAGGGCTCATGCGTCGAAGGAATGTATCTCAACTGCATATTCACAGTAGAATGGTCAGGAACCCGGTTGCATGCATACTTTCTTCTCTTATTATATTATCACAGTTTATATGGCATGGTATTTTCTTGTATCTTGCTATGTCCCCTGAGGACATGGTTATCTCTCCAGGTTTAGAGGATTTTCCACAGGAGTACGAAGCGGCATTGGAGCTATCTTATATTGATGACGAGGCAGTGCCTTATGATTTCTAGCCTATTTCTTATCTGAGACAATTGTAGACATTATTTTACACCTCTTTTTCTTTATATTTTGCGGAGGTCGGACTCTGATCTTGTGAGACTATTTTTCATAGCTGTTTGGAGTGATTATGTTCACCCGACTATCTTTTGATACTCTTATTTATTTATTTGGACTTCATTATCTTCTGTGTTGAGCTGTGATAAGATTAGATATGTTATTCTGGCATGTGATTATTTATTTACAACTTATGTACATATATGAGGATTCCAAATATTGGAGTATTCTTTATATATGTGCAGCTGGCATGTTCATGTACTTGGTCCTATGTATTTCGGGACTGGGGCGTTACATGTTTTTGTGGTGGCCCATACAGGAAGTAAATAAAGATCAGAGAGAAATGCAGAAGTAAATAAATCAAGAAAGTAAATAAATCAGAGAGAAATATGGAAGTAAATAAAGATCAGAAGAGCATACGCAAACACAGCAGTTTTAACCTGGTTTCTCTCGTGGAGGACTAGTCCAGGCCTGAGAACTCTAGCTCAGGATTGAAATCCACTATTTGTGAAATAGTGTACAACCACGTGCCTTTACTCAGAAGAGCACGCCAACTTCTTACAGATTCGCAGGTGGCGAAACTTGGAATTGTCCAAGTAACTTTTCTTTCACTCTTGCACACAACTTCGAGCTGATATCGCACTGCGTACCTTGGACTAAGGAGAGTTGTGGCTTAGGATATATGGAAGAATGAGGCTTGGAGTAGTAGAGCTTAGAAATTTTGAATATTTTAAGGTAAGAGATGATTTGAAATGAAAGAATTCAAGCTCTATTTATACTACTCTGGGGAGGCAGAATTCGGCCAGAATTCTGCCCCAAGAATTCAAATTTTCGAACGTTGGACAGCTTGTAGCAAGCAGGCCCTAAAAATCAGGGTGCTGGATATCAGGGGACAGAGTTCGGCCCGAACTCTGTGTGGAGGCAGAGTTCGGCCCGAACTCTGTCTCCAGAAGACAGAATTGGTCCATTGGGCTTTTGGGCTTTGTGGAGCTTGGACTTGGTTCAGGAATTGGTCTGTTGTATGGTAGAGCTTGAAGAGATATGTCTAGGGGTTGAGATGACTCAGTGCGACTCAACGTACACATTCTCCTAGACTCAATAAATTGAAGATTACAGACTTGGAACAAATAGGAAAACCAAGAGCCCTTTTTGATGACGCCTTTCTTCTGATATTTGAGCAGTCCTGAAGACGTCCTTTTCCTTGTCAGCAGTCGTCCGAAGATAAACAGAACTTTGTATGACTCCGTCTTTGGTCCATCATTAATTCTTCATTGTTAATGTCCTGGTTTGATCATGTTTAATTATGCTTATTGCATGTCTACAAATACATGTTAGGCCAGCAAAATATGTTGCAGTACGATACAAGCATAGCAATATAACATAGGACAATTAGGACAATGCTAAGTTTAAGTAGCAACATGATAGTGAGTATATAAATGTTAGTGACATCATTATGTTAAGCTTAACTGATTAGCCATATTCAAAAATATGATGTAATCATTGGGCCAACATGCTTGTGTTTGCGTACTTTTTTGATATCGATTTTTTCAGGTAGCCTTTGTCATATTTGCTGTTTTTCTTTGATGATGATGCTGTTGGACAATCTTTCTTCATGTGTCCTTTCTTCTTGCATCCGTAGCAAATAGGATCTTCCTCGTTGTTGTTGTTGTTGCTGTCTTTTGTTCTTCTGTTAAATCTCATGAACTTCTTGAACTTTCTTACCAGAAGAGCTTGATCTTCAGAGTCGGAGTCGCTGTCGTCGGAATCATCTTTGATGGTTCTTCTATGTTGAGCCTTGAGAGCGATCGTCTTCTCTGAATTCTCCTTTGGTGTAGCATCTTCAAAGTCTTGAAGTTCTAACTCATGAGTGAGTAGCTTACCCATGAGTGTTTCTAGAGACATTGTTGAGAGGTCGTTCCCTTCAACGATTGTTGTAGCCTTTGGAATCTAGTTCTTTGTAAGGGCTCGTAGAAGTTTGCAAATCTTCTCATGGTTACTGTAATCCTTGTCTAGTGAGGAAAAAGGATTTACAATATCCATGAATCTTGTAAACATCTGTGTGACTGATTTACTTGTCTTCATTTTGAATGCCTCATACTCCGAAGTAAGTCTGCTGATCTTTGACTCCTTGACTTGTGTTGTTCCTTCGTGGGTTACTTCGAGAAGTTTCCATACTTCATTTGATGTTGTGCAAGTAGACACCCTGTTGAATTCAGTTCTGTCTAAAGCACAAAATAAATTAATAGCACGTGCGTTAAGACGGGCCATTTTTTTTCTTTCTCTGTATATTTGTCATGGGGTTTTTCAGCTAAAACACCATTAACATAAATACGAGGTAGCTTTTATAGCCATCAATACCTACAGACCATAAGTCAAAATCAAGAGATTTCAGAAAGAAACTCATACGTGTTTTCCAATAAGTGTAGTTTGTGCCGTCAAACAGTGGAGGTCTGTTTGTGGCTTGTCCTTCACTTGTAAATTTCACAGTTGCCATGTGTAATGCTGTGATCTATATAAAAATTGGAAATAACTGCAATTTTACCTTGCTTTACCTGTATAACCCGCTCTGATACCAATTGTAGGAACGAAATCGTATAGCAGAATACTCTAGAGGGGAGTGAATAGAGTAGCAGCAAAATATTGCTAATTAAAAACTTGTTAGTAGTTAGATCACAGATATAATAATAATCACAAAAGTAAATGACATAAATTAAAAGTGATCAGAAGGCAAACGCAAAAACCGAGATTTATACTGGTTTCCCTCTTGTGAGGACTAGTCCAGTCGGAAGAACTTTAGCTTCCAGTTGAATCTACTATTGAAAAATCCCGTAATTTTTCATACGAAGTCCTTGCAACTTCTACAGACGCGAGCTTTGATACGAAGAAGTCAACCAACTTCAATTCTGAAGAGTTGAATCTTCTATTAAGCCTCTGATTACAATCGCTCTGAAACTTCGGACGGAACTCTTTGTAAGAAACCGCAACTAAAGGATGACCAAGTTTAAAATCCAACGTTCACTAACGTTCCAAATGGCCGAACTCTGGCAAAACTCTGGCCAAGTTCTCCTGGGGTTCTGCCAGTTTATTTTTGGAGAAAATAAATTTTGGCTTTTTGAAAAATCCTTCAGAAGCTTTTGGTAACAAGAATATTTTTCAAAAACGTAGGTCATTTATAAAGAATATGATGGTTTTGAAAAACGTTTTAGGATATCCTATTTGCCAGTACGACTCGGTGTACAATGTATTCCTAGACTCAATAAAATAAAAAATTATATAGCATAACAGGAAGTACATTCTGAATGGCAAACAGCTTCGAAACAGATTCGGTCTTGAACATAGTAAATATCCATTGTTGAACAGTGTCCAAAACGTCGTAGGTAAACATCTGAGTTGACTTGCAATTATATCGAGACAGAGTTTGATCAATTATTAAAATCAGATTTGACCATGACCAATGGGCCAACAGTAATAGATGGCTTGTTCATGTCCCGCATCATTATTCTGTGCTAGTAAAGCGCCGAAGGAGTGTTCCATTGCCCGCACATAGAGCAGGAAAGGCTTTCCAGCGACCGGGGCTACCAGAACTGGCGGATTCGACAGGTATTCCTTAATGTCATCAAAGGCGCGTTGGCATTCTTTATTCCATACAAAAGAGATACCTTTCTTCATGAGTTGTGTGAATGGTTGACATCGTCCTGAGAGGTTAGATATGAACCTCTTGATGTAGGCTAGCCTTCCCTGAAGGCCTCGGAGTTCACGGAGGTTCCTTGGTGGACTCATCTTTAGGATTGCTTTTGCCTTATCGGGGTCTATGTGAATGCCTCCGTGAGGTAATGACAAAGCCCAAGAATTTTCTACTGGACACACCTAGGAAGGACTTTGTGGGGTTCATTTTCAGAATATGCGCCCGCATGAGGTCGAACACTGTCCTCAAATCGTGTAAGTGGTCATCCTTAGAGCGGCTTTTGACGACGATGTCATCAACGTAACAATCCGTCGTCTTCCACAAGTGGTCTCAGAAGATGACACTCATAGCTCGTTGATATGTAGCACCGGCGTTCTTTAGGCCGAAGGGTATGACCGTGTAACAATATACGCCGATCGGTGTTCAAAATTACATATGCTTCTTATCATCAGAAAATATTTTGATTTGATTGTATCCCGAAAGGCCATCCATAAAGGACATGCGCTCGAAGCCACACGTATTATCGATCATTATGTCTATGATCGGAAGAGAGAATTCATCCTTAGGACATGCCACATTCAGATTGCGGAAGTCGATGCAAATTCAAATCTTCCCGTTCTTCTTGATGACGGGTACTATATTAGCTACCCAGTCTGGGTGTTGTTCCTCATGAATGAAGCCTCTAGCTATGAGTTTGTTTACTTCATTTTCGATGGAATTCATAATATCTAGACGAAATAGTCGTTGTTGTTGTTTGACTGGTTTTGCATCTGGGTGAATGTTGAGCTTATGAAGTATGATCTCGGGGTTTAGCCTTGGCATGCCTTTATAGGTCTAAGTGAAAACGTCGATATATTCTCTGACGAGTTACAACAGCGACTCCCGTTCGTCATCCGTTAGGCTTTTACTGATAAAAATTGTCTTTGAGGAGGATTCATCGCCGAGGTCAACTTGCATGACCTCATCCTCAGTGGAAGGGTCTTGTTGTTCAAAGAACTTCTCCTATTGTGCATCCAACTGTTAGACCCATGGCTCCAATTCAAGGAATTCGGGTAGATCTTCATCTTCTTCCTAAATTTCAGCGGATACCATGTTAACAAACAATGTCTGCCTGAATATATCTCCAATGCTATCATCAATATCGTAAGTGGGTGATTCGGATGAGTGAGAATTCCACTCGCATTCCTCATCAGAGCTCTCAGACATTGTTACTGGTGTAACATAGCCTAGACTGTGTATAGACTTGCTGTAATAATCCGGAGGTTTCCTAGCAGGGACTGGCAACTACAGAGGAGATCGTCGGTCGTTGCCGTTGTTCAGTCCTGGGGTAGTCTCCATATCATACCCCTGCTTTTGCATGAAGTACTTGGCTTGGGGACTATACAGATAGAGCGGCAGTCTTCGAGTGTCGGGTTCAAAATCGAATTCTTCTGTCATGAAAGGTTGAGGACCTTCTTTTCGACTGAAGATGATTGTATGATCGCCTTCTCTTCTTCCTGGGACTAGGAAGTAGGCACCTCTAATGGGAGTAAGTCGGTTCGCGGTATAGACGTTTGTCACCTTTGTGTGCAGGTTAATGTCCGAACAGTGCTCCATAGAATACATCAGATTAAGCTTATTGCGCTCTGGATAGTTCAACGACAAACTTTTATTGATAAAATAAGGTATCTTGTCTAGAGGAATTACATCATCGACAGAGGGACTATCAACATGTGCAACTAGATATTTTGCCAGTTCAACCTCCTCTTTAGCTACCTCCTACGTGACCAAAGACTGGGGTGATGTCCTGGGCAGCTTGACCACCAAGGGTTCCACTCGTGGCATCGGCTTGTCTAAGGGTCTCGAAGCAACACTTGGCTGTCAGGTCATCTTGGGGAGGCGGATAACCATCGGCTCGATAGAGGACCTTGCATCTTCCGTTCGCCTTTGATTAGATTTCGGCAACCGAATTACCATCGGCTCCATAGAGGACCTTGTATCTTCTGTTCGCCTTTGATTGGATTTTGGCAATCGAATCACCATCGACTCCATGACGGGTTTTGGCTCCTGGCTAGACCTCGGGAGTCGGATGAGCATCGGTTCCAACTGTACGGTTGGGACGGAGGAACCGAGCACTTCTTTATGCAAAGTTACGACAGAGGGTACAACATTGCCTAGTTTACGGGCCTGGAGATAGATTTTTCAGAGGTTCCTCTGACCGTATTGTGGCCTCCGGTTCATTTTGTGTCCCCACATCAACTGTGTGCTGCTTAGATTTATCATATAAACAAGCCTCAGATGAATAGTAAGACTCAACCCCTTTGAAGGGATCGATGTCGGCGAATTCCATCTTTACGAAGCCGTGCTTACTGACATACATGAAGCACTGGTGAAGCATCGGCGGCACGATCATATAGTCATGTATCCATGGATGCCCCAAGAGGATATTGAAGGATGTATCTGTGTCTATGATGCAGCAGGTAACCTCCGTCTTCAGGTCGTCGATCTGACATTTCAAGCGAATACAGAATTGCTGTCCTGGAGATCTGCATCTATAGAATTGCTGTCCTGGAGATCTGCTGACGAGTCTTCCCCTATAGGCTTGACCTGAGCTAAGTAGGCGTCAGCGTTCTGGAGTACCTCACTCACTGCGACGAGAATATCCTTGGAGAGCCTTAGGAGCTCGTATAATGACAACTTTGCTGGCGTATTAGCCAGTTGTGCCAGTATGTCAAAGTTGTAAAGTCTCTCCAGCCCCTGAGGTACGTCCTTACTGAACGGCCTATCGAAGCGGGTTTCCTTTAGCTTGGATCTGTCTGTCGGTGGTGGCTGAGATGGTCTCGAAACATCAGTAGAAGGTGGTGTTGTCGGCTGAGGGTCCTCGACTGAATTACCCAGAGTGGGCTGGAATTGTGTGCCAAACCGGGTAACAACAACTGCCGCCTCCTCAGCTTCGGTTGAAATTGTGTGGCAGGATCTGGCCTTTCCGTCCTTCTTTTTGCTAGTTGAAGATGGCACCACCTGGGTAACTTCGGGCACTTAGTCCGGATGGACCCAAATGACCTCTCCTCGTGACGTGGTGTGAGGCACCAATCCAGCCATCTGGTCTCGAACATGTGGAAGATTAGTAACCTCCATCGTTGTCCGGGGAACGGGTACTACCCCGTCTTGAGTTTTTATTAGAGGTAAGTCGCCGAACTTAACAGATACCATGTTTGCAACCACGGTAACCTTTTCGAAATCCAGCGACAAAGCATTAGAGTTTATGAGGTTCTGGATATACCGTTTTAATATGAAGTACTCCTGTGTGGGGTGGTGGACATAGCGGTGGAAGTGACAATACTTCGTATCCTCGATCTTTGCTGGCCGAGGCTCGCGCTCTATCTTATGGAGTCGGATCCTACCCGCCTTCAGGAGCATGTTGAAGATAGGCTTGACATGGCTATCTTCAAAAGAGTATGTCATCTTCTTGGGCTTCAGAACTTCTGCTTGCTTTTGTTCATGCTTTTTGGTTATACCAGCGACCATGGCCTGTTTGCCTTTGGTATTCTAGTTATTGGTGGTGCCGCCACTGTTGTTGTTATTGGAGGTGTTACTAGGATATTTGCCCATGTTTTCTCCATCTGGGATGTGTAATCCCAGCTAGGGAGCCTTCTTTAACTTTGCCTTCGCGTTTGTGGCGCTTATGATGAAAGTCGTCCAATCCCTAAATTGATCTTCGCCCATCCAGAGGCTGATTGCACGGAGCAATTTCTTTTGGCAGATTTCAATCAAGGAGCTTTCAGGATTGCCTTGGGGTAATATCATCGTGGTTTGGCAAAACCGTTCGATGTAGTTTTTCGTTAGCTTCCTTTCTCCTTGAACGACGTCCATGAGAGACGACATTGTTACATCATGCCCAACTTTGTAGAACCTTTCCAGGAATATATGTATGAATCCGTCAAAGGAATGGATGCAGCTGTCCGGGAGGTTGCGGTACCAGTCGAACGTGATTCCCTCAAGTGTTTTGACAAATAGTCGTGTGAGGATGGCATCATTATGCGGCAAGTGGTCGGTTGTGACCTCAAAATAAGTCATGTACCGGCTAGCAGAGGTCTTCCTATCATATGAATCGATATGAAATAGTTTGTACCGCGAAGGAAAAGGAATGTCTCTCCATCCAACGGGGTATGGCTGCCATATTCTGAGGTCCCGAGAGGAGTCTCGGGCATTGAACATTGCTCGAAGCTCCTGAACTTCTCTCATTGCCTCCCTGGCCTCGTCTACAGCTGAGGAAGCGGATATTCCAGGTGTCACCCAGAGGAGGAGCAGTCGTGTTCGAGTTCGCGTTGACTACGGGCCCAAACTTGTTTGTCCAGGTGTCCTTGCTGGTTGAGTCGGCAAGGCAGCCTTGATCTCGTCTACTGACTTAACCAAGGTCAGGATCATGGCTTCAAGCGCTTCTAGACGTTGTCGATCAGTAGGCCCTTCGTGATCATCTCCTGCCATAAATATTGTCCGTACGTGAGAAGAGACGGATGGGACCGTAGAGGATGTAATTTTCGTGTCGTACCCTCATACAGAGAAATCCTCGGGGAATGTCGGAATGTCCTCATCCTTGGGCTCAGAAGGGGTGCTACCCCCTGTGCAGGAAGCTACGTTATTTTGGCGAAGGCGGTACCTTCGGGGACGTCCAAGTTTGTTGCGTAATTCCAGTGGATCGATACCCCCTGCGCAACCTCTTGGAACACCGAGTTGTCGCATACGTTCAAGGAACTACCACCCCCAGCTTCGTTCACCCCAGCGACATGGAGAATGAACCCCCGGGTGTTAGAAGCTTCTTTCTTGAATGGGTGCCTAGGTAGACACTCCCTATGATCGTCGGCGGTAATCCTCTAGATGAGAGTTTCCTAGCCGTGCTGGTTGAGGTTGCCGAGATGGAGGAGCCTGTCTTCTTTCCTCCCTTGCCGGAAGGAACCTTCCGAGTTAAATTACAGGAGGTGAAAGAAAATTCCACGTCTCCCAAAATTTGTACTTGTTTTTCGAGTTCGTCGGATAGGTGCTGGCTAGTGTAATCGTTGGAAGACGGACTGCTGGTCTTTAGGTGCTACCGACTTGTTGCAACAACAGTTGATGACAACTTGGGTACAGTGATGTCCTAGAGAGGGCTCACCGCATGCCAAGGTTGCCTCTCTCTTCTTGCGTTTGTGGATGAGTACTTCTTGCAAGTCGAGTGCAGATTGATCCACCTTTGCATCCATTTTGTGGGCCTGGGTATCCTGAGTGCAGGGGTGCATAGGTATCATATTCGCTCCCTAATCTGAGGCAAGTAAAAGTACTTGCTCTCGATCGTTATAGGGAGACTTTTGGGACCTACCATGTCAATTTACCGTAGAGGGCTGGATACGGGAGGTTCTGTACAGCTTTCCATCAGGGGCCCATGTAACAGCTAACGGTACCCGTTGACGGTCAACAGATTGGATAGTTGACTGGGCTTGTTGAGCCCGTACTGCCCTAGACTTCTTTGACTTAGCACCCAAAGGTGTGTAGTATGAAAAGTCCAAGTTGGAAGCTTCAACATTTTCAATGGGCCGTATGGGGTCTGGTCTGCATGAGAGACGGTCAAAGACAGAGCTTCTGATAGGGCCGCATGGGGCATCCTGTTTGCTGCAAGGATTGGCTGCCGCATAGGCCATCTGTCTGCGGCTGCATGGGGCATCCTGTTTGCGGCCAGGATTGGTTGTCGTATAGGCAATCTGCCTACGGCCACCTTCCTCATGCGGCCTCTTCTTCGACCGCATGAGTTTTCCTTGTGCCTCCAAAAGTCCAGCATCGTAATATTTTCCTCAGCCAGAATTGGGGACAGCGGGGTCCTCTGCGGTTCAAAGTGAGGCTATATGGAAGCATTGGTCACCATCTTGAGTAGCAAGCGGAGTTCCTTCCAGAGCCTGGCGAGGGGCAGTGGTCTTGGGCCTCCGTGTCCTGCGGGCTATTTTCGGGTTGGCTCGCTTCTGTGCTGGAGTGGTGCTCCTATCGGAGAGCATTTTCTCGAATTCTTGTTGATCAAAGAGAACAACAAGCATCTGCTGCGTAGAGCCGAGCTTGGATGTGTCGAATTGTGTCACCACTTTCTCATCGGTGGAGAAAGAAGTCCCCAACAGAGTCGCCATCGTGTTTGTCATTAATTATAAAAACAAGAACTACAGAGGAACTAGATTTGATTGTAAACTTGAAAATATAGTAGAGAGCCTAGAAAGAAATCCTAGGAAATAATCTAAGTACAATTGTTTAGTTTTGATTCTGGGCGGTGACGGTGGAGGCTCGGAAGAAGTGTAGGAACTCTGCCTTACTCCTTGGACTATCAGACACAGTCTTTGCTCTTGAAAAAATTGTCAGCATTTTGCATGGGTGTGGTACCCTAATATTTATAATGATTTCGGGATAAAGCATGTTTTGGGCCGCATAGATGGCCACGTAGCAGTAACAGCACTCGAAGACTCGATCTTTGGCTGCCAGTTGGTGGTTTGTTGAGATTCCTTTATTGTAGCAAATCTGGGTGGTTGAGACTTGGTCAACTTGCCACGTGCCCTATTAAAAAAATAGAATCAATCTGTTTGAGACAGTAATAAGGGGCTGCATAGAGATTAGGGCACTTTGGACCACATAGGTCTTCTTTGTCCTTTAGTGCTCGACCATGCTGGGCCGCATAAGACTCATGCGGCTTAGGTCGCAGTCTCCCTTAGCCACGTGTCCCACCACCAGTGCCACAACTCCGCATAAAGATTAGAGAATTTTGGACCGCATAGATCCTACAGTCTTGGCGAACTGCTCAGTCATATTTTGTCATTCTGGGCCGCATAAGGCTCATGCGGCTTAGGTCGCAGTCTCCCTAGCCACATAGCACCCCTACAGACCATGCCTCAGACCGCATAAACTCTCAGACACGTGGGCCCTATGCTCAGACAGGTGGGCCCTATGTTTGGTGACATGACACTTCTTTTTTTAGAAAGGTCACGTCTTATCTTCAACTTTTTTTGTCAGGATGTGTCAAAGTTTGTCAGAGTTGTCAGCTTTATCAGAGGGCTTTTGCGGCTGATTAGCTTGGCCGGATAAGTAGCTCTTTCTTCTGTGGTCCGAATCAGTTTGGTCATATTTTAATATAATCAATCTGTTTGAGACAGCAATGATGGGCCGCATGGAGTTTGGGGTATTTTGGACCGCAGAGTTTGTCATTCGGCTCTTCCTTTTGCGGACCAAGTGAACTTGGCCCAGAGCACTCATGCGGTTAGCTTTGTAATGTGATCCGCATGAACCCAATCATTACCATGCTTCTACACTAGGTGCCAGGCATCATTGGCCTTCCTCTGAGATGGAGCACAGTAGACCCCTCGGCGTGCCTTTGATATTGGTCTTGCAACATCCTTCGTATTCAGTTGTGACTATTGTAGTGGATGCTAACGATAAATATACAGTTGGACAGCTGAAGGAATATGATAGCAAGTAGCATTCTGAATTCATTAGTTATCCAATCTATCTCAAGATTGAAGATCATAGAAAGAAATTTCAGATGATAAGGATGAAAAAGAAGAGAATTCGATCCATTGCCTAATGGTCACACCTGATTTTGATAATCAACGACGACTTAAGTCGATACGCAAAATATACAAAACTGCTACTACAGTTTCAGGTCATTGAAATCAATATCAAAAGAACATATTGCATCTACAATGAGCATTCAAGTCATCATCCAAAAGCAAATTGCAACGGAATCCAGATCGAGTCCTTTTTACATTTCTTCTGTATTTTTTCCTTTTTCGAGTCTAGGATATAAAATATAAAATCGATCGGATATTACTGGCTTAGGTTATCTCCAGTCCACCTTTCCAAAAAGCCTATCCATATCTCAAAATCTATATATCCAAAAAGCCCAAAATACCTATGCAATTGGTTATTCAAATTTAGTTCTGGACTATCAGAACTCTGGAAGAATTCTGACCGAGTTCGGTCTAGTCAAATTTAAAACTCAGTTGCCTCCAAATCTGAATCCAACGTTCGTTTGCGAGATCTTAGCATCCGAACTCTGCCTGAACTCTGCCCGAGTTCGGTCAGAAAAAACACCTATAAATAGAGAAGATTTTTATATTTCTAATCACTCATTCACTCTTCTCTCTATTCATTCTTAAAGTGTTTTTCAGTGATCTAAAGCTTTTACATTCCACCTATACTTCTCTTAACCAAAGCCAGTAGCATCTTATTCAATTTTAGAGTCTTTGGTTTACAGAGTTGTAAAGAGGTTGCAAGTCAGAAAATATCTCAGTTTTTAGAGTCGGTCGTGCGCTCGTCACCAAACATGGTGTTGTGAAGTCGGTCATGCACTTGTCGTGAAGCACAGTATTGTAAAAAGATGGCAAGCTCTCATTTAGCTTACAAATAGTAGACTAACAGCGGACAAGAGTACTCACGACTGGATTAGTTCTCTCAGAGAAAAACTAGTATATATCATGGTGTTTACTGAGTTTGATCTTCTATCTCTTAGCGCAATTTAAATAATTATCTCTTTATTTCTACCATAGTTCATAACTGTTAAATTTTTAATTTGTAATTATTTCTGCTGTACTTGCACACACTCTATTCATCCTCCTCTAGAGGTGCTCAACGGTCCTACAATTCATTTCAGAGCAGGTTATATTTTAATATAACAACCCTAGAGAGTATATGGCAGACGTAAAATCAATATTCAACGATGAAGGGCAATCCACAAATTGACCCCCACTATTTGATAGAACAAACTACACATATTGGAAAACACGAATGACTTTCTTTCTAAAGTCTCTTTACTTTAATCTGTGGTCTATAGTTGTTAACAGTTATAAGAAACCAGCACCTATAGTGATTGCGGGCGTACTTGTAGACAAGCCACATGACAAATACACAGACGAAGAAAAGATAAAGGCTAGTCTAGATGCACGTGCCATCAATGCACTATTCTGTGCAATTGACAAGACGAAGTTTAATCATATTTTTACCTGTACTACGTCTCATGATATTTGAATACTTCTTGAGGTAACTCATAAAGGTACTTCCCAAGTAAAGGAATCCAAGATCAGTAAACTAATACAAGAATATGAATCATTTAAGATAAAACTCGACGAGTCAATTACACTAATGTTTACTCATTTCCTAGATATTACTAATCCTTTGCAATCCCTTAGTAAAGATTACAGTAATCATGAGAAAATCAGGAAAGTGATACGAGCTCTAACCAAGAATTGGAACCCAAAGGCTACTGCAATCATTGAAGGAATTGATCTCACCACCATGACTCTGGAGACACTCATGGGCAAGCTGATGACCCACTAGCTGGACCTACAAGAATTTGAAGAAGCGGCCCCTAAATAAAAATCCATCGCCTTCAAAGTGCAAGCCAAAAGAGTTTCATATAATGATTCTGACAAAGAATCATCAAGTGGTGAAGAACAAGCCCTGCTAGTAAAGAAGTTCAGGAAATTCTCTAAGTTTGAGAGATCAAACCGAAGGAAGAAAGACGTCCATGAAAGTAATGAAGAAGAAGCAATATGCTTTGGATACAAGAAGTCAGGGCATATAAAGAAGGATTGTCCACTGTCAAAGAAAAATAGTCCATATGATAGATCAAGATCAAGCAGGAAAGCTACAACTGGTCAAAAGTATGCAAATACAAGCATCTGGCACAAAAGTGATGCCAATGAATCAGAGGAAGAGGATAGACCCTGCAGCACTACTAATGTCTATCTTATGACATTCGATAAGGTATCATCTAACCCTCTATATGATGACTTTACTTTCGATGAGTTAGAAAATTCTTTTAGCAAACTACTTGAAGAACACAGAAATGTGTTAGACAAGTATAAGCAATCTCGTAAAGAGGTTAAGGGATACAAAACCGAAGTAGCAAGATTGTCTAATATTTTTGAATATATTAGAGAGACGTCTACTACCGGTAACACGGATGAAATAGCCAAGCTCAAGGTAAACTATCATCAGGCTATCCTCACCATTGAAAAGAAAGAAAAAGACTATGTCAAGATACAAGAGCTTTATGACATAGAGAAGAAGAGGCACTTAGTCATAGAGAAAAGACTCGCTAATATGACTACTAAATATGAGGAGTCTTGTGCGATCTTTAAAAAGTTAGCGATCAAGTTAGGCAAGCAGGTCATCCCTGTGACACAGCCTAAGGTTAATCCTAATGCTAAGCATACAACTTAGAGGACTAAACCACATAAAGCATGCATGCAAACAACACGTTAATCACAATCATGCTTTCACTTATAGGTTTTCAAAGAAGACACAAATGCATGTCACCACAGAAACAAAAAGAACTTTTCAAAACTCACTTGCACGTACTATGGTACTAACGAGTACATATCATAGTATTGTCTAGCAAGAAAGCTTGTTGACAATCAAATACTTGTTTGGAGACCTAAGACTAATCAAAATAGACCTTTCAAGAAATGGGTACCAAATGATTCATCTATTCGTGTTGCAGGTGGACCCTCAACCCTCTCATGGTAAAAGCAAGTGGATCCCCGATAGCGGATGTTCACGGCACATGACTGGTGATGCATCTTTGTTTGCTACGTTATCGATAAAGAAAGAAGGATACATCTCCTTCAAAAACAACTTGAGAGGTGATATAATTGGAAATAGCACTGTTGGTATGTCTCATTACCCAGTAAAAAAAGGCATTTGTCTAGTTATGAAGTTGAAACATAACCTACTAAGCATAAGTCATTTGGCAGACAATGACGATGGCATCAACTTTGTAAAAGACAAATGTACTATGTATGAAATGTCATCTGGTAATCCCGTATATGAAGGGATTAGAAAACACAATATTTATATTTTCTTTTTAGAGAGTACTAATAATGCAGGAAAGTGCCTAGTAGCAGATCAAGATGAAAGCTGGCTATGGCACATGAGGCTAAGACATGCCAATATAGATACTATCTCACGACTATGCACCAAAATGTTGGTAAAAGGACTCCCGAAATCACATTCAAGAGAGACATGTGTTTACTTTTTATCCATCAACATTGTAAGCACTTCTAGACCCTTGCAGTTAATTTATATGGATTTATTTGGTCCTACTCGAGTCGCTAGTCTTAGCGATAAACTCTATGCCTTAGTTATTGTTGATGATTTCTCTCGTTTTACATGTGTTTACTTTTTAACAAATAAAAGTGATATAATTTTTGAATTTTAGATATTTTGTAAAAAGGTACAATATGAAAAAGGCTTCATGATTACTCGTATCCAAAGTGATCTTGATAGCGAATTCTCAAATGCTGAATTCAAAAAGTTTTATGATGATAGTGGATATTACCACGAGTTTTCTTGTCCAAGAACTCCCCATCAGAATGGTGTTGTGGAGCAGAAGAATCGTACTCTAAGCGAGATGGCTAGATTCATGCTGAATCAGCATAATCTTCCTAAATGGTTTTGGAAAAAAGCTGTTAGTACAGCCTATCATATTTTAAATAGGGTGTTAATTCAATCTATCTCAAAGAAAATATCATATGAGCTTTGGTTTGGAAGGATTCCAAATATTTATTATTTTAAAGTTTTTGGATGTCGTTGTTTTATCCTGAAAACCAAGAACAACTTGGAAAAGTTCAACTCTAAAGTAGATGAAGGGATATTTCTCGATATGCTGCCAAGATTAAGGGATATAGAGCATTTAACAAAAGATCTATGATTGTTAAAGAATCTACTAATGTTATCTTGATGAGCTCAATAGCCACAGATCTAGCGACAGTGAAGATGAAGATGCACAGGTTAAATCCAAGTCATCCAAAGATATCGCTACTAGAAAGAGCCATGTGGAAGTTCTAACAGAGAGATTCAAATCTTGGAAATTCTTGCCGATCATCCAGAGATGCTCATCGTAGGTGATGTATTAAAAGTTATAAGAACACGTTCTTCAAATAAAGACACTTATATAGTAGCTAATGTATGTAGAACCTAAGACAATAGCAGATGCTTTTATGATAAATTTTGGATTGATGTCATGCAAGAGGAACTTAATTAATTTGAGAGAAACCAAGTTTAGAAACTTATTCCTGAACCTATTGGTCAATCGGTAATTGGTACCAAATGGGTGTTTAAAATAAATTAGGTGAGAATGGGCAAGTTCTACGCAACAAAGCACGTCTAGTGGCACAAGATTATAATTAAGAAGAAGGTATTGATTATGACGAGACATATGCTCTTGTTGCTAGACTAGAAGCTATCTGTATGTTTTGTGCATTTATATGTTTTCATAATTTAAATTGTTTCAAATAGACGTAAAAAGTGCATTTTTAAATGGATTTTTGAAAGAAGAAGTTTTTGTGAAAAAAAACCCTGGCTTTGAAGATTTTCAAAAACCCAATCACGCCTTCAAACTTAAAAAAGCACTCTATGGACTTAAACAATCACCTCGTACTTGGTATAAACGTCTAAGTGCCTTTCTACTTGAAAATGGTTTTTCAAAAGAAATAGTTGATACTACTTTATTTATCAAGTCTTCAGATGATAAAATTCTTCTTGTGTAAATTTATGTAGATAATATGATATTCGATTCTACTAATGAAAAACTTTGTCAAGAATTTGCTAAGTATATGCAGAGTGAGTTTGAGATGAGTAAGATGGGAGAGCTGAACTGCTTCCTAAGACTCCAGATCAAACAACACTCATAGGAAACATTCATCAACCAAGCTAAGTATACAAAGGATTTACTGAAGAAGTATTACTTCGACAACGTAAAGCCTATCGGAACTCCAATGGATACATCAACCCGGCTTGACATTGATGAAAGTGGCAAACCAATCGACCAACATAAGTATCGAGGTATGATTGGTAGTTTATTATATTTAACTATTAGTCGCCCTAATATCATGTTTAGCATTTGCATCTGTGCTAGATATCAAACCTATCCTAAGGAATAACACTTATACGCTGTTAAGCGTATCTTCCAATACCTTAAGGAAACTTCTACAGTCGGCTTGTGGTATCCCAAAACTACATCTTTTGACCTATTCGATTATTCAGATGCGAATTTGTAGGATGCAAAGTAGACCGTAAAAGTACCAGCGGTATGTGTCATTTTCTAGGAAAATCTTTAGTCTCCGAGTTTAATAAAAAAATAAAATTCTGTAGCACTATCAATGACTGAGGATGAGTATATCGCTGCAGGACGCTATTATGCTCAATTTATGGATAAAGCAAACCCTAGAAGACTATAATCTGTATAACATGAAGATTCCTATATTCTGTGATAATACTAGTATTATTAGCTTGACTAAGAACCCTGTTTGTTGAAGTGTCATGTCCCTACATCGTGTCCTATTTTTGTCTTTGGGGTGGGCGAGAAAGGAACACTGTCGCTACCGATTCAGTCAGAACAGATAGATCGGGATCGATTGAAATGGTCGAACGAGAACGATTGAATTAAGATCCTTTTATCGTTATGGAAAGGCTTCTTCGGAATCAAGTCCCATATTCAGCGGGTTGCGCCTCGTGGATAGACTCTACGTTTGAGTTGGGAGAGACCTCCCGTTGCTCTATTTTTTATGCTGCACATGCTTCTTTGGCCTTGGTTTTCTGAATACGATTTCGTGAATATTTTTGACGGTTTCATGGCTTGCTTTTTCGAACTCACATTTTCATATCAAACTCCTTGAATAATACAGTATTCTAATTGGTTGCTTGGGCAATTTCAGATAATCGCATAGGCGACGACTAGTGCGACCAACAAGTCTCTCGTCTCGAACAAAATTCAAGGTGAGTGGCTGACCCTCCTCTTTTCGACCCCCTTCTTAGTTCAATCGACAACATTATTGTGAATGAAATGATAGATGTAAGGGCACGGACATGTATACTTATCTTATCAAACTGTGTTGAACAAAAAATTGACTCATTGAACAAATTGATGCCACGAGAAGGCTGGACACGATGAAATGATTAAGTTCTAAAAAATGTAGACCATGCTTTAGTAATTAAATTGTTCTAACACGTTCATGGATTTCTCAAGTGCTACCCCGAGGCCTCGGGACCGTTTCAACCTACGGGAACCATGGTATAGTTGTGCTGGTTAATAGCACGGTTTAGGCGGAAGCTTTCAGCGGGGCTCGCTACTTACGTTGAAAGGGCCCCGACTAACAAAAGCTATGAGTCCAGGATAGCTTATTGTGTCAGTGACCAAACACACATAAATTGCACACGTTATGCTAGCGATAACAATTGACAGAAAAGAACACGGTAAGTCTCACATTGCACGACACGCTCTGCCGTGGGTAAGTTCTAGCGTAATTTTCATTATGCCTGTCATATGCTTGTCTAAAACTCATTAGGATGGTTAGAAAGATTCATAAACTAAGTCATATAAACTCTTCAACCAAATGAGAGAATGGAACTTAATTTGCCATGCACCAGTATAAAGTGTAATGTACTGATCCTCGCTCTCCACAGGTACGTCGAACCAAAAAGGGCGTGCCATTTAAGCTCAAGGTGATGCAAGAATATTTGAAGCCTCGTCCGTGTGTTGAAGGCTTGTTTAGATCCTTTTGAAGACTCTATATTCTGTCCAGAAAAAATGACGTCTTGACTCTCCACGATTCCAGGTCCTTGGAAATGTTATGTTGTAAATAGGGATGTAATGTATAGAACGACTATCTCATCAAGCATTCATTTTGTAATCGAGTCATGTTGTAGCCGCGAGGCAAATAAATGTAACAGAGTCTTGTAAATGATGTTCATTATAAATGAAAGAAAAGTTCCTTCTGTTCTCAAATGTGTTTGTATAATTTCTCTGCGTACTCTTATTGATGTTGTGTTTCGGATAACCTTATGACTATGCCTTGTGCAATAGCAACTTAGGTTCGCACGGCATCACGTACGGGGGATGACTATCGATTCTACGGAATCAGAGTGTGACATAATGGTATTAGAGCACGGCTTTACATCCTTTGGCCTTCCGTCTAGAGTCTCAAACCTTTAATCTCGCATCGATAAGATAAGTTGTTCCATACAATAAGTCTATAATATCTTGAGACTAATGTGTGTGTCTACATATTGTAGAAGTGACGGAACACGTAGTGGAAATCGCGAACAAGTAAGAACAAAGTGCTTCGAGCAGTTCGAGCAGCTCACGGGCCAGACCTTCTAACAATGCCATAGAAAGGATGCTGCGCATGATGGAGGCACAGCAGAAATAGTCCGAGAACCGACATCAGCAAATAGAGGTACGACAGGCCCAACTTGAAGCTCGCTTCGATGCCCAAACTAAGATATAGCAAAAGCAGCTTGATACTCTGTAGCAGATCGTCCAGACGATTGTGGCCAATAGAAACTCTGTAACTGTGTCTACTGTCGTTGAGCCGACGGGTCAACCCAACAAAGTCGAACGAGAGGATCCCGAGCATCAACCTACGGCACCGAGAAGTTACAACTTTAAAGTGTCAGAATTCAAGGAAGCATGTCGCACCTCCTTCAGCGGCACCGAAGGTCCTTCTATGGCGATAGACTGGTTGAAAGAGCTGGAAGATCACTTCGAGCTCCTCGTTATTGAAGAATCCAAGCAAGTCGCCTGCATATAACTTCAACTATGTTTGAACGCGCACGAGTGGTGGGCCATGCACAAATGAGCGATACGACACGACAATAACTCAGCGCCGATCTCTTGGGCCACGTTTCGTAAAGCCTTTGCAGTCGAATACCTTCCCTCAGCCGTTCGTCAAGAGAAGGAAAATGAATTCATGCAGTTGAAGTAAGGGAACCGGACAGTACAATAGTATGCGGCAGAGTTCAACAGAGTGCCCAAATTTGCTGGTGCTTTTCTTCATACAGAGGAGTATCATGTGCGACGGTTCGAAGTGGGTCTGCGGCCCTCTATTGCTTCTCATATGGCAGTTCCGGAGTAGAAGACCATGGGCGATGCTCTAAATCGTGCTCTCTGCCTTGAGAGCCAGTACCCTCTCATTGTTGTCGATGTTGTGCACCATTCCAACCACAAACATCCTAGCTATATGGGAGGCAACAATCACGTGTCAAAGCATCCAAACAATGGTGGCTATAAGGGACATAACCCATTACCTCGTTGCACCAAAAGCAACCACTTTGGACACAATGCCAACAACTACTTTGTCTTTGATGGATCATGCTTCTTTTACGGACAAAGGGGTCATCGAGCTTGAGACTGCATGGCCCGGGGACAAAATTGTAATGCCCTGCCACATCAAAATTGTCAAAAAATCGAGGATAGGCGCCCCCCCCTCCTCAAGCCAAGCAACCCAATGGCAAAGACCTCCATCCTAATGTTCAAGGGCGCATCTACACCATGAACCGAGATGAGGCGTTCGCCTTAGATATAGTTGTGATAGGTATACTACTTTTCAATAATAAATATGCTCATGTACTATTTGATTCAGGTGCCACGGACAGTTTCATATCGACGGACTTTACCATCAAGCACAAAATTTTTGTGATGCCGTTAGGCCTTGATCTTAGCGTTCATATATCGTCGGGCACGTCACTACTCGCAAACTTAGCCCGCAAAGATGGAATCATCAGTATAGGAGGAAAAAATGTCTATCTCGATGCGATAGTTTTAGACATTAAGGACTATGACATCATTCTGAGAATGGATTGGCTCGGCACTTGCAACGCCACCATTAAATGTGCAGAAGAGAATGTCACCTTCTGCATACCTGGAGTGCCGAAATTTTGTTACTCATGTGGTGAAGCATCGTCGACCTGTATGGTGATCTCGACAATTTTTGCTCGGAGGATGCTGCATTCAGGATGCGAAGGCTATTTGGCGTCCGTTCGAGACACGCGACGGGATGGTACAAATGCGAATCAGACCAACGTTGTGACAGAATTCTTTAACGTGTTCCCGGATGAGCTACCCAGAATGCCACCCGGCCGAGAAATCGAGTTCAGCATTGACACATCCCTGATACCCTACCGATTTCTAAAGCTCCATACAGAATGGCACCTGCAAAACTAAAAGAGCTCGTGGTCCAATTGCAAGAGTTGCTCGATAGGGGATTCATTAGCCTTGAGTCTCGCCATGGAGAGCACCCGTGTTGTTTGTGAAGAAAAAGGATGGGTCAATGCATCTGTACGTCGACTACTGAGAGCTGAACAAAGCCACCGTCTGGAATAACTATCCATCGCCCCGCATAGACGATTTATTCGTTCAGTTGCAAGGTGCCTCAGTATTTTTAAAGGTCGACCTCTGCTCAGGCTATCATCAACTCAAGATCAAGTCAGACGACGTGCCAAAGTTAGCCTTTTGCACTCGTTACGGCCACTACAAGTTCTTAGTAATGCCATTTGGCCTAACAAATGCTCATGTCACCTTCATGGATCTAATGAATCGAGTGTTTCGTTCGTTCTTTGACAAGTTCGTGGTAGTCTTCATAGACAATATCCTCGTCTACTCGAAGGATCGAGCACAACACGCAGAACATCTGTGGACTGTACTCCAGACTCTCCGAGATAATCAGTTGTTTGTAAAGAGGAGAAAGTATAAATTTTGGCTGAGCAGTGTACCCTTTCTTGGACACATCATTTCATCCGAAGGTATTGCAGTCAATCCGAAAAAAGTTAAAGCTGTTGCTGATTGGAGGTGGCCTGCATCGGCTAGTGAGATTCGAAGTTTTCTTGGTTTTTTGGGATACTACAGACGCTTTATAAAAGATTTTGCGAAGATTGCATCACCATTGACTCGTCTTACTCAAAAGGGAGTTGTGTTTGAGTGGTCGAACGACTGTGAAGCTTCCTTTCAGAAGCTGAAGCAGCTACTCATTTTGCCCCTATACTCATACTTCCAAATAGGGTAGAGGTTTTTTCAAATATTCAGTGATGCTTCAGGCCAGGCCTTGGGATGTGTGCACATGGAGCGAGACAAGGTGATCTCTTTTGCCTCCGGACAGAAGAAACCGTACGAGAAGAACTATCCTACGTACGAATTGGAGTTAGCGGCGATCGTATTCGCGTTAAAATTGTGGCATCACTATATTTATGGCATGGCGTGCACGATTTATACCGATCAAAAGAGCCTCAAGTATCTATTCACTCAAAAGGAGCTAAACTTACGACAGCGGCGTTGGCTAGAACTGATCAAAGAATATAACTTGACAATCGACTATATACCGGACAAGGGAATTGTTATGACAGACGCTCTGAGTCATAAATATCTTGTCTTATTGTGCATCAACAACAGAATACTATGGGACCTTGAAGAGATGGGCATCGACCTTCAAGTTCGAATTAGAGATGTACAGTTGGCACAATTACTGTTAGAGTCGAGCTTGTGAAAAAAGATCAAGATCGCTTAGAAGGACGATCCGTACATAAATAAGATGCGAGAGCTGATTTCAACAGGAAAAGTGACCGATTTTGTGGAAGAATACACCGGCATGCTATGATTGAAAGGGCGATTATGCGTTCCGGACGACTTAGAACTTAGAAAGGAGATAATATCAGAGGCGTATTATACGAAATATACCTTGCATCTCGGCAGTACTAAGATGTACAAGGACCCTCCGTATGACCTTTTGGTTGCACCGAATGAAGAAAGATGTGACACTCTTCGTGTCGTAATGCATGGTATGTCAGTAGGTGAAAGCTGAGCAATAGAGACCGGACGGGGAGATGTAGAACCTTGCCATTCCAGAATAGAAATAGGTCACATCACTATAGACTTTATTATTGGCTTGCCGAGGACACCACGGGGGAACGATGTTGTCTGGATTATCGTCAATTGGATAACCAAGTCAGCGCACTTTATTGCCATTAAAGTCACTTGGAGCATCGATCGCCTTGCTCAGATCTATCTTGATGAAATAGTTCGGCTGTATGGGATACCGGTATCCGTCGTCTCAGATCGGGATGGGCAGTTCGTGTCACGCTTCTGGTGTAGTCTTCAGTCAGCAATGGAGACCAAGTTAAAGTTTAGCTCAGCTTACCTCCTCAAACCGATGGCCAAAAAGAACGGGTGAACCAGATTCTCGAAGACATGTTACGCCTCTATGCAATCGACTTGAAGTCAAGCTGGATGTTCATCTACCATTGGCCAAATTTGCATATAAGCTATCAGTCCAGCATCCAAATGGTGTCGTATGAAGCCTTGTCATATCGAAAGTATAGATCGCCTATTTACTAGGATGAAGTCGAGGAACGACATATGCTCGGCCCGGAGCTGGTAGAATAGATCATGGAGAAGGTCAAGCTCATTAGGAAAGACTGAAGATTGTACAGAGTCGGCAGAAGAGCTACGTCGACACCCACGGATGGCCCTTTGAATTCCTTGAGGGCAATCACGTGCTTCTGAAAGTCATACTGATTCGTAGAGTTACGAGATTTGGAGCTAAAGGAAAGTTGAGTCCAAGATTTGTAGGTCCTTTCGAGATACTGAAGCGAGTCGTCCCAGTAGCTTACCAGATTACATTGCCTCCTGCACTATCGGATGTGCACGATGTCTTTCACGTCTCTCAGTTGCAAAAGTACATGTATGATCCGAGCTATGTGGTATATTTTGGTCAGTTGAATCTACAGGCAGACTTGTCATATATAGAAAAGCCTGTGCAAATCTTGGAAACTGCTTCAAAATCGTGCTATCCCTCTCATCTGTGTTCTCTAGAGAAACTATTCGGTCGAGGAATCAACCTGGGAGCGTGAATAGGAGATGAAAGAGAAATTTCCTTCATCTTAGAGGTTGGTTCTATTCCTAAGTTTCAATGATGAAACTTTTTCTTAGTTGGTTATGGTGTAGTATCTTGTCCCTACATCATGCCCTATTTTTGTCCATCGGGTGCACGAGAAAGGAATATTGTCGCTACCGATTCAGTCGGAACCGATAGATCAGAATCGATTAAAACGGTCGAACGGGAACGATTGAATTAAGATCCTTTTCTCGTTATAGAAAGGCTTCTTCGGAATCAAGACCCATATTTATCAGGTTGCGCCTCGAGGATAGACTCTGCAGCTGATTCGGGAGAGACCTCTCGTTGCTCTGCTTTTTATGCCTCACTTGCTTCTTTGGCTTTGGTTTTCTAAATGCGTATGTTTTCGATGGTTTCATGGCTTATGTTTCGAACTCGCATTTACATATCAAACTCCTTGAATAATACAGTATTCTAATCGGTTGCTTGTGCGATTTTAGGTAATCGCGTAGGCGACGACTAGCGCGACCAACAAGTCTCATGCCTCAAACAATAATCAAGGTGAGTGGCTGACCCTTCTCTTCTTGACCACCTTCTTAGTTCAATCTATAACATTATTGTGAATGGAATGATAGATGCAAGGGCACGGACACGTATACTTATCTTATCAAACTGTGTTGAACAAAAGATTGACTCATTGAAGAAATTGATGCCACGAGAAGGCGGGACACAATGAAATGATTAATTTTCAAAAATGTAGACCATGATTTAGTAACTAAATTGTTCTAATACGGTCATGGACAACTTGTCGACAAGGTAAAAATTTCCTCGAGCTGTACCCCAGGGCCTCAGAACCATTTCGGCTAAGGGGGGAAAATGGTATAGCTGTGCTGGTTAATAGCACGGATTCGGCGAGGACTTTCAGTGGGGCTCGTTACTTGCGTTGAAAGGGCGTAGACTAACAAAAGCTATAAGTCCAGGATGGCTTGTTGTGTCAGTGACCAAACACACATAAATTGCACACGCTATGCTAGCGATAACGATTGGCAGGGAAGAACATGGTAATTCTTACATTAAACGGCACGCTCTGTCGTGGGTAAGTTCTAGCATAATTTATATTATGTCTGTCATATGCTTGTCTAAAATTCATTAGGATGGTTAGAAAGATTAATAAAGTAAGTCATATAAACTTTTCAATCAAATGAGAGCATGGAACTTAATTTGCCACGCACAATATAAAGTATAATGTACTGATCCTCGTTCTCCACAGGTACGCCAAACCAAAAAGGGCGTGCCACTTAAGCTCAAGGCGATGCAAGAACATTTGAATCCTCATCCGTATGTTAAGGCTTGTTTTGATCCTTTTGAAAACTCTATATTCAGTCCAGAAGAAATGACGTCTCGACTCCCCACAATTCCAGGTCCTTGGAAATGTTTTATTGTAAATGGGAATCTAATGTATGGAACGACTATCTCATCATGCACTCATTTTGTAATCAAGTCATGTTGTAGCCACGAGGCAAATGAATGTAACAAAGTCTTATAAATAATGTTTATTATAAATAAAAGAAAAGTTCCTTCTGTTTTCAAATGTGTTTGTACAATTTCTCTGCATACTCTTCTTGATGTTGTGTTTTGGATAACCATATAACTATGCCTTGTGCGATCGCAACTTATATTTACATGACATCACCCGGGGGACGACTTTCGATTCTACGGAATCGAGGCATGACACTTGTCCCTTACGCACAAAGCACAAGAGATTTATCATCACTTTTTATGTGATCACCAACAATACAGGGATATTTGCTTAGAATTTATTAACACAGATCATCAACTAGCAGATATTTTACAAAATTGTTGGCTAAAAATCGCTTCAACTATCTGTGACGTGAACTAGACATACTTAAATTTTCGGATTCATGATGCATTATGTTTAATAAAAACTCTTATAACTTAAAACTTTGACATTTATGAATTAAAGTTATTTTGGGTATAAGCCGAAAGGGTCCTTCTGTCAAAAAAACATAAAAGTCTAAGCGACACGGTGCCAAGTGTCTTCGGACTACCTCTATCTGGGATTTGGCCCCTACAGCTAACCCAAAGTAATGAATGTTATTAAATTTAAAAGTTTAAAAGTTATTAAGTTTATTTATCAATCATTATGCATAAATGAACTCGAAATATAAGTGGCCGAACTCTGGCTAAACTCGGACCAAGTTTGGTTGAAGTTGGTTCAATTTCCAGAATAGCAGCAGCCATCCTAGCTCTTATATATATGCCCCATCTTCTCCTTCATTCTTCTTCACAACCGAACAAAAATCCACCAAAAACCCTAGATTCATCTTTCCAAGTTCTCCTCCCTAGTTCTTTGATCTACGAAGCTCGAAAGGTGATTTCCTCCATCTATTCTCCACTATCTTAAGGTATTACTTCCCCTTTCTCTTTCATCAATGGCTCCTAAACAACTTCTTAAGAGAAAGAAAGTTTCTTCCACAGCGGGTTCATCTTCATCTTCAACTTCCCCTACTCATCCCTCCGATGGAGAGGATTATAATGCTTCACTCTTTCTATCTATGGAATTTTCAAACTCTTGGTTTAACTCCATTTCTCTTCGAAAATATGTCCAGGGAGATCTGTTATGCCAACACCTTCGATAGACTTAGTCTTCTGAATTTCTTTGTAACTGCTGACAATATCTATGATAATGTCGTTCGAATGTTCCATTGCAACATGCAAGTGAAACCCGACAGCAGTATCTATTCTTGTGTCAATGGACCCGAAATCAAATTCAACTCAATTGAGGCAAGTGAGTATTTTCATATGCCTGACATTGGTTAGGCGTCAGTTGATATTCATCGAGTCTAGTTTCACGAAGATATGACCATTGACTCCTTTAAGATTGCAATGTGTCATCCTAACCCTGTCCCTCGCAATGGTAGGATATTTGCAAAACACCTCAACCAGAACTTTTATGAGTTACATTGCTTTATTTTCTCTGCTCTGCTTCCAAGACGGGATCTTCTGACGAGATCATATTTTATGAGATGTTTACGATGTATCATCTTTATTTTGGTGTTTCATTTTCTGTCCCTATTTTATGGCTTGGATGATTGGTTGCAGATGGGTGGGCATAACCTTTTGTACCCCATGCATCTAGTAGCTATTTTCAGGAGATTTTATATCGAACTTTCTATTTGTCTTATTTCTTCATCATCTTTAGAGCTGACTAGATCTATAAAATATCCTCTACCTCCACCTCCTTCCAGTGATGCTCCTGTTGAGGCTTAGGCTGATCCAGATGTTCCTCCTCCTGCCCCTACTTCTTATGCTACTAGTTTTGACCAGCAGTTCTATCAGTGCTTTGATGATTTTGTCACCCTCGCTGGGCAACGTCATCAGAGTTATGTTGATGCTGAGTTCCATCATATCTCTCAGGCTCAGTATTGAGGAACAGTAATGTTGATTTATACTGGAGTATACTGCATCACCCTACTGCTTCCGTTCCAATAATCCATCATCTTGCATTCTATGGATCGAGGTTCGATGACCCGACTACTTTTGGACACTTTGATCTGACCACAACTTACTTCGACCCTCAGCCACCAGCTCCAGATGAGATGATGCTCAGATATGATGTGAGCATTCAGTTTAGTATTTTTGAGATTTAATTGCTTAGTGATGATCTATGTAGTTGCACTTGTAGGAGTCCACACTTTTACAGTTGGACTTTTTATTAGCAATTCTTTTCAGCAGGCATAAACTCTCTTAGTTATGACTTTTATGGACTTATGATGTACTTTCTTCAGTTTCAGTTTATGCTAGTTGAGTTTGTCATTTTATTCCACTGCTGCTAGTTCTATTATCTTGTGACTTGTATATTATGGATATTATCTCTCTTTTTCTTCCCTTGTCTGTGTATATATTGTTGGCCTCACACATTGCGGAGGAGCTACTCATTTTGTACCTGACAAAGGGGGAGAAGAGCAATACCAAGATCAAATTTCAAACACGATCAATCAATAAACAAGTTAGGTATATTATTTTAAAGTTATATTTTAGCTATATTTGCTATAGACTCAAGTTTGTAAATTATCAAAATGGAGGTGATTATTGGCCCATTGCCTAATGGTCACACTTGATTTTGATAATCAACGACGACTTAAGTCGATACACAAAATATACGAAATTGTTACTAATGTTTTAGGTCATTGAAATCAATATCAAAAGAACGTACTGTATCTACAACAAGCATTCAAGTCATCATCCAAAAGCAAATTGTAACAGAATCCAGATTGAGTTATTTTATATTTCTTTTGTATTTTTTTTTTTTTGAGTCTAGGATATAAAATGTAAAATCGAACGGATATTACTGGCTTAGGTTATCTCTAGTCCACCTTGCCAAAAAGTCTACCCATATCTCAAAATCTACATATCCAAAAAGTCCAAAGTACCTATGCAATTTGGTTATTCAAATTTAGTTTTAAACTATCAGAACTCTGGCAGAACTTTGACCGAGTTCGGTCCAAGTTTTGACCGAGTTAAGTCAAGTCAAATTTGAAATTCAGTTGCCTCTAAATCTGCATCCAACGTTCGTTTGCAAGATCATAGCATCCGAACTCTGCCCGAGTTCGGTCAGGAAAAACACCTATAAATAGAGAAGATTTTCATATTTCTAATCACTCATTCACTCTTCTTTCTATTCATTCTTAAAGTATTTTCAGTGATCTAAAGCTTTTCTATTCCACCTATACTTCTCTTAGCAAAGGCCAGTAGCATCTTATTTGATTTAGAGTCTTTGGTTTACAGAGTTGTAAAGAGGTTGCAAGTCATAAAACATCTCAATTTTTGGAGGCATGCATGCGCTCGTCACCAAACACGGTGTTGTAAAGTCGGTCGTGCACTTGTCGTCAAGCACGGTGTTGTAAATAGACGACAAGCTTTCATTTAACTTACAAATAGTGAATTAATAGCGGGCAAATGTACTCGCGAATGGATTAGTCCTCTCAGAGGGAAACCAGTATATATCACGGTGTTCACTGAGTTTGATCTTCTATCTCTTGCTGTAATTTAAATTGTCTCTTTATTCCTTCCATAGTTTATAACGGTTAAATTTTTAATTAGTAATTATTTTTGCTGCACGCACACACTCTATTCACCCCCTACAGGTGCTCAACAGTCCTACAGAGAGAAATATGAGGAGGGTCCTACTACATCATTAGTGAGCTCAAGAAGGCTATTGAGAACTCTTATTTCCTCGAGAGACTGAAGAAGAAAGGATATGAGGTTCTTTAGATGGTTGATGCCATTTATGAGTATGTTATTTGCCTAAAGAAGTTTGAGGGAAAGAAGCTTGTGTTTGCTACAAAGGAGGGACTGAAGCATGAGGAGAGTGAGGATGAGAAAAAAGAAGGAAGAGATTGAGTGGTATGAGCGGCCCTACAAGATTATGAAGGAGATTCTTGGTGATAAGGTAGAGAAGGTTGTGGTCTATGATGGGATTATGGATTATCCATACTGCTTGATGACTGGGGAGTTTATGTATGCTAAAGAGGAAAGAATTATGAAGAAGAAAAAAAGAAATATATTTCAAAGATCAAAAGGGTTGATGTTTTCCTATGGGTACGATCATGGGATCTCTTTAATAGATGGATCAAATCTTTTGGCGGGGCTTACAACCAGTCAGGTCACCATAAGAATGTGGTAAAGAAGTTGGTAAAAACTATAGGATATAGGGAAAATAAGGGCTGATCATGCAATTTGCTTTACGAAATTTGGAGAAATATCTGTTCAGACAATGAATATGGGATTTTCTTCTTGTTGAGCCAAACACATGTTATTGATAACCTTGGTCTTTCTTTATAAGCTGAATACTCTTTATTTGGCTCAATATTAGCTATTGGATAAATGGTAGGTGCCATAATGAGTTGGCATATTACAGATATAGTGGGCATGAAACGAGCAATGGTAGTATCATATCTATTCTTTATTATGAGTTGGCTTCCTATAATCTAGTCGAAGGATATTTGGTGGTTTTATCCTAGTAAGATTTTTGTTGGTTATGTTATTGAGATTAAGGCTGGTTGGAAAAATATTAGAAAGGGGTTTCCATGATAATCCAGAAATAAGGAGTTGTTACTCAAAGGTGACTTTTTTAGACCAATCTAATAATCAAAAGATTAGCATTTTACTTTACCAAACTACATGCATCTTAAGTACATACAACAACAAAATCAAAGCCTTATCACAATTTTTTGGGGTCATTTAAAGATTTCTTTTGTTAGTAGTCTAAACATATATAGAACTAACCAAAATAGCTATCGAAAGCAAAATAAAGAACTAAAATGAAAAAAAAATTCAAATGTAGAGCTCGAATCTCGCCATCTTATAGAAAGAATAATCCTAGAATCTATGTGACACAATATAGAAAATATACTGATGCTATAAATCCATATTTGATTGATATTATAACAAAGAAAAAAAAATGCAAACTAACTATACTACACGGCACAAAAACTACAACAAATCTAGAAGTCAAGAACAAAAGAGTGTTCGAATCATTAAGTTCCATAGCATCTAATGCAGGCCCATTAAAATGATGTTTCCACAAAACAAAATGATTTATATGAAGTTATTAATAGAAGAACAATAGATTTTACACTCACTTAATCATCGCAACAAAGTAGTTGCTAGAGGAGAAAACCTCAAAGAAATCAATTGCTAGGTTTTTCATCGTATATTCAACACACACACAACTACAACAAAGAATCCAATCCAATCCAATCATTTGATTACACGTAAAAATTATATTGACAAATATTCTCCTGCCAAAACTATTATAGTAAAATCTTATGAAAAGATTGAACCCCAAATCCTCCCTCACCCCTCCCCCCCCGGGTATGTATAAAAACTGTGGATGCAATCAATTAGTTTCTTGCCCCATATAAAAGATTGAACTTTAGAATTCCATTCAATGTGGAAATTCTGTTGGTGTTTTTGCCTTTGGACTAGAAAAGATAGTCCCACATCGGCTACACCAAATGGTGATTATCTCAATATAATGCATTGCTTGTGTTGAGGTGTGCACATGAGGTGTAGTGGGGCACAAGTTTGTGCCATGTGGAAGTATTTTCTAGAAGGAAAAAGGATTAAATCTAACAAGGATGAAAGTTAATTTTTGTTGTGCGGATGCGGACTCGGACTCGGACACGGACTCCAGGATGTCTCGTACATGCACGGGAGTGTTCGGGGGGTAGGCGTGGACTGGCACACTTCTATGCTGATTGTGGGATGATCTAAAATATCAAACTCTATTTTTGAGTATTGGTATTTTAGTCCCACATCGGATAGGAGAAGATGAAGTCTCAACTCCACTCTATAAATAGAGCCCCTTGGCCTCCTTTGAAAGATGCACCAAGAAAAGAGTTGAGGGAGTCTGTTAAGTCCAGGAAGCCCGTTCAAGTCTCAAATATTGACTTACGAGCGTTCCAGAAGTTCTCCTGAACTTGCTGGTTCCTGGGAGCTTATCCGTATGCGGGTATAGCTTTGAGCGCCGGTGTTCTACACCCCAGCGAGATCCGTTCTTCTTCTTCCTCCCTCTTTCTGTTGCCTTCGAGAATCTGAGACTCAACTGTTGTTGATCATCTCTTGTTGCCTTCGAGAATACCGTCGCTTCTCTTTAGAAGTAATACGGTTCGGTTGCCTTCGAGAATACCGTCGCTTCTCTTTAGAAGTTATACGGTTCTGTTGCCTTCGAGAAATATTACGAAATAATCTTTTTAGATTCTCGTAAAACAACTTCACCTTCTTTAGGGTGTTGTTGCCAGAAACATTGTCTTTACAATTGTTTCTGAACTCGTGTTTTTTCCATCGATTGTTCGTCAAGGGACCAACAAATTCGACACCTATGAAATCAAAACATCACCTTTCCTAAAGATTCAAGAATAGAAACTTCTCCAAATTTAAAATTATTTCTTCCATACCTGGCAATGCCTAAACTAAGGGTGGGCACAGGTCGGGCCGGGCCCAAATTTGTTGGACCCGGACCGGACCCGTTACTTGGCGGGGCGGGGCGGGACGGGTCCAAAAATATTGGACCCAGACCGGACCCGACCCGTTTGAAACGGGTCCGAAACGGGTCGACCTGCGGGTCCAAACGAGTCCAAAAAAAAGTTTAAAAAATTCTATAATAGTAAACATTTACATATGTTATATTGTCTATAAGAATAAAACAAGTCTAATGTCTTCCCAAACTTCTAGAATTTGTTTAGTAAACAATAAGATATTCTATTATGTATAGACTATAATAACAAAAATGCTAAAAATTGATATAAAAATATATATACTCCTAGAAACGGGTCGGGCCGGAGCCCTGTTTATTTTGAAAATAGGACCCATCCAACCCGTTAATGTCACACGACCCGTCCCGGCCCGCCCCGTTTAAATTTCAAAATTTAGAAACCGCCTTGTTTAGATATTTTACGGTTCGGATCGGGTCGGAACCGCGGGTCCTAGAACCGTATGCCCACCCCTAGCCTAAACCGAATAAATTGAGTATTTAAAAATATAAAAATAAAGTGGCATGGAACATAAGAAAATTTGTTATCAACTATAAAGTGGAGTTACTTGAGTAGGGAGTTCAAGTAAACTATAAATGGAGTTACACACTAGAAAGATTAAACGAGGGAGTTTAGTCTCGTTTCCAAACAAAAAAGGGGCTGGAGGTTAGGATGGAGAGTAAATGAAGGTTAGGGCTTTTGATGTGGAGATTCGTAGAAGAGAGGGGATATATTTAGGGTTAGGGATGGGTTTTATAAGAGCTTAAAGAAGAAAATGATAGAGAAGGTTTGAGATGACTATTGGTCGAAAAAGGGGATATATTAATCCTTGGATGAGGATCCAAAGGATACACTAAAATAAGAGGTTAGCAAAATTTTGGCCGCCTACTATTTTTCTTTCCCACCCAAACATCTTTGGGACAGAAGAAATTCTCGGACATAAATACGGTAGTCCATTTTTCAATCTATTCTAAGAGAAGAAAAAATATTACAAAGAAAGTGACCGTCCCAAATATTAATCTTTTAAGACTCTTTCAAAATAATGTATCTAATAGTATCGTCCCAAAAAGTATCTCCTTTTCTAGTACATGGAAGAACTATTTGAAATTTGAAAGTAAAAATGTGTTTTTGTCAAATGGGAACTATAGTAGTCCCCGAGTAGATTGCTTTAGTAGCCCATTTGACCAGACTGTGTATTGGTCAAATAGGAACTATAGCAGCCCATTTCTCCAATAAATCTTTATTCATCAATCTTAGAGTATTTTAGACTCAATCCTCCAGTATTTTTTTCCTAAGCAAATAATCTTCCAACTTAAATGTTCAGCAGCATTTTTCTGATGTTGAGCAATCATATAACTTTGTCAATTACAAATGCATGGATCTTCATAATAAAAAATTTGCATAACTGAAATTGTTAATTTGGCAACGATAACTTGGTCAACATGAAAAGGCCGTATGCTATCTATAATATAAAAGTAAATTGTTGTGATTTGGATAAATCCAAATATGGATGCCCTTATCCATACCAACAACAACATCTATCTTATTTCCCTCTATATATGTTATCAATGAGAAAACCTGCGTACATTCTTTCTACCAATTTTTTCTCTCTCTCTTATTCCATAAATGTTATCAGCACCACTGTTCTAGGAGTTCAAGGCCCTGTCATCTATTTAATTACGACAAAGGTTAGATGCGGATATGTGAAAAAGGTCTGAATATTTTTGTTGATGTTTAACTTTTCATGATACTATATATGTGATGGAGATTATTCACTCTCTTTTATCTCATTCGTATTCTTTATTATATTAATTTCTCTATATTGATCATAATATTTGACGGTATGATTGTCTGACGATATACATGGATCTTGGGGGATTTTTTTGTTGTTGACTGGATGTGATTGTATGAAACGTCAATCTGAAAATTTTAGATTAGAACTTCATAATTATTAATCTAAATGTTATTGTATTAGTTGAACATTCAACTATTAATTTAAAAATGTTTAATACGTATGGATGTAGGATACGTTAGTTTTTAATTGATTGCTTGTGGTCACCTTTAATATCTCTACTGTTATGAAATCACAAGTTTGAACCTTGATAGCATTAAATCAGTACGATAATGTACAATACATGTTACTTTGAATCGGGGATATATCTTCGAATAAATCTAACATCTTACACCACTTAGCCAAAATGTCTAATTGTGTTTGAAGAATAATTATATTCATTAAAAGGAATAGAATAACTAAAATTATTCTTCTTGACACTTACTAGCCTCATTTTTTTCTTTTGTAGAAGTACTCCTTTTTGTTATAGATTGGCATTTACTGCCTTTACTTTATGACTTTTACATCTTGTTATGAGTTGATTAGTCGATGCTGCATAGATTTGAAGTTCTAATGTTCAGTTGATAGTTATTACATTAGTATATACATATACCTTATTCAGGTACACTTTCTGAGTTAAATAACTACATAAAAATGTATATGGTTGGACAAATAATTACATGTACCTAATTGTTTGTTTATGAAACCTGATTGTGACATGTATTAACGCATTGTTTTTGAATCACATTTCTCTGAATCATATTGTTCACGGTTGTTCGTTGGTATACTTAAACAAATGGAAACTGTAGAATGTCAATAGACCCTTCAATTGATCGTGTCCGTTTATCATTATTAAATTATTAAAAATAATTTTTTGTAGGCTCACAGCTTCTCTATCATATCATATCTATTAAATTAATTAAAAATGACTAGCAAAGTCAGTGATTTGTTGTTCATTAGTATTTCTTCTGCAAAGGACGCGGATGATCTGCTATTAGGCAAAGTTTGATATTGATTTCTTCTCCTTTCTTACTTGATTGACAATTTCTTTTCCAAAAGGTATGAAAAGGACATGATTAGCCCTCTATTCATATTACTAAAGAGGGATTATTTGCTATGACATGCTTAGATATTTTTTGTTGCAAATATCTTATAAATTAGAAAGAAAAAAATAGAGTGTGTGCCATAAGTTTTTCCAATTCGTAGGGTGACTACGGATGTCTAGTAGTCCTATATAGACCTGAAGTTCTATAGACATATTTTAGTTTACAATGTTACTAAACACAATCCTTATCTCTAGAAACTTTCTCCAACAAGGATAATAGATCGAACGTAGTACCCACGATAGCTAGTCTTGCTCATATTAATTAAAGGTTCTACAAAGCATATTTTACCCAACAGATACATAATGTGTCGTACTTTTATATTCTAGAAGAATTGTACTGAGTTTTAAGGATATGAGGAAAATGGGTAAACTTTGAGCATTAATAATAATTTTGTGTAACCACTTGTCTAAGAGAATTAGAAGTTTGTCTAAATTAGATTCCCCTACTATGTAGTAGGGATATACAGATTACTCACATTAAGATGCCAAGTCACATACTACGTTGACCTAGAAGCTTAATCCTATAAGGATCCATTGTGAGCCAACAGCCGAATGATCGTATAATTTTTAAATTGTGATATGATCGACAGGACACCCAAAACAAAGATTATAAGAATTATCAATACTAATTCGTGTGATAATATCTTATCAAATTGCATCATACACCCTTGATCTCAAGGATAAGTTTATTTTTAAACCATCAATCCTGAAGATTGTATTTGAATAACTAGTAGCATACTTTCGACTTGCATTTTTTGGATTTTTCTGGTATTATTCGGAACTATAGTATTGACATCTACGTTTCGTGAATTACAATATTACAATTATTATGTTTATCTCCTTAGATTATATCTCTTCTAGACATAAGTTTTTTTGATATGCCGCGTTAATAAGACATAATTCCTGCCGTTAGGGGGAAATAGGAAGAAGATAAATTATCGTTCTAGAAGAACGTCGTGAATTATCATTCTAGAACGTCGTAAAGCATCGTTCTAGAGGAATACCTTGTACCATCGTTCTAGAAGAACGTTCTAAAAATCATTCCAGAAGCACGTATCATGGCATATCCTACTTTATCTAACCTTGACTAAATTAGAAGAAATTATCATTTGTTTTTCAACGCAAATGAAATATTAGGTTCTTAATCGATGTTTTAATTATGCTGCATAAATAGTTATACCGACTATAAATCTATTTTCTAATAGAAGTACCAAAAGAACCAAATAAATGCAGCAATGAATAAGTTCATTTGTAAGAACGAGTAAGAACTAAGGTTCTAAATATTCAGCTCCACAGAAGAAGATGCCAAATAATACTAAACGTTCCAAAGATTCAGCTCTCTAAAAAAAAAGAGGTCGAATAATATAACACACCCAGTCCCCAAAGAAGCATCTCATGTAGAGAAAAAGTTCATGACGGTCCGGAAGATGTCATGAACTAAAGATCAAATTTCTCAAAGTATATCGCTCCGGTAGAGAATATACCTCCAATTCCAAAAGAGACTGAGAAAGAGGTACCAATACCCATGAAATCTATTTTTTATACATAGTTAGAGAAATTTGGAATTAAGAAGTTTTCATAAATGACACTATCAAATAAGAAAAAAAAAGGGTAATAAAAATAAAAGATAACACTAAAACCACGAATAATCTAATGGAAAGATGTGATATCTCTCGCAAGACGTGGAGTCTTCAGACCTATAGTACAAAACCTAAAAGGAATAAACCCAGTAGGTTTTGAATGTGTATTTGTAACAAATAGAGATCCAATATATAAGAGAAATGTTAGCTCAAGGATTCACGAAATGATCATGAATAGAATATGTATAAATATATTCTTTGATCATGATAGCTAGACGATAAGATATACTTCAATGGTCGTGGATTTAAATTTTTTAGTATCCATAAAGGATTTGATATTACCATATTATCCTGAATGATCTACAAATGTGACATATATGGATTAAACTATCAGAAGAATGTGATAGGCTCATTGAGTTTATAGAGAAATCCTTGAACGGATTCATCAAAATGGTCACCTCGTGAAGAGAAGATCTCCTGAAGAGATTAAAGTACCTCCTGAAGAGAAAATCTCCTGAAGAGAGAAATATGACAGTATCTCCTGAAGAGATTTGAAATATCTTCGAAAGAGACAAGAAATCTCCATAAGAGACATGGAAGCTCCGAAAGAGACAAGGAATCTCCGGAAGAGACAAGGAATCTTCGGAAGAGATTGGAATCTTACGAAGAGATTGGAATCTCCAAAGAGATTAGAATCTCATGTAGGTATTAGAATCTCCTGTAGAGAGTTTAAAGACAAGAAATCTTCTGGGTCTTGAAGTACTATATATAAAGAATATAAAATTATTTATTGTCGTTTACTCAGCACAATATTTTAGAACAATATTAGGCACATAAATTACTCTTGATGAATGTTTTGATCTAATGAGATATGCACATGAATGATATTTATCTGATAATCCATTAAGGACAAACAAGGTATGTTTTATAAATAATATTGCAGGTATTTTAGAGAGAATAAATCAACACTGTGGCAATATCATCAAAGCGAATAGAGAACGTGCTTGACTATGTTTTCAACAGTTCAACATATCAGAGGTAGTTATGAGCTTTTAGGAATCACAAATAAAGCCTACAATCTCTTCATAAGGATATGGGTATAAATTTATAGACAAATAAAGTGTTAGGATGAGATGTAATATTTAAATTGTACTGAGGGTTGATTTTTTCATTTTGAATTTATGTAAGAACAAGAATATAATATTTTTGAAGGGGAGCATCCTGTAGATGCAAGCATCCTGAAGATGCTAATGGAGACATCTTGAATCATGTCTTTGCGTATTGTACTCTTTTCCTTCATTGAGGTTTTTTCTACTGGATTTTTCCTTTGAAAGATTTTTAACGAGGCAGTATAAGTCGCATCCACTTAGATTCCTGAAGAATATAATTACTCTTTTTTTTCTTTAGATTTTTTCCAAAGGATTTTTTTTCTTAGAAAAGCTTTCAATAAGACAATAATTAAAGCGGGAATCCAAGGGAGAGTGTTGTGATTTGGATAAATCCAAATATGGATGCCCTTATGCATACCCACAACAATCTCTATCTTATTGCCCTCTATATATGTTATCAATGAGAAAAGCTACGTACATTCTTTCTGGCTACCAATTTTTGCTCTTTTTCTTATTTCACAACAGTAATTAAGTTTTATAGCCCTTTTAAGAATCAAAAGTTACTCTCAAATACAATACATAGTTATAATTTGAACAAAAACTCCTTCTTGCCCAACATAGAGAATCCTCTCTGTCATGACCCCACCCTAGAATAAGGGCACGAGAAGTGGGTACGTCCAGCCTACGCCGCAGTGTCGGCGGTTAGAACGCTGTCCTAGGTCTCATGCATCATAACAGTATAAGGCTAAACAGTTTATACTCCCCGAATGGGGGTGACATAGCAGATACAGACTCAATCACATCTAAGGTAGAGCATGATAAGGATAGATAAAATGAAATCCAAAAGAGTACAACAGAGAGAAATCTAAGTGTCTAAGATACACAAACCCAGAAATACATCTCAAATCTCAAAACTCAGATACAGTAATCCATAAAGTAAATACAACTCCAGACAATTGAAATAACTATCTGAACAACCTCTAATGTGTCTCCTCTAAGCTAGCAGGCAATCTCCAAGCTATTTATAAAATTTATCAAGGGTCCAGTCAGGACAGGAGCGAGTACAGTACATCTCAACAATATCATAACAGGTTAGGAAATATAAACATGCTAGAGAGTAAGATACAGGATCTGAAGAAATAACATGATGTAAAAGAGAGACTGTAAGTAAATAGCTACAATATATATAGAAAACTATCAGTGACTAGTGATTCAGAGCACAAGATAGTCATGTAAACGGCACGATGTTGTATACGAGTAATCTACAGAGGTTGTACACGAGTAATCTACTGGATTGATTACATAACCACTTCTACTCCCCCGCCCCAATCAATACACAAGGATCTAGCTATGATATGTTATTTCACACGAAGTATAGTCGCATACGAGATCATGTGAATACATGAATATACACGATTTTACACGATTTGTATACGAATGTCACGAATACAAGGAGTACACGATACTCACGATAAAGTACACGAGCACGAATACCCGATGTATCCGCTAAGGGGATAACATCGCACAATAAGATCCATATAGTACTAATTCGTGTTTCCAACGTGTCATCATCATGTAAAGTAATCTAAAGAAGGAAATATAATCCTAAACAAGATATGAAATGATCAGAGAATGTACTCGCCTGATAACCTGAACAGTTATAGGTATAGGGGTCCAACTGAAGCCACAGAGTCCTATTTAAAGCAACACAGGTTACAAGGTGTTCAAGTTGTAATAAAAGAATCTCTACAAGCAATCTATATTATCCTAGGTTCTTCTAAGCCAAAACAACTCTAGGTCAATAATCTAGTCAAACTAGGTCAAGTGTTGACTTATAGTTGACTTTTGGTCAACTGGTCAACTCTGGTCAACAGGGTTAATTCTAGTCTAATTATTAAAGATATAAAGTGTACTTCGTTATTCGTACGTTGAAACTTACGACACACAATCGAGATAAGATGGTTAACGATAAGTTAATAATCTTATTATAATGTTTCACGTGTCCATCTTGTCAATTTTAGCGATGTGAGATCACTAGAATTGACTGATCTCAGTTTCGTTGTACTAATCCCGAAATACGAACATTATAAGAATTAATTATTAATAAATTATATAAAAGTTAAACTCAGAGAAACTATAAACAAACATTGTTGGACGATGAAATAAACATCGCCAACGTGTTCAGAATGGTCAAATTAGCTAGGATAGCCTACCCATCGGTCCAATTTGGACACAAGGGCAAAAAGGTAATTTCGGGTCAAAACGGTGTCCGTGTCGGAACCGTTTTGCACCGAAAAAATGTGCAAGAAAATAAGTCTATAAAATTAACAAATTATATGTCCACGAAACCAGAATGACGATACGAACCCAACGGTATCTCCAGAATTGGATTCCGTGACCCGATCTCAATTTGGTCCGTTGATCAGAACTTAGAATTCTGGTTTACACGAAAATGCGTGTCGGAGCCAAAGTTCTCAAAACTCAGCAAACTACATGTCACGAGTCCAGAATGATGATACAAACTCAACAGTATCTCCAGAATTGGATTCCGATGAGCCGATCTCAAAATGACCCGTTACTCGGATATTGGTATCCGACTTGCATCGAAATACGTGTCGGGTCCAATGTCCACCAAAATCTAGCAAATTATATGTCAACGAGTCCAGAATGACGATACGAACTCAACGGTATATTCGGAATTAGATTTCGATGAGCCGGCTTCAAAAGTCCCGTTGACCCAGAATCTGGGACCCACTTTGCACCGAAAAACGTGTCAGGGCCCACGTTCTCCAAATCTAACAAATTTTGTATGAAAACATGTCAGAACGATGCCACGAGTCTAATGGTGGTGTCAGAAATAAAATCTGGAGTTCCGTGTTCAAAAATGGAATTTTACAAGTTGAAAATTACGAATTCGGATGGCCAACTTTGGCGTCGAATTCAACCAATCAAACAAGCTCATAATGAATAAAACTGGAGGGTAGCAAGAGGGTTATACCAGCTTCGCACTAAAACTGGTAGCACGTCAAATGGAGCTGCGGTGGAGGAGATACAAGCTGACGAAGTTGGCCCCGCAAAACTGTCCAAATTTAATACAATTTAAACGTCAACTTGGTGGCCGGTTTTGATGTATCAAACGATAAAATTAACGGACAAATTGACAGGAATGAAGGTGGATATACCGAGATTGTGACGAAGCGAAGAAACTGCCAATCCAACGGTCGAATTTTCAGAAAAATGTGCGCGAAGGTGCTGCGACGGAACACCAAATGAACTTGATTCGCGCGCGTCACGACGAGACTTCGTGCAAAATGCACGAATCGCCCCGACGGCGCGTCCCGGAGGACGGTGGCCGCCAGAAAAGAGTTCGTCGGGGTTCGACGTACGGCCAAGGGGCCACAACGGCCCGCACGGCGGCGCGGCAGCGCACGACGGTGGCCCCCGCGCGCGAGCGCGTGCGCACATGTGCATGCGACAGCTGCTGCTGGCCGGCTCGTACGGCCTGGCCGACGAGGGCGGCGGCTGTCTGGCCTGGCCCGACGAGGCAGGAGAGGCACGCCAAGGGCGGTGGAGATGGTCACGGTGGTGATGGTGGTCGGGTGGTGGCGAAAATGACTTCGTGGTGGTGGTGCATGGTGATCGAATGGAGAAGGAAGAGCGGAGGAGATGGCCGGGGCTGCGCGCCTGGCTTGGCCAGGTGGCCGGCGGCGAGGCCACGCTAGAGTGGAGAGGTGGTCGAGTGCGCCATGGGAGTGGTCGGGCTGGTGTTGGTGTTTGTTGCTGTTGGTTGTAGTTGTTGGAAAGAAAGTTATTAGGAAGAGAGAGAGAGATATAATAATAGTGAGAGAGGAAGAGAGAGAAAAGATTCTCTCCCAAAATTTTAGGGCCGGCCAAGTGTGGGAGATTGTGAGAGTGAGTGTAGAAAAAGGTTTGTGGTTGGGACTGATAGGGAGAATCCAAAGGCTAGAATTTTATTATAGGAGAAATTAGGTCATTCCTATAGGATTATATCAATAGAAAATTTTCAATAAATATAAAAAATAGGTAAAATGAGCACTCAATATTTTTCAAGGGTAAGGAGCTGATGATGGTGATGGAGAATACATGAAACTGGGCTGTACTTGGTGGAGCCGGGTTGGGTCCAAATCAGACATGGCGAATTAATCGAATAAAAATAGGTGTTGATGATCATGGGCAAATAAGTAGCACATGGGGATTCCAATAAATGGGACACAAGTATCGAATAGGTAGTAGGCTCAATATGGGCCATGTCCATAATTGGGGCTGACAGGTTTTGGTCGACAGGGTACCCATAAATCAAGTTGGAAAATAAATGTAACACCGTGGGGTGAAATAAAATCGGGTCACGTGTCAGGAAAGTTGTGCGAAGCAAATGGAGCACAAAATGACGTGTCTGAGTGGGACACGAAGGTCAAGGGTGAAGAGCGTCTCGAGTAGATCATCAATGAGAAGTTGGTTTCAAGAAACTGACTGGTCTTGCGCTCCCAATTTAAAAGTCACGGTAACGTGCTAATAATGATCCAGGAAAAGAGTGGGAAAATAATTAATAATCAAATGGTCTAATCGACCCGAAGTTCAGCGAAGCAAAAGAGTACAAGGGAACAAGTTTAATGGACACTATATACCGTCATGAAGGTAATCCTGTCCACTCCAAAACTCGTGCAGAAGATTTTCAGAGTTGAACATCCCTGACACTCCAATATCAATGGCACGGGAAAGTACACTAATAGATAAATAACCAGAATAAATCATTTATTAAACTAAATCAATCAGAAAATTTTTTAAAAAAATCACTCGAATTTCAGGGTGCTCACATCCTACCCCCTATAAAAATTTCGTCCTCAAGTTAAAATGTCCATACTCCCTCTAGGTCAAACCCCCATAATCAAAGTCCCTGAATTTAAACAAGCATACCATCAAAGGGACGTCATACAGGGTCATGGCATATGGTGGCAGTGAAAGTCTCATCTAGGTATACTAGTCATGCTAACCGAAACGGTCATAGGTATCAAAACACACAGGCAATCTAGGATGCTAAGCTAGAAAAGATACAGAATAACAGTCATCAAACTGTAAGGCAGTCTACTATCCTACATGAAACTGGTACTCATCAAAAAAGTAAAGATAACTACCAATTATCCATAAAGGGTATTATTCAAAAATCAAAATCAGAAGTTAAAGAATAAAGTCAATTACATGGAAATTAAATCACAATATATATTTATAATATTTAGTTTCGATATGATCTAAGTTGATCAAATTGGGGAAATTAAGATTTAGGCAATATGGAGGACAGTTCAACAAGGTCGGAGAACGAGCATACAAGGATGGAGATTCAGGTTGTAATCAAATTTAAGTCAATTGAGTACAACCCAAGATAAGAAGAGATAATCGAAGTTGATTTGGTCGTGATTAAGGAACTAGATTCAATGATATTGAAAAACCCTTTTTTAGAGAAAAACAGAAGATTTCATACGAAGTCAGTTAATCATCTCTCTCTGAAACTATCAGTTTACCATTTGCCAATCATATTTTCTCACAATCCCTGTATGAAAATCAACCCTCATATGACTATCATCAAAATTTATAACCTTCAGTCATCTAAACCTTTCCATGATCACCATAGACAAAATTTCAAACTTCTAAACATTTCCCATGAAGCATACCCTTCTTAATTAGGTATCAACACTTATTCTTTAATCAAATTTTCAAATCCCTTCACATCGTTCTAAATTAGATCTGAAACCTCTAAATCCATTTATGAAATTCTTGAACTTGTTAAATCGAGTCTCGTATACTAAACTCCAACCACTAGTCACATAAAATTTATTCTTATTTATAAATCAACCTTCATATTTTCTTCAACGTCCACCTTCAGATATTATCCTTTTGAATTCTACAATTTTCTCCCAATCATCTAAAATAATTCCTATAACTTAAAATTCTTGTGTTCTCTCGTCTCTAGTAACCCTCTTAAAATATCTAGTTCAATTTCGCAAAATCATTGAATTCAATTAAATTCTCCTTTCTATCTCTAAATTTCTACACAGCCTTGTATAGTTCCCAGAATCAATAACCAAATTTTCAGTCCTCAAAACTAGGTTGACCTCTGATATCCTCATTAGTAGTTTTTCTTTTTTTTTTGAATACTTCCATGAATTTCTCGTAACCCATTTTTCTCTGCGATTGTTTCTAAATTGATAACATCTATCACTCGATTTCATCATTCTAATCTTTACCACATCTTTCTCTCAATTTTTTTTTCACACCCAACATTCTAATTCCTATAAATCATCCTATGATAACCAATTACGCCATATTTGACCTATGATTCACGTCCTTTCTCACATTTCTCAGGCAAAATAATATGAAATTCAAGAGTTTTCAAGGTATGCTGACAGAATTTATAAGAGACAGGGAATTGATGTAACCATGACAGTTATATAGACAAGAATGACGGAATAAAATATTGGCAGGAGAGAATGATAAAAGAATCTGTTCTGATTATCTGTTTAAAAGAGGAATCCATTTTGAAATCAGAGCTATAATATTAAATCCAAAATAAGGTCTAGCAAATCATAATTCATTGCATTAAGAAGAATTTTGTAAGAAGTTACACAAGGGTTTATAAAACAGCTAAAGCTACTCCAAGTTTAATGAGAAGCAAAACAAAACAACTAGTATAAAATTTTTTTTGAAGGACTGAAACAAAAGTAGAGAAAAACATGTTCGAAAATATTTAAGGTACAATCTGATAATCATATGTGTCTATCCATCCAAATCATGGTGCTCTAAATCCTCGTCATACTAGTAAGCAAGGCCACGATAATCACAAGTCCTCGACTTAGGCACATACATCTAGAATCATGGTATTTAACATTTTTACGATGCCACTATCTTGGCTACGAAACCTTAAATTCCCACACCCCAAAAATATATCCAAGCCAGACTATGTGTCCTCATCATGCTGGCTAATGACTAGAGAATACTAGATCCCAAACATAGATGACCTAGCCCATATAATTTCATCTTGACAAAAATTAAGTTAAATCAACAATGAATACTCAAAAATCAATTTATCAACGAACATCAAGATTCAAAATGAACAAAATCCTTCAAATCATATAAATACAAACTCGATGCTACAGCTACATCAAGATTCAAAATTCAACATCTTCAATCAAAATCAATAAATACATACTCAATTCAACAATATCCATCAAAATCAAATTTGACAACAGAAAATAAAGATAAATCAAATCAAAGAAAGAGAGTTTCAAATCGAAGTTAAATAAGATTCTCAAGGGTCGTCCCAGGAATCTCTCAAGGATCCTAGCTGTGATTGAGTATCTTCAAAATATATTCTATTCCTACTGCAGGCGTAGTGGTACTCTAGTTCGAATACCACTACACAAACTCGACCTGCATGGGCCACCACTAAAACGTGTCACGACCCACACCCTAGAATAAGGGCACGAGAAGTGGTACGTCCAGCCTACGTCGCAGTGTCGGTGGTAGAACGCGTCCTAGGTCTCATGCATCTAACTATAAGGCTAAACAGTTTATACTCACCGAATGGGTGACATAGCATACAGACTCAATCACATCTAGGTAGAGCATGATAAGGATAGATAAAACAGAAATCCAAAAGAGGTACAATGAGAGAAATCTAAGTATCTAAGATACACAAACCCAGAAATACATCTCAAATCTCAAACTCAGATACAGTAATCTATAAAGTAAATACAACTCCAGATAATTTAAATAACTATCTAAACAACCTCAATGTGTCTCCTCTAGGCTAGCAATCTCCAAGCTATCTGCAAAATTTATCAACGGGTCCAGTCAGGACAGGAGCGAGTACAGTACATCTCAACAATATCATAACAGGTTACGAATATAAACATGCTAGAGAGTAAGATACAAGACTGAAGAAATAACATGATGTAAAAGAAGAGACTGTAAGTAAACAGCTAAAATATATATAGAGACTATCAGTGACTAGTGATTCAGCACAAGATGGTCATGTAAACGGCATGATGTTATACACGAGTAATCTACAGAGGTTGTACACGAGTAATCTACTGGATTGATTACATAACCACTTCTACTCCTCCGCCCAATCAATACACAAGGATCTAGCTATGATATTTTATTGCACACGAAGTATAGTCGTACACGAGATCAGTGAATCATGAATATACACGATTTTACACGATTTGTACACGAATGTCACGAATACAAGTGTAGCACCCAGTTTCCCAAATGAGGGTAATTTTGAAATTTCGTGTTTATAATTATTTTAATAATATTTAATTCATGATAGATTTTTGGTGATTTTTAAATTATTTTAAAATTATTTAAATCAATGACTTGTGATTTTGACGTTTTGCTAGTGAAATCCTAGAGACTGTTTGACCTAGAGCCTAACCATGTGATTATGATATTTTAAAGTCATTTTGGCCTAAGGATATTTTTGCATTTGACCTCTTTGAATTATTTTGATATTATTTTATTATTTATGATATTGTTTTGGGGTTATTTGAGTCGGGTTCGAATTTCAACTCAATCTGACTTGAAACGGGGACCCGGGGGTAGTTTACTCTAGTGGGACCCACACACTAGTTAGGTATGGTCCACATGATATTAATTTAGTCCACATGATAGAAATATTTTAGTTTAGAGGTTAGACTAATTATTATGGATAAGGTTAGTGTGATTAGAGACTTTAGAATGATTAATTTAGTCCCAACCAAAGCCCTTTCCTAATCTCATAGAATAGGTTAGTGGTGCATTTTGGACCATACCATAATAGGACAAATAGCCCCATATGGCCAGCCACTTTGGGAGAGGACAGGCTCAAGTTCATTTCATTATTCTCATCCATACTCTCTCTCTGTTCTTCCCTAAATTCCTAGAGAGCAATCCCTAGCAATTTCTCCACCAAATTCATCTATTTTGCCAACAAATCTTCTTCTTTCCTTCTCCATTCTAGCCAAGGAGGAAGCTACCCAAGTTCAGGAGGATCGGAGCTCGTTCGTGTCCTTTTGGAATCTCTACGTGTCGGTGTCGCTCCGGGAAGGCTTTTCTTCGATTCGATCTACTACCGGGAGGTATAAATCCCTCTCCTTTTCATTTTCTCATGTATATAGGTCTATTTTGAACCCATAGGAATGACTCCCATGTTGTATCTCCATTTGTGTCCATTTTGTGTCCATTTGGAGGTCATAGGAGTGTCCTTGTGTTGTGGTTGTGTTCATGTGGAAAATTCCAAATTTGGACACACTATGTGTTGTTTTATGTATGAATGAAATACATGTTTAATCTCAATTTTTTGTATTGGAGATGTGTTCTATAGTGTCTCATATATATATATATATATTATATATATATATATATATATATATATATATATATATATATATATATATATATATATATATATATATATAATATATATATATATATATATATATATATATTAGTGTAGAGAGTGAGTTCTTGATATATTATGTTATATATTTGTGTTCTTTTGTCTCAAACTACTACACCTCCGTCATGATTTTATCCACGTTTTTAATTTCAGTTCTAATTTAGAAATGTCATAACTTCTAGCTCAAACTCGGTTTAATCTCTTGTTTTTTTTTAAAAGAAGCGTATTGAAGTTAGCTTTCCAAAAACATGTATTAATAGGCCTAATTCTTTCTGTAACTTTCTGGAGAATTATTTGAGCGGCTGTACGAAAACAAACGCGTTCTCGTGTTTTCGCGATTCTGGGAGTTTTCCGAAAACGAAAATGCGATCCGTTTGAAGTTTCGGAAAGCTAACACATAGATCTATAACATACTTTAATTCTAGATTTTAATTCATGCTGAGATAGTACAGTATTGATTAGTAGGAGTTACTATTCGCATATGCATTTTGTACACCCTTGTGTGAATATAATGTTCTATTTGATTTAACCCATGTTAATATATATATATATATATATATATAATATATATATATATATATATTATGTAATTAAATAGAGAATGCAAGCATGAGTAAATGGTTAATAAATGATGTATGAGGTGTAAGTATCCTATCTAATGTAAGCATGTATAAGTATGGCTTGTAATGAATATGTAGGTTCCATAGTATGTAATGTATGGTGCATATAGTAGTGCAAGAAAAAATGAATGATGAATGAATGCAAGCATGATGTAATGTAATAATTGATGTAATATATGCAATATACAAGTTAATGAGATGTAATATTCTATGTTAACACAAATCCTATATACCTCATGTACCCCTTACACTATGTTGACACTATCACACTTGACACTTTGTTCACTTACCTTTGACCTCTTTGATATGTATATACTATGTATGCCCATTAACCCTCATTTGCCCCTTTGCCAGTTCACATACCACACATAGCCTCTTAAATAAGTATTTATGAATACAGTTAACTAGCTATGTATGTTATTATATATTAGCATATTGTGTTGTATATATAAGTTTATATAACCATTTGAAATGCCATGATTATAGACCTAATGTGAATACCAATATGCATGTGTATATATGTGTAGACATATATATAGCTTAAAGTAATAGATTATCTAGTGTATATCCCATATGAATTCTTGCCTATTTGAGTATTGAATAATTGCATGCTATATAGAGTTGGGTATATATTGGCTTATATAGCCTTGTATTGATGTGTGCTTGCTAGGATAGTCTTGGTTAGGCCTAGTAAGACTTGCTGGGTTAGGACATGACCTAGTTTGACTATGCAGTTGACCAGAGTTGACCAAGGGTTGACTTTGGCCTAGTTTGACCTAAATTCATGTAGAATGCATTGTAGTGCTTTAATTACCCTTCTGGACATGTTGTGACCTGTGCTATTCTAATTAGGAGCCAGCACCTCTTCTGGGATAGTAATTTACCTTGGACATTCCGATATCAGGCGAGTACATTCTCTGATCATTTCATATCCTGCTTAGAATTATTTCCTGTAGTAGATTACTTTACTTGTACTGTCACGATGGTCACACGGATTGGTACTATATGGATCCTTTCTTGAGATGTTATCCTTAGAAAGCATCGGGTACTCTATGTTCTGTGCGTTTCACTTACATGGCGTATCACTATGCTTCTTGGTTCACTTGATTACTTGTGACATGTACCCTCATGATCACAGAGTCTCTTGAATCTTACACACTGTTGGGTAACCTCCAGAATCCCCATTTATGGGACATCCATGTATCCCCCTCCGGGACGTGCATGGAATCATATAATAACCTGGCTGGATCCTTGTGTATTGATTGGGGGTACGGGGGAGTAGAAGTGGACATGTGAATAATACACCAGTAGTATCTTCTTTGAATCATTCCGTAGTGTCTTCACAGAATCATCCCAGGCTATTTACATGTTCATTGTACTCTGACTCACTAGTCACTGCTAGTTCTCTATGTATAGTAGATATTTCTATTACAGTTCTCTCTCTGTTTACATACTGCTTTCTTTCAGTACCTGTATCTTACTTTACTGTATGATTATATTTTCTAACCTGCTATGATTGTTGATGTACTGTGCTCGCTCCATTCCTGACTGGACCTGTTGATAAATTTTACAGATACTTGGAGGTTGCCTGCTAGCCTAGAGGAGACACATTAGAGGATGTTTAGATAGTTGTTTCATTATTTGGAGTTGTATTTACTTTGTGGATTACTGTATATAAGTTTGAGGTATATTTTTGGGTTTTTGTATCTTAGACACTTAGACTTTTCTTCTGTATTTCTTTTGGATTTCATGTTTTATCTATCCTATCATGCTATACCCTATATGTGATTGAGACTGTCTGCTATGTCACCCCCATTCGGGAGTATAACTGCTTGGCATTATAATGGTAGATGTGACCTAGGACAGCGTTCTACCGCCGACACTGCGGCGTAGGCTGGGCGTTGTTACGTTCTCGTACCCAAATAGTGGGTGCAGGTCGTGACACGTTTTTTAGTGTTGGCCCATGCAGGTCGAGTCTATGTAGTGGTATTCGAACTTGAGTACCACTACAGCCTGCAGTAGGATTAGGATTATTTTGAAGGTACTCAATCGCAGTTAGGAACCCTTGAGAGATTCCTGGGACGACCCTTGAGAATCTTATTTTAACTTCGATTTAAAAACTCTCTTTTTCCTTGATTGTTTTATCTTTATTTTCTGTTGTTGAATTTGATGGATTATTGTTGAATTTGGGTTTGTATTTATTGATTTTTGATGGAAGATTGTTGAATTTTAAATCTTGACGATTAGCTGTAGCATCCGAGTTTGTATTTATATGATTGAAGGATATGTTCATTTTGAGTTTGATATTCGTTGATAAATTTGATTTGATTTTTGGGTATTCATTGTTGATTTAATTTAATTTTTGGCAAGATGAAATTATATGGGCTAGGTCATCTATGTTATGGAATCTAGTCTTCTATAGTCCATTAGCCAGCATGGTGAGGACATATAGTCTGACTCTGGATATATTTCTCGGGTGTAGGAATTTAAGGTTTTCGCAGCCAAGCTAGTGGCACCCGCAAAATGTTAAATACCATGATTCTAGAGATACGTGCATAAGTCAAGGGCTCTGTGATTATCGTAGCCTTGCTTACTAATGACGAAGATTTAGAGTACCATGATTGTGGATAGACGCATATGATTATCATATGTACCTTAATATTTTCGAACATGTTTTCTCTACTTTGTTCAGTCCTTCAAAAAAAGGGAATTATTAATTGTTTTGTTTTGTTTTGCTTCTCATTATTTAGCTTAGGAGTAACTTTAGCTATTTTATAAACCTTTGTGTAACTTCTTCTATGAATTTCTTCTTAATCAATGAATCGATGATTTTGCTAGACTTTACCTTGGATTTGATATTTTAACTCTGGATTTCAAAATGGTTCCTTCTTTTAAACAGATAAGCAAAATAGATTTTATCGTTATTCCCTTCTTGCTATTATTCTTGTATTAAATATTAATAAATCGTCTTGATTACACCCAATCACCTATTTTGCAATATTGGTAGGAATCTAATGTTGGTCTTGGTATATAATCTGATTTTTATCGGGATATGAGAATATATCTATGACTATATATAGTGGATACTTTCCTGACACTTATGCATGCTACACTTGATTTCCACCTATCTAAATAAATATTAATAGTCTTTGATGTTAAATTTTTAAAACTCTAATATTTTGGTTTTTTACTTTTCCAGTTTAAATTCGTAAGTTAAATATAAATTTCATGTTATTAGTTATGTTTACATCACTGCACATGTATGTCATACCTAGAGTTTTATTTTAAAAAAAAATTTGTTGAGTTTTGTGTTTAAATTTGTCAAATCTGAGACTGTTGCATATTAACCCTTAATACTGGATTTTAAATGTTAGTTCAAATTGTTGTTTTAAATGAAATATTTAGAGCTGTGTACATTGTTGTTGTAGGGATATAATGTTAGGTTTCATATTCTTACATAATAGGTTGTGATAACATTGAGTTGGTTTTGATGTTCAAATTTCTCCAAAATCCTGAAAACTGAATATATGTTAACATTTTCACATTGATTTCAAATGTTCATTTCAGATTTAACATGTAATTTAACGGATGTGTAGATAAATATATGGATATATGTTAGGTTTCATTTCTATCATGTTAGTATGTATTGGACCATTGAGATTGGTTGCGAGTTCAAAACCCTAAAATCTGAATGTGTTTGTTAATATTGCACTGGTTTAATGTTAGTATCTTTTCAGAGGTATGTAAATGCTGAATTAAAACGGGTTTAACCTTTCAATACTAGCTATGACCCTGTACAAGGACACACACACCCTAACTTAGTATACACTGTCATGTAACCTAACCCTTTTTCCCCTCTATGTTATGATATATATCTAGATAGATATATATAAGCTTAGCATACATATTATAATATATAAATACATAACTAAGTCTCTACCTTTTTATATATATATGGTTAGCCATGCAAGTTGTGATTAAGAGATTGTATTTGTGATTGTTAAACCATATGCCATGATTAGTTTACTTGATAGTTATTGTTTTGAAATCCAAATCCTCATATACACTTTCATGTATATTCACGTACACACACGCCTACTATCTAACCATATGAACACGTCTCCATACACACAATGCTAGCTTTTTCCTCTCTAACACTCTATATATATATATATTATGATTGGATTTCAATGCAAGTGATTTTCAATTCCTTAATTTTGAATTTGATTTCCTGTACCTTTTTTTTTGATAATTGGTAGTTTGCCTTTATTTTATTTTGATAATGACCAATTTTTATATAGGATGGTAACAGCCCTATAACCTTGATGATTGTTTTTCCCCTTGCCTTCCCAATAAGACACCCTAGATTGTTTGTGTGTTGATACCATAGTACTGTTTTTGACCTAGAATGACAGTGCACCTAGTGAGACTTCCAAATGCTACGGTATGCCCTGACCTTGTATACTATTCCTTCAAATTGCATGATTTAGATAAAAAAAAAATTTAGACCTTGATTGTTGAGAAAGGGACGTCATCCCATTAGTATAAGTTGTAGATATATATAGTAGTCCTGGATGTGGGATTGTGTCTATAAACATATAGCTTATGAGATTTATGAGAGTTATAGTATCAGCCTTGATAGGACTGTACTAGTCTTTTGGGAGTATAAATGTTATTAGAGTAAGGCCTATATGTCTTAGTAATGCATCGTTTCTATGGTAATAGAATGTATTAATAGATGGTTAATAGGATGATATAGTTTGAGCATACCTATAGCCTACGATCAGTTCCTTTTCATCCTTAGTTAAACCACTTTAAAATAGGTCCAGTCCCTTGGATATAGTTCCAGTCCATATTTTATTAGTTCCATTACCCGCCGTACAGCGAGCGGTATTGGAGGTATTCCTAGATTGACACTTTTTAGATGTCCGTTTATTATTCCAGTGTTAGGAAGTGTTACTTAGATTATTGGGTAGGTTAGGGCTCTAGAAGAGTACTATCGATCTTAAATTTCGAGACGAAATTTTTCTACGGTGTAGAGTTGTAGCACCCATTTTCCCAAATGAGGGTAATTTTGAAATTTTGTATTTATAATCATTTTTAATAATGATATTTAATTTATGATATGATTTTTGGTGATTTTAAATTATTTTAAAATTATTTAAATCAATGACTTGTGGTTTTGACGTTTTGCTAGTGAAATCCTAAAACTGTTTGACCTAGAGCCTAACCATGTGATTATGATATTTTAATATCATTTTTTGGCCTAAGGATATTTTTGCATTTGACCTCTTTGAATTATTTGATATTATTTTATTATTTATGATTTGTTTTGGGGTTATTTGAGTCGGGTTCGAATTTCAACTCTATCCGACTTGAAACGGGGACCCGGGGTAGTTTCTCTAGTGGGACCCACACAATGTTAGGCATGGCCCACATGATATTAATTTTAGTCCACATGATAGAAATATTTTAGTTAGAGGTTAGACTAATTTATTATGGATAAGTTAGTGTGATTAGAGACTTTAGAATGACTAATTTAGCCCCAACCAATTAGCCCTTTCCTAATACTCAGAATAGGTTAGTAGAGGAATTTTGGACCTTACCATAATAGACAATAGCCCCATATGGCCAGCCCTTTGGGAGAGGATAGGCTCAATTTCATTTCATTATTCTCATCCATACTCTCTCTCTTGTTCTTTCTCAAATTTCTAGAGAGCAATCCTAGCAATTTCTCCCCAAATCCATCTATTTTGCCACCAAATCTTCTTCTTTCCTTCTTTATTCTACCCAAGGAGGAGCTACCCAAGTTCGGAGATTCGGAGCTCGTTCGTATACTTTTGGAATCTCTACGTGTCGGTGTCGCCCCGGAAAGGCTTTCTTCGTTCGATCTACCGGAGGTATAAATCCCTTCTCCCTCTTCATTTCCTTATACATATAGATCTATTTTGAACCCATAGGAATGACCCCCATGGTTGTATCTCTATTTTGTCCATTTCGTGTCCATTTGGAGGTCATAGGAGTGTCCTTTTGTGTTGTGGTTGTGTTCATGTGGGAAAATCCCAATTTGGACACACTATGTTGTTGTTATGTATGAATGAATTATTACATGTTTAATCTCATATTTTGTATTGGAGAGGTGTTCTATAGTGTCAAATATATATATATTAGTGTAGAGAGTGAGTTCTTGATATATTATGTATATTGTGTTCTTTTGTCTCAAACTACCCAAATCCGTCATGATTTTTATCCACGTTTTTAATTTCAGCCCTAATTTAGAAATATCATAACTTCTAGCTCAAAGCTCGGTTTAATCTTTTGTTTTTTTTTAAAAGAAGCGTATTGAAGTTAGCTTTTCAAAAACATGTATTAATTGGCCTAATTTCTTTCTGTAACTTTCTGGAGAATTATTTGAGTGTCACTGTACGAAAGACAAACGCATTTTCGTGTTTTTTCCGATTCCGGGAGTTTCCGGAAACGAAAACGCGATGCGTTTGAAGTTTCGGAAAGCTAACACATAGATCTAACATACTTTAATTCTAGATTTTAATTCTGCTGAGATGGTACAGTATTGATTATTAGTAGAGTTATTGGCATATGCATTTTGTGACCCTTGCGTGTAATATAATGTTTTTTTAATTTTAAACCTATGTTAATGTATATACATTATGTAATTAAATAGAGAATGCAAGCATGAGTAAATAGTTAAATAAATGATGTATGAGGTGTAAGTATCATATAATGTAAGCATGTATAAGTATGGCTTGTATGAATATGTAGGTTCCATAGTATGTATGTATGGTGCATATAGTAGTGCAGAGAAATAAATAAATGATGAATGAATGCAAGCATGAATGTAATGAAGAATAGATGTAATGTATGCAATATACAAGTTAATGAGATGTAATGTTCTATTTTAACACAAATTCGATATTACCTCATGTACCCCTTACACTATGTTGCACTATCACACTTGACACTTTGTTCACTTACACTTTGACACACTTTGATATGTATATGCTATGTATGCCCATTTAACCCTCACTTGCCCCTTTGCCATGTTCATTACCACACACATAGCCTCTTAAATAAGTTTATGAATACAGTTAACTTAGCTAGTATGTATATTATATATATGTTAGCATATTGTGTTGTAATATATAAGTTTATTTAACTATTTGAAATGCCATGATATAGACCTAATGTTGAATACCAATATATGCATGGGATAATGTGTAGACATATATATAGCTTAAAGTAATAGATTACCTAGTGTATATCCAATGTGAATTCTTGCCTTTTTGAGTATTGAATAATTGCATGCATTATAGAGTTGGCTGTATATTGGCTTGTATAGCCTTGTATTGATGTGTGCTTGCTAGGATAGTCTTGGTTAGGCCTAGTAAGACTTGCTGGGTTAGGACATGACCTAGTTTGACCTAGTTTGACCAGTACAGTTGACCAGAGTTGACCAAGGGTTGACTTAGCCTAGTTTGACCTAGATTCATGTAGAATGCATTGTAGTGCTTTATATTACCCTTCTGGATATGTTGCGACCTGTGCTGTTCTAATTAGGAGCCAGATACCTCTCTTCGGACAGTATCTTTACCTTGGACATTCAGATATCAGGCGAGTACATTCTCTGATCATTTCATATCCTGCTTAGAATTATTCCTGCAGTAAATTACTTTTCTTGTACTGTCACGATGGTCACACGAATTGGTACTATGGATCCTTTCTTGAGATGTTATCCTTAGGGAGCATCGGGTACTCTTATGTTCTGTACGTTTCACTTACATGGCGTATCACTATGCTTCTTGGTTCACTTGATTACTTGTGACATGTACCCTCATGATCACAGAGTCTCTTGAATCTTACACTGTTGGGTAACCCCCAGAATCCCCATTTATGGGACATCCATTTATCCCCCTCCGGGGGCCGTGCATGGAATCATATAACATAACCTGGCTGGATCCTTGTGTATTGATTGGGGGTACGGGGGAGTAGAAGTGGACATGTGAATAATACACCAGTAGTATCTTCTTTGAATCATTCCGTAGTGTCTTCACAGAATCATCCCAGGCTATTTACATGTTCATATTGTACTCTGACTCACTAGTCACTGCTAGTTCTCTATGTATAGTAGATATTTCTATTACAGTTCTCTCTCTGTTTACATACTGCTTTCTTTCAGTACATGTATCTTACTTTACTGCATGATTATATTTTCTAACCTGCTATGAATTATTGAGATGTACTGTGCTCGCTCCAGTCCTGACTAGACCTGTTGATAAATTTTACAGATAGCTTGGAGGTTGCCTGCTAGCCTAGTACATTAGAGGATGTTTAGATAGTTTCATTGTTTGGAGTTGTATTTACTTTGTGGATTACTGTATATAAGTTTGAGGTGTATTTCTGGATTTTGTATCTTAGACACTTAGACTTTTATCTTCTGTATTTCTTTTGGATTTCATGTTTTATCTATCCTTATCATGTTCTACCCTAGATGTGATTGAGACTGTATCTGCTATGTCACCCCCATTCGGGGAGTATAAACTGCTTGGCATTATAATGTTAGATGTTGTGACCTAGGACAGCGTTCTACCGCCGATACTGCGGCGTAGGCTGGGCGTTGTTACGTTCTCGTACCCAAAGTAGGTGCGGGTCATGACAACAAGGAGTACACGATGCTCACGATAAAGTACACGAACACGAATACCCGATGTATCCGGTAAGGGGATAACATCGCACAACAAGATCCATATAGTACTAATCCGTGTTTCCAACGTGTCAGCATCATGTAAAGTAATCTAAAGAAGAAAATATAATCCTAAACAAGATATAAAATGATCAGAGAATGTACTCGCCCGATAACCTGAACAGCTGATAGGTATAGGGGTCCAACTGAAGCCACAGAGTCCTATTTAAAGCAACACAGGTTGCAAGGTGTTCAAGTTGTAATAAAAGAATCTCTACAAGCAATCTATATTATCCTAGGTTCTTCTTAGCCAAAACAACTCTAGGTCATAATCTAGTCAAACTAGGTCAAGTGTTGACATATAGTTGACTTTGGGTCAACTGGTCAACTCTGGTCAACAGGGTTAATTCTAGTCTAATTATTAAAGATATAAAGTGTACTTCGTTATTCGTACGTTGAAACTTACGACACGCAAATCGAGATAAGATGGTTAACGGTAAAGTTAATAATCTTATTATAATGTTTCACGTGTCCATTGTCAATTTCAGCGATGTGAGATCACTGGAATTGACTGATCTCAATTTCGTTGTACTAATCCCGAATTAACATTATAAGAATTAATTATTAATAAATTATATAAAGGTTAAACTCAGAGAAACTATAAACAAACATTGTTGGACGATGAAATAAACATCGCCAACGTGTCCAGAATGGTCAAATTAGCTAGGATAGCCTACCCATCGGTCCAATTTGGACACAAGGGCAAAAAGGTAATTTCGGGTCAAAACGGTGTTCGTGTCGGAGCGTTTTGCACCAAAAAATGTGCAAGAAACAAGTCTATAAAATAAAACAAATATATGTCCACGAAACCAGAATGACGATACGAACCCAACGGTATCTCCAGAATTGGATTCTGTTAACCGATCTCAATTTGGTCCGTTGACCAGAACTTAGAATTTCGGTTTGCACGGAAATGCGTGCCGGAGCCAAAGTTCTCAAAACTCAGCAAACTACATGTCAACGAGTCCAGAATGATGATACGAACTCAACGGTATCTCCAGAATTGGATTTCGATGAGCCGATCACAAAATGGCCCGTTGACCCGGATATTGGTATCCGACTTGCACCGAAATACGTGTCGGGTCCAATGTCCATCAAAATCTAGCAAATTATATGTCAACGAGTCCAGAATGACGATACGAACTCAACAGTATATCCAGAATTGCATTCCGATGAGCCGGCGTCAAAAAGTCCGTTGACCCAGAATGTGGGACCCACTTTGTACAGAAAACGTGCCAGGGCCCACGTTCTCCAAATCTAACAGCTTTATATGAAAACATGCTAGAACGACGCCACGAGTCTAATGGTGGTGTCAGAAATGAAATCTGGAGTCCCATGTTCAAAAGTGGAATTTTACAAGTTGGAAATTACGAATTCGGACGGCCAACTTTGGCGTCGAATTCAACCAATCAAACAAGCTCACAATGAAATAAAACTGGAGGAATAGCAAGAGGGTTATACCAGCTTCGCACCGAAACTGGTAGCACGCCAAATGGAGCTGCGGTGGAGGAGATACAAGCTGACGAAGTTGGCCCCGCAAAACTGTCCAAATTTAATACATTTAAACGGTCAACTTGGTGGCCTATTTTGATGTATCAAACGATAAAATTAACAGACGAAAATTGACAGGAATGAAGGTGGATTTACCAAGATTGTGACGGAGCAAAGAAATTGCCGATCCAACGGTCGAATTTTCGGAAAAACGTGCACGAAGTTGCTGCGACGGAACGCTAAAATGAACTTGATTTCGCGCGCGTCACGACGGGACTTCGTGCAAAACGCACGAATCGCCTCGATGGCGCGTCCCGGAGGACGGTGGCCGCCAGGGTAGAGTTCTTCAGGGTTCGACGCATGGCCAGGGGGCTACGGTGGCCCGCACGCGCGCGCGTGTGCTTCTGTGCATGCGACAGCAGCTACTGCTGGCCGACTCGTGCGGCCTGGCCGGCGACGGCGGCGGCTGTCTGGCCTGGCCCGGCCAGGTAGGGGCAGCACGGCCAAGGGCGGTGGAGATGGTCACGGTGGTGATGGTGGTCGGGTGGTGGCGGAAATAACTTGGTGGTGGTGGTGCATGGTGATCGAATGAAGAAGGAAGAGGGGAGGAGATGGCCGGGGCTGCACGCCTGGCTTGGCCAGGTGGCCGGCGGTTAGGCCACGCCGGAGTGGGGAGGTGGTCGGTGCGCCATGGAATTGGTCGGGCTGGTATTGGTGTTTGTTGCTGTTGGTTGTAGTTGTAGGAAAGAAAGTTATTAGGAAGAGAGAGAGAGATAATAATTCTGAGAGAGGAAGAGAGAGAAAAGATTCTCTCCACAAAATTTTAGGACCGGCCAAGTGTGGGAGATTGTAAGAGTGAATGTAGGAAAAAGGTTGTGTGGTTGGGATTGATAGGGAGAATCCAAAGGCTAGAATTTTATTATAGGAAAAATTAGGTCATTCCTATAGGATTTTAATATTAATAGAAAATTTTCAATAAATATAAAAAAATAGGTAAAATGAGCACTCAATATTTTTCAAGGATAAGGAGCTGAGGATGATGGTGATGGAGAATAACATGGAGCTGGGCTGGACTTGGTGGAGCCGGGTTGGGTCCAAATCAGACATGGCGAATTAATCGAATAAAAAAATAGGTGTTGATGATCATGGGCAAATAAATAGCACATGGGGATTCCAATAAATGGGACACAAGTATAGGACGGGTAGTAGGCTCAATATGGGCCATGTCCATAATTGGGGCTGACAGGTTTGGTCGACAGGGTACCCATAAATCAAGTTAAAAAATGAATGTGACACCGTGGGGTGAAATAAAATCGGGTCACGTGTCAAAAAAGTTGTGCGAAGCAAATGGAGCACAAAATGACGTATTTGAGTGGGACACGAAGGTCAAGGGTGAAGAGCGTCTCGAGTAGATCATCAATGAGAAGTTGGTTTCAAGAAACTGACTGGTCTTGCGATCCCAATTTAAAAGTCACGGTAACGTGCTAATAATGATCAAGGAAAAGAGTAGGAAAATAATTAATAATCAAATGGTTTAAATCAACCCGAAGTTCAGCGAAGCAAAAAGAGTACAAGGGAACAAGTTTGAATGAGACACTATATACCGTTATGAAGGTAATCCTGTCCACTCCAAAACTCGTGAAGAAGATTTCCAGAGTTGAACATCCCTAACACTCCAAATATCAATGGCACGGGAAAGTACACTAATAGATAAATAACCAGAATAAATCATTTATTAAAACTAAATCAATCAGAAAAATTTTAAAAAAAATCAACCCAAATTTCAGGGTGCTCACACTCTCATACTCTTCTAAATCTTCATCTACTTCTAAAGCAATATTTTATTGACATTTGAAAATGTAACACACGTATGTGGGAAAATCCTTGTGAAAAGTAAATCAGACCTATGAAATAAAAGAACGTGTTGATCACATCTGCCTTGCACATGGCCGGGGAGGAGGGGGTCGGGGACGTTGCCACCACCAAGTATCAGGAGGAGGGGTTCAGGGAGGTAGCCGTTACCACCACCAAGTGTCAAGATGAGGGGGTCGAACCATAGAAGAGGAAGCCATCGCATTAGTAGGAGGAGGACGACGACGACGCACGTTAGTTGGAAGGAGCATGAGGGTCAGAAAAGAGGGAAGAGAAGTTGTCACGACCCGCACCCAATGTAAGGACTGCTGGCCCATTGGTCATATGGTCAAACTGATTTTAATAATTGATCAAACTCTGTCTCGATATATGGAGCTAGTCAGGATATCTCGGACTCTTGGATATGATCAAGAACGGCTATCTACTCAGTTCAAGACCGAAGCGTTGTTTGCCTGTTCGAGTCTGTTTTTCTTTGAGCAATGTAATCTTTTATTTATTGAGTCTAGAAATACATTGTACACCGAGTCGTACTGGCAAATACGCTATTCCAAAATGATTTTAAAATGTTTTTAAAATATCCTTTGTTTTGAAAAAAAATTCGTATTTACAAAAGCTCCAAAAAGGTTTTCAAAATTCTCCAAAATCTATTTAAAAAACCCTAACCAAACCCTGACAGAACTCGGCCAGAGTTCGGCCAGAGTTCGGTTAGTGGCCATTTTGATTTTTGAATTCCTTGGAACTTGGTCCTCCTGCAGTTGCGGATTTGACCGAGATTTGCTCATCGAGTTCTGCCCGAATTCTGCTAGAATTCTGTCTTTGGAACTCCTATAAATAGAGAAGGATTTCGATCATTTTAACTCACTCATTCACTTTCAATCTTCTCTCTATTTAAAGCCTACTGTCTTCCAAAGAGTTTTTCTCGAGCTTTAATTTTCAGATCCCAAGCCAGTTACAATCCACTAGTCGATTTGCCAGTGCGGTACGGTCAAAAAGTTTCAGAGTGATTGTAATCAGAGGCTTCATAGAAGATTCAACTCTTCACAATTGAAGTTGGACGAGTTCTTCATATCAAAGCTCGCGTTGTAGAAGTTGCAAGGACTTCGTAAGAAAACTTGCGGTTTTGCAAATAGTAGATTCAACTGGTAGCAAGAATTCTACCGATTGGACTAGTCATCAACAGAGGGAAACCAGTATACATCGCTGTCTTTGCGTTTGCTTTCTTATCTCTGCCTTTACATTATTTAGTTGTAATTATTATTCTGTGATCTTGCTGCTAATAATTTTTAATTAGCATTATTCCGCTGCCTACTCTATTCACCCCCCTTAGAGTATTCTGCTTTACGATTTCGTTCCTACAATTGGTATCAGAGCAGGTTATACAGGTAAAGCAAGGTAAAACAGCAGTTATATTAAATTTTATATAGATCACAGCTTTACACATGGAAACTATGAAATTCACAAGTGAAGGCCAAGCCACAAACAGACCTCCACTGTTTGACGGCACAAACTACACTTATTGGAAAACACGTATGAGTTTCTTTCTGAAATCTCTTGATTTTGATTTATGGTCTATTATTATTGATGGCTATCAAAAGCCACCTCGTATAAATATTGATGGAGTTTTAACTGAAAAACCCCATAACAGATATACAGAGGAAAAAAAGAAAAAGGCCAGTCTTGACGCACGTGCTATTAACGCTTTATTTTGTGCTTTAGACAGAACTGAATTTAACAGGGTGTCTATCTGCACAACTGCAAATGAAGTATGTAAACTTCTTGAAGTTACACATGAGGGAACAACTCAAGTCAAAGAATCAAAGGTCAGCAGACTTACTCAAGAGTATGAGGTATTCAAGATGAAGCCCAACAAAACAGTTACTCAGATGTTCGAAAGATTCTTGGATATTGTAAATCCTTTGTCCTCCCTAGGCAAAGATTACAGTAACCATGAAAAGATTCGCAAACTCCTGCGAGCACTTACAAAAAACTGGATTCCGAAGGCTACTGTAATTATTGAAGGAAACGACCTCACTACCATGACACTTGAAGTACTCATGGGTAAGCTACTCACTCATAAACTAGAGCTGCAAGACTTTGAAGAGCCTGCACCAAAGGAGAAGATGATCGCTTTCAAGGCTCAGCACAGAAGATCTACTGAAGATGATTCAGACAACAGTAAATCTGATGCTGAAGATCAAGCACTCCTTGTAAGAAAGTTCAAAAGATTCTTGATATATGAAAAGAAGACAAAAGAGAACAATAGCGGCAACAGCTGGTATCAAGATGATGCTGTCTTCTACGGCTGCAAGAAGAAAGGACACATAAAGAAGGACTGTCCTACAAACACATCAACATGCAAGAAGAGCAACAGATACGAGAAAGGGAACCTGAAGAGATCAACATCTCGGAAGTATGCCAACACCAGCATATGGCATGAAAGTGAAGCCAGCGACTCAGAAGATGAACAATCAGAAGACGCTACAAATATATGCTTTATGGCATCCGATCAGGTACTCTCTGAACCTATAGTTGATACATATGATGACTTCACCTTTGAGCAATTAGGAGAAGCCTTCAGTAAACTGATAAGTGATTACAGGAAACTGCGTAGCAAATATCAGACCTCTAAGAAGGTACTCAAAGAGTACAAAGGTGAAATAGGAAGACTTACCGACCTACTAGCTGAGGTTAAAGATAATGTTAGTGAGTCTGGTGAGATTTCTTCGATTAAGCTCTTATTACACGAGACTACCAAGTCATCCGAAGAAAAAGACAAGGTTATTGACCAACTGAAAGAAGAACTTTCTAAAGAGAAGAAAAGTCTTCAAAGTGCACAAGTCAGAATGGAAGCACTCACTTCTGACTATACTAAGTTATATGACACTTCCAAAAGATTGGAAATTAGGTTAGGAAAACAGCCTGAGACTGCTGCTTCCTACCCTAACACGTGTCACTTACCGAATAATCGGAACATTCCCAAACCAAACACTGTCAGACCTAACCATATCAAACCTTTACCCCAAAAGGTTAAGCCCAAACAGGATTATAGGTATGCTTTCTTCTATACTAGAAAACCTAAACCTACCAACCATGTACACCACTCAGCTTTCACCACTCAACATGCACAATGTCATTATTGTGGCCACACTGGTCATATTTCTCCTGCATGTAGAATCAGAAAGCTTGTTGATTTAAATATTTATGCATGGATACCAAAAGCTAACATTTCAGGACCCTACAAGAAATGGGTACCAAAAGTTTCATCTGCAAATTGTTTTGTAGGTGGAACACCTTTCACATACTAGAAGCAAATGGATCCTCGACAGCAGTTGCTCACGGCACATGACCGGTGATGCTTCATTATTCGCTATACTGTCGAAGAGGAATAAAGAAGGATACGTCTCCTTCGGCAATAATTTAAAAGGGTATACAATCGGTATTGGTAATATTGGTAAAGCTTCTTATCCACTAATTAAAGATGTTTGTCTTGTTACTGAGTTAAAACATAATCTGCTCAGCATAAGCCATTTAGCTTATCACGATTATGGTATTAACTTCGTAAAAGACAAATGTACTATTATTGATAGTTCAACTGGTAATACTATATTTAAAGGTATTAGAGAAGACAATATATATGTTTTCTATTTGTTGGAAGATACTAACATTTCAGGTAGATGTTTAATGGCTAAAAGTGATGAGAGTCATCTGTGGCATATGAGACTCGGTCATGCAAATATGGATACTATTTCCAGATTATCCACGAAGAAGCTAGTACGCGGTTTACCGGACATAACATTCAAGAAGGATTCGGTATGCAGCCAATGTGAATAGAACAAAGCTACCAAATCCACATTCAAGTCAGTAAATGCAGTATGTACTACTAGACCTCTACAATTACTACATATGGACTTATTTGGTCCTAGCAGAGTTGCTAGTCTCGGAGGTAAGCTATATGCTTTTATAATTGTAGATGATTATTCTAGATACACGTGGGTATATTTTCTGACACGCAAAAATGATGCATTATCAAGATTTGTCACCTTTTACAAGAAAGTACAGAATGAAAAAGGTTACATGATCACTCGTATTAGAAGCGATCATGGAGGCGAATTCGAGAATGCAGAGTTTGAGCAATTTTGTGACACACACGGTTTTATACACGAATTCTCTAGGACTCCATAACAAAATGGAGTTATGGAACGTAAGAACAGAACTCTATCCGAATTGGCCAGAGTAATGTTAAACCAGTTTAGTCTACCCAAATATTTCTGGGCTGAAGCTGTCAATACAGCTTGTTTTGTTCTCAATAGAGTTCTAATTCGACCCAAATCGAAGAAGACTCCATTTGAGTTATGGTTTGATAGAATTCCATCAGTTTCATATTTTAGAATATTTGGTTGTAAATGCTTTATTCTTAATACAAAAGATAATTTGGAAAAGTTTGACGAAAAGGCCGATGAAGGTATATTTTTAGGTTATGCGGACAAAAGCAAAGGATATAGAGTCTTCAACAAAAGAACTGTGATCATCGAAGAGTCGATCAATGTCACCTTTGATGAACTAAATCAAACGACAATCGATGACAATGACGAAGATCTCAATGTACCCAGCAAAGCACCAGCTGATCCTCCTAGAGAAGATCCAGGAACCAGCTACCTTCAGAGTCTGCCAAAAAGATTGAAGTTCACGGCTGATCATCCAAAGGATTTGGTAATTGGTGAGATTACCAAAGGTGTAAGTACTCGCTCCTCTAATAAAAATATAGCTTCTTGTGTTGCTTTTGTATCTCAGTTTGAACCCAAAAATATTGATGAAGCATGTAGTAATAATTTTTGGATAGATGTTATGCAAGAGAAATTAAACCAATTTGAACGGAATCAAGTTTGGGAACTTATTCCCAAGCCTATTAATCATCCGGTCATTGGCACCCGATGGGTCCGAAATAAACTGAACGAGAATGGTTTAGTGACTCGCAATAAGGCTCGACTCGTAGCTCAAGGATACAATCAGGAAGAAGGTATCGACTACGATAAGACTTATGCCCCAGTTGCGAGATTAGAATCCATTCGCATGTTATGTGCATTTGCATGTTTTTATAATTTCAAATTATTTCAAATGGATGTTAAAAGTGCATTTTTAAATGGTTTTATAAAAGAAGAAGTTTATGTAGCTCAACCACCCCGGTTTTACTGATTTCAAATTTCCTAAATATGTTTTCAAGTTGAAGAAAGCTCTATACGGTTTGAAACAAGTCCCTCGTGCTTGGTATGATCGTCTAAGCTCTTTTCTACTTGATAACGGTTTTTTAAAGGGAAAGGTTGACACTATATTGTTTATAAATTCTTTTAATGGCAAGCTTCTCTTAATACAAGTCTATGTTGATGATATTATATTTGGATCTACTGATGAACCTCTTTGTCAAGGATTCTCTAAGTGTATGCAGAATGAGTTTGAGATGAGTATGATAGGAGAGCTGAAATTCTTTCTCGAACTGCAAATCAAATAAACTGACAATGGAACATTCATAAATCAAGCCAAGTACACAAAAGATTTGCTAAAAAAGTTTGATCTGGACAATGTCAAACCTATTGGCACTCCGATGGCAACTTCAACAAAGCTTGATATTGATGAACAAGGCAAGCCTGTCGACACACGTAAGTATCGAGGTATGATCGGTAGTTTACTTTATTTAACTGCTAGTCGTCCAGATATTATGTTTAGTGTTTGCCTGTGTGCACGTTTTCAAGATAATCCAAAGGAATCACATCTGTGCGCAGTTAAGCGTATCTTTCGATACCTTAAGGGCACTTCTTCTGTTGGCTTATGGTATCCCAAAACCAAGTCCTTTGACCTTATTGGTTACTCGGATGCAGATTTTGCTGGATGCAAAGTTGATAGAAAAAGTACCAACGGCACATGTCATTTCTTAGGCAAGGCTTTAGTCTCATGGTTTAGTAAAAAGCAAAATTCTGTAGCCCTATCAACAACAGAGGCTAAGTATATCGCCGCAGGACGTTGTTGTGCCCAGATTTTGTGGATGAAACAAACCTTGGAAGACTATAATTTATTTTTCACACACATTTCTATTTTTTGTGACAACACGAGCACAATTAATTTGACTAAGAATCCAGTGTGTCACTCTCGTACTAAGCATATCGAGATCCGACATCATTTTCTTAGAGATCATCATCATAATGGAGATATTGACCTTGTATACATAGACACTGAGAATCAATTAGCTGACATCTTCACAAAACCTCTAGCAGAAGATCGTTTCAATTATTTATGTCGAGAATTAGGAATTTTAGACGTCAATAATGTTAATTAATTTTATTTTATGATTATATTTCAATATGCAAAAACTGTGTTAGAGACAAGCCAATAAAGAGTCTGTCTGTCACCACAACTACGGTTGAAGGAAAGCGGTATGTAAGCGTTCCCCGGTGAACCTCCGCCAGCTGGGACAGTACTCCTACAGCTAATCTGAGACATTCGCTGTGTAGCGAAATTTAATCTATAAAATAATATTAATTATATTAATTGAAGGTTAAAATTACTAATCTTTGAATTAAATTTTTGAAATGAGTCAATGAAAAAGAAAGTGGCCCAAACCAACTAATAGAACCCCTAGGCGAATTCGGCCAGAGTTCGGACCGAATTCGGCCCGAGTTCGGTTATTGGTATCTGGTTATATAACCAGAACCCAAGAGTCTTTTCTTATTCATTGCTTCTAAAACCTCTTCCATAGCAATTGCAGTCGCGTGAAGCTCTCCAAACCCTAGTTCTTCACCACTTTCGTTTCTCCTAATCTACGTGGTGAAATCCATCCAAATTTGGAATCGTGCAGAGATTATTGTCCTCTACAGCATATTTGAATATCGGGAGGTATAACTCCGTATTTCTCCTTCTTTCAAATTTGTGCATATTTACTTTATTTGCACAATGCCTAAGGGATTCAACCCCTTCAAGAGGAAGAAGACGACCAATCCTAGTGACGAAGGATCGTTTTCAAATCCACACACGGATTCCCTCATTTTGCCAGTTCAATCGAGCGATGGCGCGTTCGATGGGTTTTATTTTCAAACCCTAGATCAAGCCCTTCTGTGGTATGGAGACTTTTCTATGAGATCCATATGCACAGGCGCTCCTATCAAATGGACTGTGTTTCCAGATCACCATCCTTATTTTGAGGCATTAGGGTTACAACACTTTGCTAAACTTTGTTTTCCGGTAGCTACTAATGCCATTAGACTTTTCTATTGCAATATCGTACTAAACACGTTTGACGTAAGTACTCGTGCTGGCGGACTAGATATCGAGTTCAATGATGTCCTTTTAGCGGAAATCCTTGGTATTTCTAACGAAGGTGCACCGCTTGATGATATCACTGAATTTGATTTTCCTGACGGTACGACACTTGCTAGTTTCAAAGCTGAACTCTGTGCCCCCGATCGAGTTCACTCTAGAAAGTTCAAGGCCAATAACTTAAACTTGTTTAGTTATGAATTGCATCGCATCATCTACTCCACTCTCCTTCCAAAGTCTACTTCAAAGGATGATGTCACATCACTTGAGCTGTCTGCTATGTATCATATTCTTAAAGGGATTCCTTTTTCTGCCCCTAAGACTATTATCCAGATGATGGGACGTTGTCGTACAAGAGATAGAAATCTCTCTTATGCGATGATTCTCCCACACATCTTCCAGCGTTTTGATATTGATCTGTCAACTTGTACTCAAGACCCTGAGCCCAAGTTTCTTAAGCTATCTCGTCGTAGTATGACTGCTGCTACTCTTCCTACTACTCCACCTCCTCCACCTACTCAGCAGTATGCCATAACCTTTGATGGCATACACCAGCATCTTTCTGATTTGCACGTCTTGATGACGGATATGGCCCACGAACGTGAGTTCCGCAATGTCACTCGTTATCAGGCGATAGCAAATTCTCTAGCTGATCTCTGATTTGCTCAGACTGGACATTCTGTCGGTTCTATTCCTAGAGATCCAGCCTTTTCTGGTTACCGCTGTGAGGATGAGGCTGTTCATGCCTACTTTCAGCCCGATAACGCTTATGATTGGTATCGCAGTTCTGGTGCTACTCTATACCCTTCTGGAGCTGGCACTTCTGGAGCTTGGCCTTCTGGACGTGTCGGTCATGCTGCTGCTGATGATGATGAGGATGATGAGGAGGATGAGGAGATGTGATGATGATGTATTAGCTAATTTTGAGACTTAGTTATTGTCTACTGTACACTTGGAAATGCTCCGACATTCCAAGTTTCTTTCTTTTTAGCTTTTATTATCAGTTTTTTTTAGGACTTATACTGGATATTTCTTGATGTCTCTTGAACATCATTTTATTTTTATGGGATGCGTAGTTTATCTTTCATATCAGTTTATTTATTCTTTATAGCATCTTTATCTGCTTCTATATTATAAACTGCCTGTGAAATACTTCTCTGTTATGTCTTGTATATTCTCTCTGCATGAGATATTATTTTCTTGTGTTTCTTCACTGTTGTAGCTTATGCATTAATTGCGGGGGAGCCTATTTCTTCGCAATTATTTTGCTAAGTGACAACGGAGGAGAAAAAGAATCTAACATTTTGTTTTGAGAATAATGCAGGGATTAAACAATTTTGAACAATTTTTGTGGTATCTTATCTCAAAAGATGTTATATCATTCATAGTTTGTCAATTATCAAAATGGGGGAGATTGTTGGCCCATTGGTCATATGGTCAAACTGATTTTAATAATTGATCAAACTCTGTCTCGATATGTGGAGCTAGTCAGGATATCTCGGACTCTTGGACATGATCAAGAACGGCTATCTACTCAGTTCAAGATCGAAGCGTTGTTTGCCTGTTCGAGTCTGTATTTCTTTGAGCAATGTAATCTTTTATTTTATTGAGTCTAGAAATACATTGTACACCGAGTCGTACTGGCAAATAGGCTATTCCAAAATGATTTCAAAATGTTTTTAAAATATCCTTTGTTTTGAAAAACATTCGTATTTACAAAAGCTCCAAAAAGGTTTTCAAAATTCCCCAAAATCTATTTTAAAAAACCCTAACCAAACCCTGACAGAACTCGGCCAGAGTTCGGCCAGAGTTCGGCCAGAGTTCGGTTAGTGGCCGTTTTGATTTTTGAATTCCTTGGAACTTGGTCCTCCTGCAGCTGCGGATTTGACCGAGATTTGCTCATCGAGTTCTGCTCGAATTCTGCCTGAATTCTGCCAGAATTCTGTCTTTGGAACTCCTATAAATAGAGAAGGATTTCGATTATTTTAACTCACTCATTCACTTTCAATCTTCTCTCTATTTAAAGCCTACTGTCTTCTAAAGTATTTTTCTCGAGCTTTAATTTTCAGATCCCAAGCCAGTTACAATCATCTAGTCGATTTGCCAGTGCGATACGGTCTACAAGTTTCAGAGTGATTGTAATCAGAGGCTAGATAGAAGATTCAACTCTTCACAATAGAAGTTGGACGAGTTCTTCGTATCAAAGCTCGCGTTGTAGAAGTTGCAAGGACTTCATAAGAAAACTTACGGTTTTGCAAATAGTGGATTCAACTGGTAGCAAGAGTTCTACTGACTGGACTAGTCCTCAACAGAGGAAAACCAGTATACATCGCTGTCTTTGCGTTTGCTTTCTTATCTCTGCCTTTACATTATTTAGTTGTGATTATTATTCTGTGATCTTGCTGCTAATAATTTTTAATTAGCATTATTCCGCTGCCTACTCTATTCACCTCCCTAGAGTATTCTGCTTTACGATTTCGTTCCTACAAGGACACGAATGCGTAACAGCGCCCAGCCTACGTCGTGGAAATGGCATAGTACGTTGTAGGTCTACTATCTAATAATGTACATAAACCTGTCATCTCTGAATGGAGGATATAATAAATACATATAAACTCAATCACAATCTAGCAGGAAGAATAAATGGCACGAATAAAGATAAGGATAAAGATAAAAATAAACTCAGAGTGCAATGTAGCTAACACAAATCCATAGTGATTCACAAAGTAGTCAAATAAGTCTGAAATAACATAACATGCCTAATATAAAAGCTGGAGACAAAGTCCAGTCAAATCCTAGTTTGACTGAGTTACTGCTAGAACCTCCTCAGCTGACACTAATCCCTGCTGGACTAGGGTCTTCTGGTCTATGCCCACTACGTCATGAGGACCGTAGTAGGTAGGACACTCGTCCTCGCCATAATATGTAAAATTTTGTCAACTTATCCAGTCAGGATTGGAACGAGCATATTTCTAACAACAGTTTCCAATAAATGACAAGTGCTATATAACAGTAAGTAGAGAGAATAAACACGAGTAAAATAAATATAGATAAAAGTAGCATGGCAAGGATAAAGCAGTAAACTAGAGAAAGAATAAAGATATATGAACATGTCATGTACAAGAATCAAGAACAACTATCTACGTGAGTGAATATTAGCCTTGACATGTGGCCGGCTTGGGAACTTGCACAAGGTCTACTGGCCTGGTTAATCATACGTGAAGTGTATGATTAACACTCACAAGTATCTATACAATGCACAATGTGGGTATTGACCACATGTCTAGATTAAATATTCCCTCGCCCCCGACTATTATAGTGGATCCAACCATGACTCGTTACGACACGGGATTCTAAAAGAAGGTAGCAAGTGTTCTCGAGAATTGGTGTCCGTACATTGCACAAGAACTACAACAAGGCTTGCACAAGGTATACCAAGATAAACAAGGAATAACAACTCATGACGGGATCCGTAAAATACTAATCCGTGTGACCAATGTGTCAAGAGTCGTGAATATCTACACTAAATACATGAAACATAGTAAATATCATGAATGGAAAATCATCAGAGAATGTACTCGCCTGGTTCTGAACTGAGGAATCAATACTGCCACTCAATGAGCCTCGAAGGGTCAACTCGTGCAATAGTCTCCTAATGCTGAAACAAAAAATACCAACGTGTTCAGAAATCATCAAAGAATGTACTCGCCTGGTTCTGAACTGAGGAATCAATACTGCCACTCAATGAGCCTCGAAGGATCAACTCGTGCAATAGTCTCCTAATGCTGAAACAAAAAATACCAACGTGTTCAGAATGGTCAAATTAGCTACGATAGCCTATCCATAAGTCTAATTCTGGACATAGGGGCGAAACAGTAATTTCGAACTAAAACGATGTCTGCCGTTGGATCCGCTTTGCACCGAAAATTGTGACGGTATCTAAGGTCTCTAAAGTCATCAAACTATATGTCTACGGGTCCGGTTTGACGAGACGCACCCAACCGTATGTCCAAAGTTGGATTCTGGTGGGCCGTGTACAATTTTGCCAGTAGGAACGGGTCGTGGGCCTACCAAAATAACGTTCCGGTCGACCTTCTCAGAATTGGACCAAACTTGGCGTACAGGACCAAAAAATGTCCCGGTCCTGTTGGTGTATGTTTCGTCTCAATTCGACAAATGTGCACAAAGTAATTGGCAAATTTGCAAAAGGGTCGAAACGGGGTATCTCGACGGATACGCACTGCTTTCGTCGCGCACACGCGACGAAATCAAGTTCTGTCGAATCCCACACATCCACAATATCCGTACGAGCCTTTAGATACCTACGGGTTGCGACCAAGTGGCCCTGTTTGACGGGACGCATGCCATATCGAAAAATATTTCCTGTAATTCAGGTTTTCGGAATGCCATTTTTCTTGATTTTGAAATCAATTTTCGAAACGTACTGTCCACAAAAATAGTAACCGAAAGATGGTTCACAGAGACCTATAGGTTGTCTACAAGTCCCTTCAAACGGATTTTTGAATCGGGCGAAGGATCAACGAGAAATTGCCTCCAAAAATAGTGATCCGGAACCAAAATCTGTTCATTTAAACGTGGTATTTCGACAACATTGCGTCGAATTTTCGAATAGTAGGGTTTGGTATTGGAATATCTATTTAGTGGGACTCCTAGAGGGTCATATCGACTATCCATAGAAATTTACGGATCTCAATTTGATCGAGCGTGGACAAAGATATGAGATGGGGAAAATGGGTACCTGAAATGTGTTCCTGCACAGCCTGAACGCGGTGTACGCGCGTGCGGCTACGGGCGGCGGTGGGCGGCACTCCGACGTGCCCCGGTGGTCGTCGGCGTCAGGGAGGAGTCTGGGTTGGTGGCTGGGTTGAGTTTCACTCTGAAATCTCTCTCTCACTCTTAATGTGTATTAAGAGGGGCTTTCGTTCTCAACCGAAGAAGAGGAAGAAGAAAAGTTTTAGGGGGTTTGGTGCTGTGTGTGTGGGGGGCTCGGGTTGGTGTTGGGTTGGCTGGTAGATATATATATATATATATATATATATATATATATATATATATATATATATATATATATATATATATATATATATATATATATAGGTAGCTAAGTTGGGGGTTGGATCTTAGCTAGTCTAATGGCTACTAAGTGGTATATATATATATATATATATATATATATATTATATATATATATATATATAAACACACACATATATATATATATTAATATATATAGTTATACACCTATATATATGCATGTTTATATATATATATATATATATATATATATATATATATATATATATATATATATATATATATATATAATATTTTATATTTTTGTATATTTTTTCTATATTTCTCTCTCTCTCTCTCTCATCTCTCTCTCTCTCTATATATATATATATATATATATATATATATATATATATATATATATATATATATATTTAGAAAATATAGAAAATATATAGAAAATATATGAAATATAATATATATATATATATATATATATTATATATATATATATATTATATATATATATATATATATATATATATATATATATATATATATATATATATAATATATATATTATTATATATATTATTATATATATTATATATATATATATATATATATATATATATATATATATATATAGATATATATGTATTCATTTACAAAAACCCTCAATAAATATATATTTATAAATAAATTCCATTTAATATTTTATATATTATATTTATATTTAAAAAATATACTTTCTTTTTTTCCCTTTTCTTTTTCATATATATATATATATATATATATATATATATATATATATATATATATATATATATATATATATATATATATATATATATATATATATATATATGCCTGTATATACATATGTATATACTCTACGTAGGAAATAAAATAATATGAAATTATTTATAAATAAAATTAATATTTGTATCTTATATTAATTAAATATACTTAAAAACTTTATTAATAACTCAGTAATATATTTTTTTAACTAAATTATATATATATATATATATATATATATATATATATATATATATATATATATATATATATATATATATATATATATATATATATATATATATATATATATTATTTATCTAAAAAAAAATATATATATATATATTATTTATCTAAAAATAATTGTTTAAATCAATAAAGTAATTATATCAACTATAATAATTTAAATAAATATTTATATATTAAAAATAATGGAAATGACCATATTATCCTCATTTAGGAAAGTGAGGGTGACAAATCTACCCCCCTTAAAATAATTTTATCCTCGAAATTAGAACAAACTAGCATATGAATACAAAAAGAAAACAAAAGAGCAATACCTCAAGGCTCGTAGAGATAAAAAAATGTTACTGCATGTCGTCCTCTCTCTCCCAGGTAGACTCACCTAGTGAGTGATGCTTTCATGCAACTCAAACTAAAGGTATGACCTGGTTCCGGAGTACCTTCTTCCGACGATCCAGAATCTCCACAGGCTGCTCTGGATAGCGGAGAGTAGGCCCCACCTCTATCGCATAATGATCCAATACATGGCTAGGATCTGCCACGTACCATTTCAGCTATGACCGTGGAATACGTTGTGCACTCCCTCGAGCGTAGGCGACAACTCCAGTCGGTATGTCACTGCACCAACCCTCTCTAGGATACGGAAAGGTCTGATGAATCGCGGACTAAGTTTTTCGCCCCGGCCAAAGCGAATAGTGCCTCGCGTCGGAGAAATCCGCAAAAACACAAGATCACCAACCTAGCACAAAACATAAACTTAAAATTCGATCACAAACAAAAACGCATCCAAAGGTCTCCGATGGCTATCGGTTCTATGCCGCTGTCTATCCTGAGCCACCCGAAGTCTATCCCTAATTAACCTGACCTTCTCAACTGCATCCACAATCATCTCAGGGCCAAGCAAAACCCTCTCGCGGATATCGTCCCATGACAAATGAGTATGGCACCTTCGTCCGTATAGAGCCTCAAATGGTGACATCTCTATACTGGCTTGGTAACTGTTATTGGAAGCAAACTCTACCAAGTGAAGATGGTCCTTCCACGATCCCCCGAAATTCGTAACACAGGTATGAAGCCATCACGACCCGCTCCCGAATAATCGGATACGAGACGGACACGTCCAGTGTTCGTCGTTAGACACAATAAAGCAAGTTGTACCAATCTCTAGGGACACTACAAGTCCAGATAAGAATGAATATAAACCACAGCATCTATAGTACCGAATCCCAGAATCAAGTACATGTTTAGGAGTTATTATATTTTTCAGCAAATAAAACATTACCTGAAGTCTCTAATAAAAAGTCCAAATGAAACTACAAGGGAAAGTACTAGGCCTCCTCAGCCTCTAAGTCTAGAGCAACACCAGCTAGCTCATAGGTACCTCCAGGCTCCTGTCCATAATAAGCATCACAGATAGCCTCCATCTCACCTGCAACATATCCTAGTCAGGAGCGAAGCTAAGTATATGCAAGGAAATGAACAAGAACATCATGACATGGAATGAGTACAGGAAAATATAAAGTACAGAAAATGAGAACACGAATGCTGGAAAGTAAATACAGGAAATACAGGGAACATAAAATGAAGCCTGAACATGAAATATACAATAAACCTGACGTGTGCAATATATCGAAATACATCCAGAGTGTGTGATCGGCTTGGGTCGAACATGGAACATGAAATGGTACGGCTTTGGTCCCGCGTGCACGATGCGAGGCCTAAGCTATTCACATGAATTGTAACTCGGCTTTGATCACACATCTATAGTATTTCCCCTCCCAGACACAAGTAAACTCAAGAAACCAGATACAAGATAAACTTGTGAAGTATCGTGTCAACAAGAAGGTACAAGTATGAATATAGAAAAGCACAAGACATGAATTAATGGACAAGTCCGAGGAGTATACTTGCCTTGCTCAGGGTGATCAAGTGTGCGATGTAAAACTGGATGTCCTCCTAGTTAATTTATACAAGTTGGTTAAGTTCTAAATCATGATATTTGCTAACAAATCTATTAATTAACTATTTAGTTTATTCTAGTCGAACATACATGTATAGGTAGTAATCTAAAATAATATTATAACTTAATAGTATTTGCAGAACAGAACCAGTCTGGGACATGCACCCCGTACACTACTATACCCGACACATGCCACACCACCTAAAGCTCAAACAGGAACAGAATATTGCTGGACACGGATAAGAGAATCGGACACAAACGAATCCCCTGCATCAAATCATCTCCCTTCAAAACTATTAGTGACAATTGAAATCCAGCATAAACTAAAGAAAATAGCATAATACCTAAATATTATAGTCGAATTGCTGCAGAGATGCCTCCAGGAATGATATATCAGTCTTCTCTCTCGATCACAACTGCTCGAAACTCTGCTTGACATTTTGTCGAACAAGTGATAGGCAGATTAGATCGAAGGTTCAGAATAGCTTCACAGAATTCGTTCAAACAAGTTTATGAAGAGAAATTGATTCTTACCAATCGCCGGTAGATCGAAACTTCTCAGTTGTTCACCAAACCAAATTGATCCAACAACTCTAACAAAATACAAAAGAACCAGAGATCGGTTAGGTTCTAGAAATTTTCCAGTGAACGAAAAAACGCAGTGATGAAAACTCACTTGATGAAAAATCAATTCAACTGAGATGAGTTTTGATCCGATCACTCCAATCAGAAGGATTAGAACAGCACTCACGATCTAGAAATTTCTGATCCAAACGACCATACCGATCAAAATAAATTTGAGAAAAATCAAGGGCCGATCAAAACGAATTCAAAAAATCAAGGACCGATTAAGAAACTTACCATGTTCTAGCTCTGATCCGTCGGGGAACTAGATGGCTTCACATTCGCAGGAAAGAACTCATCAAAGAACCTCCACGCATCAATCGATCGTGCCCTTCGCTGCAAGCGACCGATCCGAGTCAGTTGCCGGAGGAAATTGGACCAACCTCCTGGAGTGGATCGTCGGGGAAATGAAATGTCGTCGCTGATCGTCGTCAGTCGCCGGGGTGGAGAGTGGATGCCTCTGCCCTCAATTCGTCGTCGAATTTGTAAGATGAATTTTGGAGAAGAAGGAATGAGAAGAGAAAAGAACTCAAAAATAAAGTAATGGATCTCTCTCTCTCTCTCTCTCTCTCTCTCTCTTTCTCTCTCTCTCTCCCTCCACAGAGCTAATATAGAGAAAGGGATTTAAGCAAAAAAAAAAACCCCTCCATCTATGGTTAAAAAACAAACAGACCCCTCCCCTTTTAGCATATTGCGTGAATCACCCAAAATTAGTTTGAAAAAGTTGAGGACCACCAATAATTGGTAACAACAAGTTTTTAAATTTGAATTCCTGCTCTATTTCAATTCCCTCCAAAAATATTTATAAAAATTATTATTTTAAAATCAATTTAAACAATTAATCATTAATCAAAAAATAAATTTAGGATTTTGAAAATACTGAAAAAATAGAGTGACAAATCTCTCCCCCTTAAAATAATTTCGTCCTCGAAATTGAAGAACAACAATGAAATCTCAAAAGTGAGAACACAACTAATGAATGTTTTAAACACAAGTCATGTATTTAACATTATCAAAACAAAACAATACAATCAAGCAAACAAATTGGGATATCGCTCCCGCATCTCGTCCTCGCGCTCCCACGTGGACTCTCCCTGAGAGTGATGTCTCCACATGACTCGGACAAGTGGAATAGTCTGATTCTGCAGTTGCTTTTCCCTCCGATCAAGGATCTCCACCGGCTGCTCCTCATAAGTCAAGCTCGGACCCACCTCTAACTCTGAGTAGTCCACCACATGGCTCGGATCTGGAATGTAGCGTCGAAGCTGGGATACGTAAAAGATGTCATGCACTCCCTCCAAGCTAGCAGGAAGCACTAGTCGATAAGCCACCTCGCCAATCCGTGTCATCACATCGAATGGTCCGATATATCTGGGGCTAAGCTTTCTGCCTCTGCCAAAGCGAATGATGCCTCTGGTCGGTGAGAACTTCAGAAACACTCTATCTCCAACTGCGAACTCTAGAGGCCTTCTGCTGTTGTCCGCCTAGTGCATATGCCGATCATGTGCAACTCTGATACGCTCTCTGATCAGTCTGATCTTCTCAGCTGAATTGACCACCATCTCTGGCTCAAGCAAAGTCCTCTCGCCAACATCGTTCCAAGATAAAGGTGTCCGACATCCGCCCATACAGTGCCTCAAACGGTGTCATCTTGATGCTAGCCTGATAATTATTGTTATAGGCAAACTCCACAAGATACAAGTGATCCTCCCATGGACTGCCGAAATTGAGTGCGTAAACCCGCAGTTATCCTCTAGTGTCTGAATGGTCCTCTCGGACTGCCCGTCCGTCTGTGGATGATAGGCGGTACTGAACTTCAACTGTGAACCAAAGATCAGCTGTAGACTCCTCCAGATGTGTGATGTAAAGTGGTTGTCCCTGTCTAAAATGATGCTCATGGGCACTCCGTGAATTTGCACAATCTGACGCATGTAGAGATCTGCAAGCTTCTCGGTCGACAGCCCTACCTTGAACGGAATAAAGTGAGCGGATTTCGTCAGCCTATCCACGATAACCCAAATAGCGTCCTTGCCACCGGGTGTATGCGGTAAACTAGAGATGAAATCCATGGTTATGTGTTCCCACTTCCACTCCAGAATATGTAAAGGCTGGAGTAATCCTGCTGGTCTCTGACGCTCTGTCTTGACTTGCTGGCACACAAGGCATCTAGAAACGAATCTGGCAACCTCTGGTTTCATCCCATACCACCAAATATACTCCTGCAGATCCTTATACATCTTGGTAGATCCAGGATGAATAGAATACTGTGACTAGTGGGCCTCCTGTATAACCTCCTCCCACAAATCCTTGGGCACACATAACTTATTTTCGTGCCTCAGGGATCCATCATCTGTAATAGTGAAGTCGTCGATCAATCCTGCCTCTGCCTGGCCTTTGAGACATCGGAGTCCCTCATCTAGAAATTGGGCCTCCTTGATCTTCTCTATCAGTCCTGACTATATTTGCATGTGCATCAGCTATCTATGAACTCCTGGAAGAATGATTTCAATCCCAAGACTCTCAAGGTCCTCTAGAAGATGCCGATCCATAGTGAGGAACATAGCAACAGGATATTGACTAAGAGCATCTGCTACCACATTCGTCTTCCCAAGATGGTATTATAGATTGATGTCAAAATCCTTCTTGAGTTTCAGCCATCTTCGCTGTCTCATGTTAAGTTCCTTCTGAGTAAAGACATACTTCAGGCTTTTGTGGTCCGTGAAGATGTCCACTCTCTCTCCATACAAATAGTGCTTCCACAGTTTCAAGGCAAAAATGACTACTGTAAGCTCCAAGTCATGTGTAGGATAATTCTTTTTATGAGGCCTCAACTGTTTAGAAGCATAAGCAATAACCTTCTTGTTCTGCTCAAGCACACATCCCAAGCCTTTTCCTGATGCATCACTGTAGATGACGAACCCTCTGAATCCTGATGGCAAACCTAAAACTGGTGCTGTGGAGAATCTTCTCTTAAATTCTATAAATGTTGACTGGCAGCCGTCGCTCCAGATGAACTCCTCGTCCTTCCGCGTAAGCTTCATCACTGGCTCTGCTATCTTAGCAAAATCTTTCACGAACTTTCGGTAGTAACCTGCTAGTCCTAGGAAACTACGAATCTCAGCTACCGACTTGGAAGGTGCCCATGCTTCCACAGCTTCAATCTTCTTGGGATCTACAAAAATCCCCTCTCCAGACACCACATGCCCCAAGAGTTCACACTTCGAGAGCTTTCCGTACAACTTCTCCTTCCGTAGAATCTCTAAAACAATCTGTAGATGCTCCACATGCTCCTCCTCAGTCTTCGAATATATCAAGATTTCGTCAATGAAGATTCTGACAAACTTGTCCAGATACTCATGAAAAACTTTATTCATCAAGTTCATAAACACTACTAGAGCATTGGTGAGTCCGAACGACATCACCAAAAATTATACTGGCCGCAACGGGTATTGAAAGCTGTCTTCAGAATATCCTGCTCCCGAACCTTCATCTGATGATATCCCGACCGAAGGTCAATCTTTGAGAAGACCTTCGCCCCACTCAGCTAATCAAACAGCTCATCTATCAGCGGCAACGAGTATTTATTCTTGATAGTGATGTTATTGAGTGCACGGTAATCGATACACATCCTAACAGTCCCATCCTTCTTCAGTACAAAGAGTACCGGTGCTCCCCAGGGTGAAGCACTGGACTGAATAAAGCCCTTGCCTTCCAACTCATCAATCTGGGCCTTCAACTCTGCAGCTTCCTTCGGGTTGATCTTGTAGCAATGCTGGGACTTCGACGCTAATCCGGGCACGAAGTCGATGCTGAACTCCATATCTCGATCTGGCGGTAATCCTGGCAACTCCTCGCGGAAGACGTCGAGAAACTCTGTAATCAGAGGATGCGACAACTCCTGTCACTGCCACTTTTCTAGCTTAAGGGTATTTTGGTCATTTTCAAAATTTTGGAATTAATTTGGGATTTTTATTATTATTTATAATTAATGTGATTTTAGGTGATTTTTAGTATAATTGTTTGGTGCTAGTTTTAGATATTGACTGGTATGGACTAGGAGACTGCCCTATAGGCTAACCTAGGTTAGGACATCTTGGTTAGGTTAAGAAACCCTAGTATGACCTAAGTTAGTGAATTCAAGTCCATTAGAATTAGTTTGGGGTAGATTGGAATTAGATTGGTTAAGTTATGACTTGTGAAGTCATAAGTCATGATCATGACTTGAACCTTAGAAGGCTCAACCTAAGCTAGCCAAACCCTAACCTAGCCATCATGGCCGGCCACTAGGGGTTAACCTAGGGATTCCCCCTATAAAACCTCTCCTAGAAATTAGGGCTAGCCTCTCTCTTAGGTTTATCCAAAGCTTTAAGGAAAGAGGTGAGTTCCATCTTTAGAAATTCATATAAAATTCATTTTAATTCCTTTCTTCCCCAAACCTTTTGCATTAGGACCTAAAATCCTTCTTCTTGCTGCTGGTATTGATTGTTTGCAGGGAACCAACAATTTGTGAGGTTTTGGGTGGTTGAGGAAATCTTTCCATTTGGGGCTTTTTTACCCATAGTTCAAGAATTGGTAATCTCTCTTAAATCTCCATGGATTTCCATTTTGTCTTCATGAATAGGAAGCCCTAAGGGTCCCCCTAGGGTCTGGATAGATTTCGTGTCTGGTATCAGAGCTTTCATGTCCGTTCTGGACACTTAACAGTCCCTACTCTGGACTGTTTGAAGAAAAGCCCCAATGAACCCTTCGACCTAATTTCTAGTATGTTTTTGAATAGAAAATATAGTTTTGATCTGGCTTATGGATTCATGTTCTTGTGTGTTAGTTTTGTGTCGCTGTGTGTCGGTTTTGTGGTGTGGACACGCGCGTGCATACGCTCGTGCGTGTGCTACAGGGATCCCCTGCTACTCGGGCCCTGTAGCGGACACGACATATATTTGTTTGACACGAAACTCGATACGAGCCATGGGGCACTGGCTGATATGCCATGTGTCAAGTCCTACGTGTCCCCGCGTCGTGTCGAGGGAGATATCAGCAGTGTACGTGTTTTGTACTGTTCTGTGCACTGTTTAATATTTGCCACTGATACGCGTGTGTAAATCGACACGCAGACACTGGGACACAGGCCAGGTCGACCTAGACCTAGACCTAGTATAGGGGTACACATGTGCACGAGTACGTAGCCTAACACATACTGTGTCGTGTGCACGATACGCGTGTACACACGCACGAGCTGTGGTCTGCACAGTATCTGTGTGTGCACTGGGTTGTGTCATTCGTGTTTGGACACGTTTGTGTCCATCTTGGTGGACACGAACAGGTTGTGGGACACATTTGGGTTGTGTATGTGCATTACCTACTTTTTAAATTGAATTTTGTTATGTTTCTTTAGGTTTTAAGCAAGTTGCAAATTCCGAAATCTATGTATCAGTTTCCTGTTCCCAGTTTTGAAAACTGGAACTTGTCACCAGTTTAAACCTATTATTACTGCTAATATGTTGGGTTTTATTTCCTATATTGTTTCTCCTATAGGTAGACTACTTGTATGTCAAATTTGGTTTTGATTGGTGAGCCATTGAATTCGAAATTGAATTAGAAGGAAAACTAAAAACTGGGAAATACCAGTTTGCATTTCAGGTTTGGTTATGGACTGATTTTCCTATCTTCCTTTTAAGTGTGTTGTTCAATTGATAAATAGGAAAACTGGGTTTTGATATTAACTGAGAATGATGGGGTTTTTGGGCACAAATATGGGAATTCATTGGAGACTGTTAAGTGATTGTATAGACTGTTAATTATATTGAAATCTGAGAATGAAGTAGAGTTGAAACCTGAGTTTAAATGTGGAGTAATTTCCAGTTTTGACTTGTGTATTGAATTGTTCCCTTCCTCCTTATCATTCACTGTCTTTTTTTCAATAAATATACACACATGTTTCCCCCTCTCTTCACTGTTGCATTTCCTGCACACATAAAGTATACACACACACAGCTACACTCATCCACACACACTCACTGATTTCCTTTCCTTCCCTGTTGTACTACCCACAGCCTTCATGTGGCACACACACACACACACACATGTTTCCCTCCCCATATGCACATGTATATATATATTATGTATCTATATATGTATGTGTGTGTAATGTAAAAGTATGTATTTAGTGTCTATATATATATAATGTGTATATATATATATTATGTGTAATGTATATCTATAAGTGTAGTACTTAGCCTAGATATATGTACATAAATATGTGGTGTCCTAATGTACTTTAGTATGGGCTATGCAAAGTGTTTAAATCAATAGGTGTAGTGATGATGATTGTAGACTTAAAAATGTATTCTAGTAATAGCTACTAGCTATGTTGTGATATAGCTAGTATAGGCTTGCATAGCCTTGTTAGGGTTGTGCTAGCTAGTGTAGGTTAGTATAGACTTGTCTGGCCTAGTTTAGACTTGATTAGACTTGGTTGACCTAGTTTGACTTCTAGGATTGACCAGAGTTGACCAAGAGTTGACTTTAGCCTAATTTGACCTAGAATCATGTAGAATGCATAGTAGGACTTCATTTTACTATTCTGGACTTGTTGTGACTTGTGCTATTCTGATTAGGAGCCAGACACCACTTCTTGGACAGTATGTTTCATATTGGACACTCAGATACAGGCGAGTACATTCTCTGATCATTTCATATCCTGCTTAGAATTATTTTCTGCAGTAGATTACTTTACTTGTACTGTCACGATGGTCACACGGATTGGTACTATATGGATCATTTCTTGAGATGTTATCCTTAGGGAGCATCGGGTACTACGTGTTCTGTGCATTTCACTTACATGGCGTATCACTATGCTTCTTGGTTCATTTGATCACTTGTGACATGTATCCTCATGATCACAGAGTCTCTTGAATCTTACACTGTTGGGTAACCCCCAGAATCCCCATTTATGGAATATCCATGTATCACCCTTCGGGGGCCGTGCATGGAATCATATAACATAACCTGGCTGGATCCTTGTGTATTGTTTGGGGGTATGGGGGAGTAGAATTGGACATGTGAATAATACACCAGTAGTATCTTATCAGAATCATTCCTTAGTGTCTTATCAGAATCATCCCAGGCCATTTACATGTCTATATTGTACTCTGAATCACTAGTCACTGCTAGTCTCTATTTATAGTAGATATTTCTATTACAGCTCTCCCTCTCTCTCTGTTTACATACTGCACTTCCTTCAGTACTTGTATCTTACTTTACTGCATGTTTATATTTTCTAACCTGCTATGATCTGTTGAGATGTATTGTGCTCGTTCCTGTCCTGACTGGACCTGTTAAAAATATTACAGAGGACGAGGAGGAGGCTTGCCTGGACACTTACTACGGGGCAGCCTTAGATGACACCTGCGAGTTGGACCCTCAGGAGGACCCAGCTCTATCTGAGGAAATCACCCCGATTGCCTAGACTAGATTAGTTAGGCTTATCTTACTTTATGCAGTCTTGAGACATGTTTTAGTTAGACTTTATTTGGAGTTCAGAGTTGTGTATATTCTATCATTTGAGACCTTGTACTGTTGGATATTGCTGGGATTATCTTAGATTACTTTCATCTATTTATTTCCTTGAGTTCTGTTTCATATCGTGCTATCTCTTCCTTAGTTGTGATTGAGTTTATTATTACTATGTCACCCCCATTCGGGGAGTATAAACTGTTATAGATATATTGTTAGATGTTGTGACCTAGGACAGCGTTCTACCGCCGATACTGCGGCGTATGCTGGGCGTTGTTACGTTCTCGTACCCTCACAGTGGGTGCGGGTCGTGACACGTTTTTAGTGGTGGCCCATACAGGTCTAGACTAGAAGTGTAGTGGTATTCGAATTAGAGTATCACTACAGCCTGCAGTAGGATATAGGACATTAATTTTAAGGTACTCAATCACTTTAGGAAAAATTTCTTTTATTGCCATCTAAATCCTTTTGTCAGCTGATCCTTTGAATTATAATTGTCCGCCTTTGTTATTTCGCTTCTTTCTCAGAAATTGATACTCTTGTTTGTCTATCTTCAGGATGGTAGAGACTAGATCGCAGCGTGCCATTCATGAGGATGCTATAGAGGGGACTGCTACCTCTCAGCCAGCATGGCGAGGCCAGGGGACTGCAGCTCCTGCCACCTCAGCTCGTGTTGAGACCTCGGCAGCCGCAGCAGGGCGTATGCATCCACCGACTGGGAGGCAGGATCCGGTCATTCCAGAGGATCCCTTCCAGCCGCCACCGCCTCCAGGACATGTGGACACAACTCAGATGTTCGCGTATTTCCAGCAGTTCATGGGCCGACAGTAGGCTCGGCAGGACAGAGGCATGGAGTTGGCCGTCACGACAGCCGCAGCTCGACCAGTGGTGCAGCAGCCGAGGACACCGGAGATCGAGCAGTTTCAGAAGATGAACCCCAGAGACTTTCTAGGGACAGAGGGGATCCTATATGCCGATGAGTGGATCGAGCATATAGAGGAGATCTTCCGCTTGGCCAGGATTCCAGCAGACCTTCAGATCGAGGCCGCAGCTAGCCGGATGCGAGATCTTGCTCGCACCTGGTATCAGTCAGACCCCAGGGTGGGGGTACCAGGGCAGACTTGGGAGCAGTTCAGGGGCTTCTTCAAGAAGAAGTTCTTTCCAGATTCAGCAGTCCGAGCCTTAGAGTCGCAGTTTGAGAGCTTGGTCCAGGGGAGCCTCTCAGTAGAGGAGTATGCTGGAGAGTTTGGTCGTCTCGGCAGGTTCGTGGAGGGCTTGAGCGAGACGGCGAAGGCCCAGAGGTTCCGAAAGGGTATGGTCAAGGAGGTCAAGTCCCTGACCAAGGGCAGCAGAGATGCTACATTTGAGGAGATCTTGACGGGGGCCCTGTTGGCTAAGGATGATCTTGAGCTTAGGCTCAAGAGGGGGCGAGACCCAGTTGGGGGCAGTAGCAGCAGCAGAGGCCAGACCAAGAGGCCTCACTTTCAGTTTTAGCAGCCGAGGCAGTTCCAGCCTCAGCCGATCCAGCAGAGGCCATTTCATCATCAGCAGCAGCCGAGGCAGCACCAGCAAGGCCAGAGACAGGTTACCATTTGTGTCTACTGTAGAAAGCCCGAGAATATCGCCAGTGAGTGCAGAAAGAGGCTGGGCCAGTGCCTATTATGTGGTTCAGCAGACCACCAGATGAGGGAGTGCCGTATAACACGAGCAGCTCTGGGATGAGGAGGAGGAGGAGCCAGAGCTCCAGTGGGCCAGCAGCGGGGACCAGCCCTGCCGACGTAGCAGCAGAGGTTGGTCCAGCACCAGCAGCAGGCCGGAAGAGTTCAGCAGGGGCGAGCTTTCGCCATGGCAGCTGGAGATGCGGAGGTAACGGGAGAGCTGATTGCAGGTTCGATTCTTCTCGACTCCAGTCCAGCTTTTGCATTATTCGATTTCGGTGCTTCGCATAGCTTCATATCAGTTTCTTTTACGATTAGACACGGTATCATAGCTGAATCGTTGCCTAGGACTTACAAGATCATGATCGGGGGTGGCATTATCCTCATGAGTGATGTTTGTAAGGGTCGAAGAGTAGTTTTGGGAGGCCGTGAGTTGGAGGTGAGCCTGCTCGTAATGCCGCTGTCGAACTATGATATAGTACTAGGCCTGGATTGGTTGAGCAGGCAGCACGCCAGCATTTATTGCAGAGGGGGTAGAGTTCTGTTCAGAGCGCCGGGGGAGCCAGAGTTCGAGTACTCCAGACGTCAGGCAGAGCAGAGCAGCGGAGTCTTCTGTGGAGTCTTAGTCGAGGAGCAGACGATTCCATACCCCTTGATAGCAGAGTATATAGATGTTTTCCCAGAGGAGTTGCCAGGATTGCCACCAGCAGAGACATAGAGTTCTCGATAGACTTGTTTCCAGGAGCGGAACCCATCTCTCAGCATGTCTATCGGGTGAACAACAGCGAGCTGGTGGAACTGAAGAAGCAGGTGGATGAGCTACAGGAAAAGGGCTTCATCCGTTCGAGTTCGTCACCATGGGGTGCACCAGTGTTGTTCGTGCCGAAGAAGGATGGGTCAGTACGCATGTGTATTGACTATAGGGCACTCAACAACCTCACGATCAAGAACAAATATCCACTGCCGCGGATCGATGATCTATTCGACCAGTTGAGCGGAGCTTGGGTATTTTCCAAGATTGATCTGAGGTCGAGATATCACCAGGTGAAGGTGAAGAGGGAGGATATTCCCAAGACCGCTTTCAGGATGCGGTATGGACAGTTCGTGTTTTTGGTTATGCCGTTTGGGCTAACCAATGCACCAGCAGTGTTTATGAACCTTATGAACAAGGTGTTCCACCAGTATCTGGATCAGTTTGTGGTGGTGTTTATTGACGACATCTTGGTATATTCCAAGACTGAGGAGGAGCACGAGGAGCATTTGAGGATCGTACTGGAGACTCTCAGGAAGGAGCAGCTTTACGAAAAGCTCTCCAAGTGTGAGTTCTTCTTGGATCGGATGGACTTCTTAGGGCATGTGGTGACTGGAGATGGTGTCTCCGTTGACCCCAAGAAGATTATAGCAGTTGAGGCATGGGCAGCGCCGACTTCAGTTGCAGAGATCAGGAGTTTCCTGGGGCTGGCAGGGTATTATCGGAGATTTGTGCAGGATTTCTCAAGGGGTTGCAGAGCCGTTGACTCGGTTGACCCGGAAGGATGCTGAGTTCATTTGGTTAGAGGAGTGTCAGGCAGCTTTTGATGAGTTGAAGAAGCGGCTTACGACAGCTCCGATTCTGACGTTGTCTTCAGGATCAGGTGGTTTCACTATTTATAGTGATGCTTCAGGGAAGGGACTGGGTTGTGTGTTGCAGCAACACGAGAAGGTGATTGCCTATGCTTCCAGGCAATTCCGTCCCCATGAGAAGAACTACCCTACCTACGACATGGAGCTGGCAGCGGTGATTTTTCCTCTGAAGCAGTGGAAGCATTATCTGTATGGTGATAGGGTGGAGATCTTCACGGATCACAAGAGCTTAAAGTATGTGTTCACTCAGAAGGAGTTGAACATGAGACAGCGCAGATGGCTGGAGTTAATGAAGGATTTTGATATTCCACTCCAGTATCACCCAGGGAAGGCCAACGTGGTTGTCGATGCCTTGAGTAGGTATCCGACAGCCATGTGTTTGACCATGGATCTGCATTTGGTTGCCGACTTGGAGAGCCTTAGGATTGAGGTGATCGTGCCCGGAGTGCAAATGCAGCTATGGGGATGCAGATTCAGTCGGACCTGATAGAAAGGATCAAGGCGGCCCATTTCGAGGATGTGGCTCTGCAGTGTATCAGAGAGCAGATCAGTATAGGAGTGGGGGATGCTGAGTTTTTACTTACAGAGGATGGTGTCCTGAGGCACGGTGCCAGGTTATGTGTGCCTAGCGGGGAGCTCTGAGAGCAGGTTATACAGGAGGCCCACAGATCTCAGTACTCTATACACCCGGGTGCCAACAAGATGTACCGAGATCTGCGGGAGCATGTTTGGAGGTCAGGAATGAAGCGGGAGGTGTCCCACTTCGTAGCTAGGTGCTTGGTCTGTCAGCAGGTCAAGGCAGAGAGACAGAGGCACGGTGGATTGTTGCAGCCACTGCACATTCCCGAGTGGAAGTGGGAGCACACCACGATGGACTTCGTTTCAGGATTGTCGCGTACTCCAGGAGGGAAAGACGCGATTTGGGTCATCATTGACAGGTTGACCAAATCGGCCTACTTCTTGCCATTCAAGGAGGGTATGTCTACAGAGAGGCTGGCGGAGATGTATATACGGCAGATAGTCAGAATCTACGGTGTTCCGATCAGCATCGTCTTTGATCGGGATAGCCGTTTTACTTCCCATTTCTGGAGGAGTCTGCAGACCAGCTTGGGCACTCAGCTCAAGTTTAGTACTGCATACCACCCCAGACGGACGGACAGTCAGAGCGGACTATTCAGACTCTTGAGGATATGCTGCGGACGTGCGTCCTAGACTTTGGAGGTTCCTGGGAGGATCATCTTCATTTGGTGGAGTTTGCCAACAACAATAGTTTCCAGGCCAGCATTGAGATGTCACCTTTCGAGGCTCTATACGGGCGTAGGTGCCGTACACCCTTATCCTGGGACCAGAGATGGTTGTTGATGCGGCCGAGAAGGTAAAGCTCATCAGGGACAGACTTCGCGTGGCGCAGGACAGACATCGGCACTGGGCCGATAGCCATCGGAGGCCCTTGGAGTTTGAGGTACAGATTAGAGTAGGATTAGATTTAGGGTTGTTTGATTTTGATTTTTGATCATGTTTGTTTATTATATTAATTAAGACCTTGCTTATGATTAGGTCGAAGACCAGGTTTTCTTAAGGATATCTCCGACTCGTGGTACGATACGTTTTGGTGGAGGCGGAAAGCTTAGCCCGCGCTTCATTGGCACTTTCGTTATCAGCGGGAGAGTCGGTGACGTTGCATACAGGCTAGATTTGCCGCCTGTACTTGTGGAGGTCCACAACGTATTCCATGTATCACAGTTGAGACGGTACGTGGCTGACCCTAGCTATGTGCTCGATCATTCGGAGATTGAGGTTGGTCCTTCTCTCAGCTATCCAGAGCAGCCAGTGGAGGTGTTGGATCGACGGGAGAAGGTCCTGAGGAACCAGGTGATACCATTGGTATGCGTCATATGGAGGCATCATTCTCCAGGAGAGTCTACCTGGGAGCGGGAGGATGAGATGCGCGAGCGGTACCCTTATCTTTTTGGACCTTGAGGTATACTTTCTATCCTTCTCATCAGTTGCATTTCGCCTTTCAATTTCGAGGACGAAATTCTTTAAGGAGGGTAGATTTGTCACTGCCACTTTTCTAGCTTGAGGGTATTTTGGTCATTTTCAAAATTTTGGAATTAATTTGGGATTTTTATTATTATTTATAATTAATGTGATTTTAGGTGATTTTTAGTATAATTGTTTGGTGCTAGTTTTAAATATTGACTGGTGTGGACTAAGAGACCGCCCTATAGGCTAACCTAGGTTAGGACATCTTGGTTAGGTTAAGAAACCCTAGTATGACCTAAGTTAGTAAATTCAAGTCCATTAGAATTAGTTTGGGGTAGATTGGAATTAGATTGGTTAAGTTATGACTTGTGAAGTCATAAGTCATGATCATGACTTGAACCTTAGAAGGCTCAACCTAAGCTAGCCAAACCCTAACTTAGCCATCATGGCCGGACACTAGGGGTTAACCTAGGGATTCCCCCCTATAAAACCTCTCCTAGAAATTAGGGCTAGCCTCTCTCTTAGGTTTATCCAAAGCTTTAAGGAAAGAGGTGAGTTCCATCTTTAGAAATTCATATAAAATTCATTTTAATTCCTTTCTTCCCCAAACCTTTTGCATTAGGACCTAAAATCCTTCTTCTTGCTGCTGGTATTGATTTTTTGCAGGGAAGCAACAATTTGTGAGGTTTTGGGTGGTTAAGAAAATCATTCCATTTGGGGCTTTTTCACCCATAGTTCAAGAATAGGTAATCTCTCTCAAATCTCCATGGATTTCCATTTTGTCTTCACGAATAGGAAGCCCTAAGGGTCCCCCTAGGGTCTGGATAGATTTCATTTCTGGTATCAGAGTTTTCGTGTCCGTTCTGGACACTTAACAGTCCCTACTCTGGACCGTTTGAAGAAATGCCCCAATGAACCCTTCGACCTAATTTCTAGGATGTTTTTGAATAGGAAATATAGTTTTGATCTGGCTTATGGATTCCTGTTCTTGTGTGTTAGTTTTGTGTCGCTGTGTGTCGGTTTTGTGGTGTGGACACGCGCGTGCACACGCTCGCGCGCGTGCTACAGGGATCCCCTGCTACTCGGGCCCTGTAGCGGACACGACACGTATTTGTTTGACACGAAACTCGACACGAGCCATGGGGCACTGGCTGACACGCCACGTGTCAAGTCCCACGTGTCCCCACGTCGTGTCAAGGAAGATATCAGCAGTGCACGTGTTTTGTACTGTTCTGTGCACTATTTAATATTTGCCACTGATACGCGTGTGTAAATCGGACATGCGGACACTGGGACACAGGACAGGTCGACCTAGACCTAGCCCTAGTATAGGGGTACACATGTGCACGAGCACGTGGCCTAACACGGGCTGTGTCGTGTGCACGACACGCGTGCACACACGCACGAGCTGTGGTCTGCATAGTGTCTGTATGTGCACTGGGTTGTGTCATTCGTGTTTGGATACGTTTGTGTCCATCTTGGTGGACAGGAACAGGTTGTGGGACACATTTGGGTTGTGTATGTGCATTACCAACTTTTTAAATTGAATTTTATTATGTTTCTTTAGGTTTTAAGCAAGTTGCAAATTCTGAAATCTGTGTATCAGTTTCCTGTTCCCAGTTTTGAAAACTGGAACTTGTCACCAGTTTAAACCTATTAATACTGCTAATATGTTGGGTTTTATTTCCTATATTGTTTCTCCTATAGATAGACTACTTGTATGTCAAATTTGGTTTTGATTGGTGAGCCATTGAATTCGAAATTGAATTAGAAGGAAAAACTGAAAACTGGGAAATACCAGTTTGCATTTTCAGGTTTGGTTATGGACTGATTTTCCTATCTTCCTTTCAAGTGTGTTGTTCAATTGATAAATAGGAAAACTGGGTTTTGATATTAACTGAGAATGATGGGGTTTTTGGGCTCAAATCTGGGAATTCATTGGAGACTGTTAAGTGATTGTATAGACTGTTAATTATATTAAAATCTGAGAATGAAGTAGAGTTGAAACCTGAGTTTAAATGTGGACTAATTTCCAGTTTTGACTTGTGTATTGAATTGTTCCCTTCCTCCTTATCATTTACTGTCTTTTTTTCAATAAATATACACACATGTTTCCCCCTCTCTTCACTGTTGCATTTCCTGCACACACAAAGTATACACACACACAGCTACACTCATCCACACACACTCACTGATTTCCTTTCCTTCCCTGTTGCACTACCCACAGCCTTCATGTGGCACACACACACACATGTTTCCCTCCCCATATGCACATTTATATATATATATATATTATGTATCTATATATGTATGTGTGTGTAATGTAAAAGTATGTATTTAGTGTCTATATATATATAATGTGTATATATATATATTATGTGTAATGTATATCTATAAGTGTAGTACTTAGCCTAGATATATGTACATAAATATGTGGTGTCCTAATGTACTTTAGTATGGGCTATGTAAAGTGTTTAAATCAATAGGTGTAGTGATAATGATTGTAGACTTGAAAATGTATTCTAGTAATAGCTACTAGCTATGTTGTGATATAGCTAGTATAGGCTTGCACAGCCTTGTTAGGGTTGTGCTAGCTAGTGTAGGTTAGTATAGACTAGTCTGGCCTAGTTTAGACTTGATTAGACTTGGTTGACCTAGTTTGACTTCTAGGATTGACAGAGTTGACCAAGAGTTGACTTTGGCCTAATTTGACCTAGAATTATGTAGAATGCATAGTAGGACTTTATTTTACTATTCTGGACTTGTTGTGACTTGTGCTGTTCTGATTAGGAGCCAGACACCACTCCTTGGATAGTACGTTTCATATTGGACACTCAGATACAGGCGAGTACATTCTCTGATCATTTCATATCCTGCTTAGAATTATTTCCTGCAGTAGATTACTTTTCTTGTACTGTCACGATGGTCGCACGGATTGGTACTATATGGATCCTTTCTTGAGATGTTATCCTTAGGGAGCATCGGGTACTACGTGTTCTGTGCGTTTCACTTACATGGCGTATCACTATGCTTCTTGGTTCATTTGATCACTTGTGACATGTACCCTCATGATCACAGAGTCTCTTGAATCTTACACTATTGGGTAACCCCCAGAATCCCTATTTATGGGACATCCATGTATCACCCTTTGGGGGTCATGCATTGAATCATATAACATAACCTGGCTGGATCCTTGTGTATTGATTGGGGGTACGGGAGAGTAGAATTGGACATGTGAATAATACACCAGTAGTATCTTATCAGAATCATTTCTTAGTGTCTTATCAGAATCATTCCAGGCCATTTACATGTCTATATTGTACTCTGAATCACTAGTCACTGCTAGTCTCTATTTATAGTAGATATTTCTATTATAGCTTTCTCTCTCTCTGTTTACATACTGCACTTCCTTCAATACTTGTATCTTACTTTACTGCATGTTTATATTTTCTAACCTGCTATGATCTGTTGAAATGTACTGTGCTCGCTCCTGTCCTGACTGGACCTGTTAAAAATATTACAGAGGACGAGGAGGAGGCTTACCTGTACACTTACTACGGGGCAGCCTTAGATGACACCTGCGAGTTGGACCCTCAGGAGGACCCAGCTCTATCTGAGGATATCACCCCGATTGCCTAGACTAGATTAGTTAGGCTTATCTTACTTTATGCAGTCTTGAGACATGTTTTAGTTAGACTTTATTTGGAGTTCAGAGTTGTGTATATTCTTTCATCTGAGACCTTGTACTGTTGGATATTGCTGGGATTATCTTAGATTACTTTCATCTATTTATTTCCTCGAGTTCTGTTTCATATCGTGCTATCTCTTCCTTAGTTGTGATTGAGTTTATTATTGCTATGTCACCCCATTCGGGGAGTATAAACTGTTATAGATATATTGTTAGATGTTGTGACCTAGGACAACGTTCTACCGCCGACACTGCGGCGTAGGCTGGGAGTTGTTGCGTTCTCATACCCTCACAGTGGGTGCGGGTCGTGACAACTCCTGGTCTTCTGCAACTGCTCCAAAGTAGACTCCTTCTGTCCTCTCTGAAATCCGTCTTCTGACCTCGAATGGCGGAACTCCAGGTGGGCTAAAACTAACCTTCCATTCATGGCAGTCTATTACCGTAAATGTTCACTCAACCAGTCGATGCCGAGGACTATCAAATCCGGGCAATGGCATCACTAAGAGTCGATCCCTAAGCTCCCTTCAAGCTGTAGTGATAGGGCAATCAACCATCTCACTAACTGGCACTACTCCTCCTCCTGTCATAATCCAACAGTTCCTCCTAGTGGGCTTAGGTGTGAAGCCGTATCTATGTAGAAACTCATATGATACAAAGTTATGGGTGGCTCCATAATCAAATAATACAATGGCAGAAAATGAATATAAGATGATAGAACCTGTAAAAACATCTAAAGCTGCCTCATCCTCCTCAACTGCGGCCATAACGTAAGCACGTCCCTGCTGTGGTCCTCCTCTATGCTGCTAGTGATGTATAAATATCTGCTGATGAGGTGGTAGAGCTGGTCCTCTCTGGGGTGCAGCATGTAGTGCTCTGGGTGGTACAGGTGGTGGTCCTCCATCTCCTCGGGGTCCTCCTACTAGTATGGCTGTGGCCTGCTGGCAGTCTCTCATCTGATGAGCGTCTGATCTGCAGAATAGGCAAAGTTTGAGCCTCTTACGATTGACCTCAACATGGTGTCCTGGCCGATGACAGTATGTGCAAGTGATCCCCTGCTGTCTCTGTTGCTGCTGAACTGCTGGAGCTCTGACGGGATGATGCTGAACTGCTGTCGGTTGTGGTAGCCTCGTCTGAGTCTGAATCTGAGTCCTCTTCGCCGGTGCCTGATAGCTGCTACTGCCGATGTCCCTATCCTCTTGGGCCTTGGGTCCATCTCCTTCTCCACAGCCTGAGCAATCTTGTGGATGCTCGCATAAGTTGTTGCCTGGCTGATCGCTACTGCATGCCGCAACTCTCTGGTGAGGCCCTTCTTGAACCTCCAAGCCCTCTCCTCTAGTGTGCCGACTATGTTCTCTGCGAACCTGTTGAGTCGGGTGAACTCTGACGTATACTCTGCCACCGTCATGGTCCCCTGCTGCAACGCCTCGAACTGCATTCGAAGCTCGTCTCGCTCTGTGTCGGGGAAGAACTTCTCTTTGAACAGAGTTTTAAAGTCTGTCCAGAGAATCTGGGGCACAGCTAACTGAGGCTCCTCTCGGTACCAGGCTCTGGCAAGATCAAAAAGTCGCATGCTTGTAACTTCCACCTTCAAGTCATCAGGAATCCTCGTCATCTTCAGTGTCCGCTCCATATTTTCCAGCCACTCATCCGCATATACAATCCCCTCATGGCCCCAGAAATCTATCGGACAGAGGTTCTGGTAGTCCCTGGCGGTCCCCGGTCTCGGTACTGCTGGTGCTAGAGGTGCTATCGGTGCTGATGTTGCCGGCTCTCGAGTCTTGAGTGTATCCACGACTGTCGCTCGAAACTGTGCGGCCTGGTGGTTTTGGGCCTCCATAAACTGCTGGAACATGGCCATCACCTGGGCGCCGTCGAACATCATCGTCGGGGGCAACAGAGGAAAGATAGGAGGCGTTGGCGGAAGCTGCTCTACCGAAATGTCTAGTGCAGACTGTCCCGTACTGCCTGCAACTTTGAGCTGATCCATGGTCTTCATCGTATTAACCATCCTGCAATAGAAAGAAAACTTCGTTGATTGACAAACACTAAAACCTAAAAATAAACAATGTTTTTATAATATTAATGTACCTGATGTACCGGATATACCCTTATTTTTCGATTTTCCTATGATGTGATCACGTTTTCGTAGTTTAATCAAGTCCTCCAATAGTACACTAATACCTAGATATTAGGATTCACCTGCATGCGCCATCACTAAAAACATATCATGACCCGCTCCCGAATAATCGGATACGAGAGGGACACGCCCAGCCTTTATCATTAGACACGATGAAGTAAGCTGTACCAATCTCTAGGGAAACTACAAGTCCAGATAAGAATGAATATAAACCACAGCATCTATAGTATCGAACCCCAGAATCAAGTACATGTTTAAGAGTTATTACATTTTCCAGCAAGTGAAATATAAACTGAAGTCTCTAATACAAAGTCCAAATGAAACTACAAGGGAAAGTACTAGGCCTCCTCAACCTCTAAGTCCAGAGCAACACCAGCTAGCTCATAGGTACCTCCAGGCTCCTGCCCGTAATAAGTATCACAGATAGCCTCCATCTCACCTGTAATATATCCTAGTCAGGAGCGAAGCGTGATGGAATGAGTACAGGAAAAATATAAAGTACAGAAAATGAGAACACGAATACTGGAAAGTAAAGACAGAAAATACAGGAAACATGAAATGAAGACTGAACATAAAATATACAATGAACCCGACGTGTGTAATATATCGAAATACATCTAGAGTGTGTGATCGGCTTAGGTAGAACATGGAACATGAAATGGTACGGCTTCGGTCCCGCGTGCACGATGCAAGGCCTAAGCTATTCACATGAATTGTAACTCGGGTTTGATCACACATCTATAGTATTTTCCCTTCCAGACACAAGTAAACTCAGGGAACAAGATACAAGATAAACTCGTGAAGTATCGTATCAACAAGAAGGTACAAGCATGAATATAGAAAAGCACAAGACATGAAGTAATGGACAAGTCCGAGGAGTATACTTGCCTTGCTCAGGGTAATCAAGTGTGGGATGTAAAACTGGATGTCCTCCTGGTTAATTTGTACAACTTGGTTAAGTTCTAAATCATGGTATTTGCTAACAAATCTATTAATTAACTATTTAGTTTATTCTAGTCGAACATACATGTATAGGTAGTAATCTAAAATAATATTATAACTTAATAGTATTTAGGCCCAAAACTTACTAGTAACTAATTATGGAAAGATATTAATTATATGCTAACCAATTATCTTAAGCAAGAAAATATTTAATAAAGTAGTAATATTAGCTAAATATAATTTAGCAACATTAATCTTCATAAATTCTACCAAGGAAATGAACAATATTGTACTACAAATCTATGAAGGAAATGTAAGGATAATAACTAGCAATTGGAAAGCCAATAACCAAACCCAGCTTTCTTACCCCTACAGATTACTTCAAGTTTAGTAATAAAACAATCAACACAAAATAACTACACCCATCACTAACACACACAGCCCTTATTTCCACTTTTGAAAGGCTCCAAACTGCAAGGCCAAAAGTCTGGTCATGAATATAGACCAAGTTTAAACAAGATTATGCAAAGCTAAAGCCCAACCAAAATATACTCCAAGAAGTTTAAGCTCGGCATGGTGTTGTTTGGTACAGGGACCAATTGAATCCCAACAATTGACTAACAACCCATACATAAATTACTGCAACTCCAATTATTCATTAAAATCAAACTCATTAACTCCAATCCAAATTCCAGGAAAATATACACATTTAAATTAACCCCAACACAAATCAGAAATCAAAATAAAAGAATATACACTCATAGATAAGAACCAAAAATAGAAATCTATAAGTAGCCCTGCACTTGCTAAATTAACTCCATTTCAGTCTGCCCCCGTCTACGCGAACACGGACACAAGAGGATACGAACTTTGTAGAACAGAACCAGTCTGGGACACGCACCCTGTATACTGCTTCATCCGACACACGCCATACCATCTAAAGCTCAAACACGAACAGAACACTGCTGGACACGGATAAGAGAATCGGACACAAACGAACCCCCTACATCAAATCATCCCCCTTCAAAACTATTATTGACAATTGAAATCCAGCACAAACTAAAGAAAATAGCATAATACCTGAATATTATAGTCGAATTGCTACAGGAAGCCTCCAAGAATAATACAGCAGTCTTCACTCTCGATCACAACAGCTCGAAACTCTGCTTGACATTTTGTCGAACAAGTGACAGGTAGATTAGATCGAAGGTTCAGAATAGATTCACATAATTCGTTCGAACAAGTTTATGAAGAGAAATTGATTCTCAACAATCGCCGATAGATCGAAACTTCTCAGTTGTTCCCCAAACCAAATTGATTCAACAACTCTAACAAAATACAAAAGAACTAGAGAACGGTTAGGTTCTAGAAATTTTCTAGTGAACGAAAAAATGCAGTGATGAAAACTCACTTGATGAAAAATCAATTCAACTGAGATGAGTTCTGATCCGATCACTCCAATCAGAAGGATTAGAACAACACGCACGATCTAGAAATTTCTGATCCAAACGACTAGACCGATCAAAACAAATTTAAGAAAAGTTAAGGGCCGATCAAAACGAATTCGAAAAAATCAAGGACCGATTAAAAAAATCACCCTGTTCTAGCTCTGATCCGTCGGGGAACTAGATGGCTTCACATTCGCTGGGAAGAACTCGTCGAAGAACCTCCACGCATCAATCGATCATGCCCTTCACTGCAAGCGACCGATCCGAGTCGGTTGCCGGAGGAAATTGGACCAACCTCCTGGAGTGGATCGTCGGAGAAATGAAATGTCGTCGTCGATCGTCATCAATCGCCTGGGTGGAGAGTGGATGCCTCTGCCATCAATTCGTCGCCGAATTTGTAAGAGGGATTTTGGGGAAGAAGAAATGAGAAGAGAAAAGAACTCAAAAATAAAGTAATGGATTTCTCTCTCTCTTTCTCTCTCTCTCTCTCTCTCTCTCTCTCCACAGAGCTAATATAGAGAAAGGGATTTAAGCAAAAAAAACCCTCCACCTGTGGTTAAAAATCAAACAGACCCCTTCCCTTTTCGCATATTGCATGAATCACCTAAAATTAGTTAAAAAAAAGTTAGGGACCACCAATTGTAGGTTACAACAAGTTTTTAAATTTGAATTCATGCTCTATTTCAATCCCCTCCAAAAATAGTTATAAAACTTATTATTTGAAAATCAATTTAAACAATTAATCATTAATCAGAAAATAAATTTAGGATTTTGAAAATACTGAAAAAGTAGAATGACAGAAGCATATCCTCGAGTGTCTGGATGGTCCTCTCCGACTGTCCATCTGTCTGGGGGTGATACGCGGTACTAAACTTGAGATGAGTTCCCAAGCTAGCCTGCAAACTCCTCCAGAAGTAGAAAGTGAAACAACTATCTCGATCCGAGACTATGCTCACTGGAACCCCGTGTAATCTGACTATCTGCCGCACGTACATCTCTGTCCGCTTCTCCGTAGATAAACCCACTTTGAAAGGCAAAAAGTGGGCCAATTAGGTCAAACTATCAACGATGACCCATATCGAGTCTTTTTCTCCTGGAGAACGCGGAAGTCCAGACACAAAGTCCATAGTGATGTGCTCCCACTTCCACTCTGGAATGGGTAGTGGCTGTAGCAGGCCTCCTAGCCTCTGTCTATCGGCTTTTACCTGCTGGCACACCAAGCATCTAAATACAAAATGAGACACCTCGTTCTTCATTCCATACCACCAAACATGCTGTCTCAAGTCTCTATACATCTTGTTGGCATCAGGATGTATAGAGTACTGAGAACGGTTTGCCTCCTGAAGAACCTCCTTCCAAAGCTCTCCGCTCGGCATGTACAATCTGGCACTATGCCTCAGCGACCCATCTTCGACGACAGAGAAATCATCTAATAATCCTGTCTGTACCTGCTCCCTGATGACCCTCAGAGCTTCATCCTCACTATGCTAGTCTGATCCTGTCTATCAGCTCAGACTGGATCTGTAAGCCCCACATCAGATCTTCGATCCCAGGTACTATAACCTCAATGCCCAAACTCTCTAAATCTGCTAAAAGGTGATGGTCCATCGTCAAACACATAGCTACCGGATACCTGCTCAAAGCATCGGCAACCACGTTGGCCTTCCCTGGATGGTACTGTAAGGATATATCAAAATCCTTTATCAGCTCTAACCATCGCCTCTGCCTCATATTTAGCTTCTTCTGTGTAAACACGTGCTTCAATCTCTTGTTGTCAGTAAAGATCTCCATGCGCTCTCCGTACAGATAGTGTCTCCACAGCCTCAAGGCAAAAATGACTACTGCCAACTCCAAGTCATGAGTCGGGTAGTACTTCTCATATGGGATTAACTGCCTGGATGCATAAGCAATCACCTTCCCATGCTGTTGAAGAATGCATCCCAAACCTTTTCCCCAAGCATCACTGTAAATCATGAATCCTTCGGATCTAGATGGCAATGTCAGAATAGGAGCTGATGTCAATCTCTTCTTTAACTCCTCAAAGGCAGTCTGGCACTCCTCGGACCAAAAAAAACTCCACGTTCTTCCTGGTGAGTCGGGTCATTGGCTCGGCAATCCTAGAAAAATAATGTACGAACTTCCTATAATAGCCTGCCAGACCCAGAAAACTCCGAATCTCTACAACTGAGCTCAGTGTAGACCAGGACTCCACTGCTGCGATCTTCTTCAGATCCACTGAAATCCTATCACTAGATACGACGTGGCCCAGAAACTCCACTCAGTCCAAGAAGAATTCGTACTTCGACAGCTTTCCATACAGCTGCTCCCTTCTGATAGTCTCAAATACAATCCTCAGATGCTCCTCGTGCTCTTCTGGCGTCTTCGAATAAAAAAGAATGTCATCGATGAAGACCACCACAAACTTGTCAAGGTACTAATGGAATACCTTGTACATCAAGTTCATGAACACCGTCGGGACATTAGTCAACCCAAACGGCATGACAGTGAACTCATACTGGCCATAACGAGTCCGAAAAGCAATCTTCGGAATGTCTTCCTTCTTCGCCTTCAGTTGATGATATCCAGACCTCAAGTCTATCTTTGAAAATACCTTCGCGTCGCTCAACTGATCAAATAAGTCATCGATCCTCGACGGCGGGTATTTTTTTTGATAGTAAGGTTGTTCAGCGCCCTGTAATCAATGCACATATGCATCGATCCATCCTTCTTCAGTACGAACAATACCGGAGCACCCCAAGGAGAAGAACTGCACTTGATGAATCCCTTGTCCTGCAACTCATCCACTTGCTTCTTCACCTCCTTCAACTTACTTTGGTTCACTCTATAAAATGCTGTGAGATAGGCTCTGCGCCCGACACCAAGTCTATAGAGAACTATATATCCCTATCCGGCAGCATCCCCGGCAACACGTCTGGGAAGACATCTATAAACTCTGCAATTAAGGGATGGGTCAGCTCCTTGTCTTCCACCATACTTCCACAAATAGCACTATCAGTCTGCCCTACTGCTTCCCTAGCAATCTCAAATACTAGCTCCCCTGGAGGATTGAACACAACCCTACCTCCTCTACAATCTATGCTAGCAAAGAGCCTACTCAACCAATTCATCCCCAGTAAAATATCGTAGCTCGATAGTGGCATTACGAGAAAACACGTGCTCAATTTCCGACCTTCTAATGAAACACTATGCCCCTTGCAAACATCACCGACCAGGATAATACCTCCCCCGGTCATGCTCTTGCAAGTCCTATCCAAAGGTTCAGCAAGTATATGATGCTTGAGAGCAAAAGATACAGATATAAAGCTATGGGATGCACCACTATCGAATAAAGCTAAAGCTGGAATAGAATCAAGAAGAACAGAACCTGCTATGACATCGCCGACGGGCTCGACCTACTCAACAGCCAGAGCAAATGCTCCGTCCTGAGCACCCCTCTGCTGCTGGTGCTGAGCAAATCGCTGCTGCTCGGTTGGAAGTGGTGGACCCCTCAGCTTTGCTGCAGGTGGTTTTGCTGGTGCTTCCGGAGTTGTACCTGCTCCCTGGACTTCCCTACGAGGGTTCGCGGGACACTCCCTCAATTGATGGCCTGCGGCACCACAATAGAGACACACCTCCAGCCTCTTTCTTCAAACCTCCCAAATGTATCCAGGCTTCTTGCAGAAGTGGCACTAAGGGACATGCTGCACCTGTCTCTGCTGCTGCTGTGACACCTGCTGAACGGGTGCCTTAGCCATAGTCTAAAGCTGATGTGGTGCCTGGAAAGAACGGTGCTGGAGCTGAGGATGCTTAGTAGCCCCCGTACTGCTAGTAGCCCCCAAAAAGAAGTCATGGTCCCTCTTGGGCTTCATGCCCAACTCTCGCTCCACCTTGTGTGCCTCCGCAAGGATCTTAGCATACATCGAGTAAAAAGAGGGAATGAGGATCTTCACATCCCAAGACAACCCCTCTCTGAAGCGGCTCGCCCTGATCTCCGGGTCCCGTACTATGTACTCTGCGTATCGGCTCAGCCTGCCGAACTCTGCAGCGTACTCCTCAACAGACATGCCTCCCTGCTGGAGGTTCTGAAACTGCCTCGCCAGATCAATCTTGTCTGTGGGAGAGAAGAACTTCTTCTGAAATAAGTCCTTGAACTCCGCCAAGGTATGGCCCTCTCTAGCTAGAGCCGGCTCATTCCTGAACCAAGTACGGGTGATGTTTAACAGCTGCAGTCCAACCGCTTCGACCTTCAGGTCATCTGCAAGACGAAAAACCCTCATGATACGCTCGATATCCTTAAGCCAGTCATCTGCATAGACAATGCCCTCGGTCCCCTTGAAATCCCGATGCCCCAATTTCTTAAAGTCTTGGATGTTGCCCGGCCTCGGTTGCTCTTCCTGAGCTTGAGCTCCTCGCTCTACTGCTGCTAGAGCGAGCTGGTGGGCATCCTCTATGCTCTGACGCATCATGTCCGTATGTCTCTGCTGAATCGTCTCAAATTGGGCCCGCTGGGCCTCCATCATCTCCCGAAAGAAGGCAAACATCTGCCCCATATCGGTAGGCAGTGGAGACGGAGGAGGCAGATCTCCAGCAACAGATGGAGGAATCCTCTACGTAGAAGGAGGAAGAACACCAGTGACTGCTCCCATCATAGCCCCCGGTACTGGGGTAGAAGCAACCGCAGCAACCTCAGGAACGGTCATCGTAACTGGCGAAGGAGTACCCCCTAATGCTGCTGCAGATACTTTGACTGCAGTAGATGCAACTAGATCTGGTCTGCGAGATATAGCAGACCTCTCAGTATCCGCGGGTCCCGATTGTTGAGATGTAGTCTTCACCATCCTGAAGACAGATCGAAAGAAGAAGTCAATATGGCACAAGATAGATTATCTCAAAGGAGGACAGTTAGAGTGCAAGAATCAATATTAGAAGGACAGTTGTATAGAGCAATGAATTTGGAAGTTTTTCCTATTTATGATTGAGTATCCTTAACATATAGCCTATATCCTATGTATATACAGTAGGCTCATAACAGCACTTAAGTCGAGCGCCACTACGATATCGTACTAGTTGCGACTTTTGACCTGCATGGGCCACCATAAAAACGTGTCACGACCCGCACCCAATGTAAGGGCACGAATGCGTAACAGCACCCAGCCTACGTCGTAGAAACGGCGTAGTACGCTGTAGGTATACTATCTAATAATGTACATTAACCTGTCATCTCCGAATAGAGGATATAATAAATACATATAAACTCAATCACAATCTAACAGGAAGAATAAATGGAACGAATAAAGATAAGGATAAAGATAAAGATAAAGATAAACTCAGAGTGCAAAGTAGCTAACACAAATCCATAGTGAGTCACAAAGTAGTCAAATAAGTCTGAAATAACATAACATGTCTAATATAAAAGCTGGAGACAAAGTCCAGTCAAATCCTAGTCTGACTGAGTCACTGCTAGAGCCTCCTCAGCTGGCACTAACCACTGCTGGACTAGGGTCTCCTGGTCTACGCCCACTACATCATGAGGACCGTAGTAGGTAGGACACTCGTCCTTGTCATAATATGTAAAATTTTGTCAACATATCCAGTCAGGATTGGAACGAGCACATTTCCAACAATAATTCCCAATAAATGACAAGTGTTATGTAACAGTAAATAGAGAGAATAAACACGAGTAAAATAAATGTAGATGAAAGTAGCATGGCAAGGATAAAGTAGTAAACTAGAGCAAGAATGAAGATATCTGAACATGTCATGTACAAGAATCAAGAACAACTATCTACCTGAGTGAATATTAGTCTTGACATGTGGCCGGCTTGGGAACTTGCACAAGGTCTACTGGCCTGGTTAATCATACGTGAAGTGTATGATTAACACTCACAATGATCTATACAATGCATAAGGTGGGTATTGACCACATGTCTAGACTAAATATTCCCCCGCCCCCGACTAATATAGTGGATCCAACCATGACTCGTTATGACACGTGATTCTAAAAGAAGGTAGCAAATCTTCTCGAGAATCAGTGTACGTACATTGCACAAGAACTACAACAAGGCTTGCACAAGGTACACCAAGATAAACAAGGAATAACAACTCATGACGGGATCCGTAAAATACCAATTCGTGTGACCAATGTGTACAGAGTCATGAATATCTATACTAAATACATGAAACAGAGTAAATATCATGAATGGAAAATCATCAGAGAATGTACTCGCCTGGTTCTGAACTGAGAAATCAATACTGCCACTCAATGAGCCTCGAAGGGTCAACTCGTGAAATAGTCTCCTAATGCTAAAATAGACAATACCAACGTGTTCAGAATGGTCAAATTAGCTATGATAGCCAACCCATAAGTCTAGTTCTGGACACAGGGGCAAAACGGTAATTTTGGGCCAAAACGATGTCCGCGGTTACACCCGCTTTGGACCAAAAAATATGCCAGTATCTACGGTCTCTAAAGTTGTCAAACTATATATTTATGTGTCCATTTTGACGAGATGCACCCAACCGTATGTTCAAAGTTTGATTCCGGTGGGCCGTGCATAATTTCGTCCGTTGGATCGGGTCACAGGCCCGCCAAAATAGCATTTCGGGCGACCTTCTCAGGATCGAAACAAACTTGGCGTACAGGACTGGAAAAATGTCCCGGTCCTGTTGGCACAAGTTTTATCTCGATTCGACGAACGTACACGCAGCAAAATCAAGTTCTGTCAAATTCCACACGTCTACAACATCCGTATGCGCCTTTCGATGACTATGGGTTGCGACCAAGTAGCCCGGTTTGACGGGACGCACGCCGTATTGAAAAATATTTCCTGAAATTCAGGTTTTTCGGAACGCTGTTTTTCGTGATTTTGGAAATCAATTTTTGAAATGTACTGTCCACAAAAACAGGAACTAAAAGATGGTTCACAGAGCCCTATAGGTTGTCTACAAGTCCCTTCAAACGGAGTTTTGAATCGATCGAAGGATCGGCAAAAAATTGTCTCAAAAAACAGTGATCCGGGAACCTAAATCTGTTCATTTAAACGTGATTTTTCGATAACTTTGTGTCGAATTTTTAAAACAGCAGGGTTTGGTATTGGAAAATCTATTTAATGGGACTCCTAGAGGGTCATATCGGCTATCCGTAGAAATTTACGGATCTCGATTTTATCGAGCGTGCACAAAGATATGAGATAGGAAAAATAAGTACCTGAAATGTGTTCATGTGCGGCCTAAACGCGGTGTGCGCACGCGGGGCTTCCGGCGGCGGTGGGCGGCGCTCCGGCGTGCCTCTGTGGTCGTCGACGTCAGGGAGGAGTCTGGGTTGGTGGCTGGGTTGTGTTTCACTCTGAAAATCTCTCTCTCTCTCTCTCTCTCTCTCTCTCTCTCTCTCTCTCGCTCTCACTCTTAATGTGTATTAAGAGGGGCTTTCAGTTTTCAACCGAAGAAGAGGAAAAAGAAAAGTTTGGGGGGTTTGGTGCTATGTGTGTGTGGGGGGCTCGGGTTGGTGTTGGGTTGGCTGGTAGCTAAGTTGGGGTTTGGGTCTTAGTTAGGCTAATGGCTACTAAGTGGTATATATATATATATATATATATATATATATATATATATATATATATATATATAGCAGATGACCTCTAGCCTAGTGGTTAAGAGAGATGCATGCAGTCCGAGTGGTCAGGAGTTCGAATCCTCCCAGTCGGAGCGATTCCAGAAACAATTTACCTGGTTTCAAATATATATATATATATATATATATAAATATATATATATATATATATATATATATATATATGATCGAGCAAGAAGAAGAGGAGGATGGTGTCGCTTAAGCTCCAGAAGAGGCTCGCTTCTAGCGTGCTCAAGTGCTTGAAGGGGAAGGTCTGGCTCGACCCCAATGAAGTCAACGAAATTTCCATGGCCAACTCCAGGCAGAACATAAGAAAGCTGGTGAAGGATGGATTTATCATCAGGAAGCCACAAAAGATTCACTCCCGATCTCGTGCACGTCGAGCTATGGAAGCCAAGAGGAAGGGGCGACATTCTGGATATGGTAAGCATAAGGGTACAAGGGAGGCTAGGCTCCCAACTAAAATACTCTGGATAAGGAGAATGTGAGTTCTTAGACGTCTGCTGAGGAAGTATCGTGAGTCAAAGAAGATTGACCAGCACATGTACCATGACTTGTACGTGAAAGTGAAGCGTAATGTCTTCAAGAACAAGAGGGTGCTTATGGAGAGCATTCACAAGTCTAAAGCTGAAAAGGCAAGAGAAAAGACGTTGTCTGATCAGTTTTAAGCTAAGCGAGCCAAGAGCAAGGCTTCTCGTGAGAGGAAGATTTCCAGGACGGAGGAACGCTTGGCTCAGGGTCCAGGAGAGAAAGCACCCCCAGCGCCAGCAGCCGCTCAGCCTGCCGAGGTGCCGCCCAAGAAATCAAAGAAGTGTAGTTCTGAGAACAAATAATATTGCACCTAGTGGAAAGTAGCGTTTAGAAATTATTTGGCAGATGGACATCAACCACGCCATCTCCTTGATGGCGGTCATCAACCACGCTCTTTTCGTCGTTCCTTCTCCTTCTAGTCATAGAAACTCTCAATTTCTCTGTTAATCTCAGCATCATCACCGTCTCTCCAGTCTGTGCTATGGATTCTACATCGATCTCTTCCTATGAAGATATTCTCTCTAAACTTGCTTCCCTGCTTACTCTCTCAACATCAGAGAACGAAAATGCCACCAATTCACCTTCCTATAATCCTCAGGCGGATTGGCAGCTATATCTGTTCTTCAAAATCCTTTCCCAAAAGTCATATCCAACCCATATCATTGCCACTACAATGCCAAAAATCTGGAAGATCAAAGGTTCTCTCAAAGTATCAGAGTATCACAATGGTTCTTTCTCTGCCAAATTTGAAAAGATGGATGATCTGGAATTTGTGCTCAACAATGGCCCCTAGAAAATCAATCATCGTTTGCTTATTATCGAGAGATGTTTCCCCAATAAATTACCTAGTGACTACAAATTCTCCGATAGTGAATTCTGGGTTCAACTCCATGGCCTCCCAATAAACCTCCTAACCATTGATTATGTATCATCCATTGCTGCCCGAATTGGTATAATTCATCCACCCTCTACCCAAGATGCGGCCAAATGGATTCTTTTTGCCAGGATCAAGATCAAATTCGACATCACCAAACCTCTTCTCAGGAATATCAAAGTGCCAATGGGTAACAATAAGGTCTGTCTTGTATCACTGAAATATGAAAGGCTTCCAAAATTTTTGTCAATTTTATGGCTATCTGGGTCATGGTATCAAGAAATGTACAATTCACAAAAGCTATGAAGGGCTGATAAATGAGGATTGGTCTATGGAGCAGAAGAACCAGTTCAAAGCTCTACTTGACAGAAGACTTGATCTTTCCATTTGTGTGAACCATGCTGATAGATTCAAGAGTAAGCTTCATAACACAGGGTTTGACACCACACATCCTGCTTCATCTTCCAAATCTAAACTCGTACATCCATATCAGTCATTCCCACCATCCCTCCATCTACTACCACCTCTTCCATGTCTATAGATCCTCCACTCTATGATCCAATCTCTTTACATACCCATTTGTTGTCTTCACCGCCCTCTCCAGTTTTTGCCGCACCACCACCTATCCATACCATCTCTGATGTTACTCCGGTGACGGTTACGGCTGTCACCACAACTACCTCAGTGTAGAACCATATTCAGTTACCAACCACTACTCCTTCAATTGTGGCTATTCCCATGACTCCACCAACCGTTTCAGAAACTATCATACCTACACCTACCAGTAAATCAACTTCATCAATATCAAACCATATGCAACAAATCCAAACATCCTCACCCACATTCCCAACCACAACAACCATCTGTGAACAATCTCCAAAGTTGGATCAAACATCAATATCACTTGTTACTTCTCTTCTCCAGGATATCCATAACATCGAGTCTACACCCACACCACATGATCCACTATTATCTAATCTACATCATTCCAGAATAACTCCTACTCTGTCCTCTTCATCTGCTCCTTTACCTCTTTTTTCAAACAAAAGTACATCTACTGAGTCTGCTACATCCACATTCACATCCCTGTTACAAGCACTCACTCCTACTGAACTGACCTTGTCTACTGAGACAACTCTTGATTCCACTAATCGAGCTACCACATCTTCTGGGATCAACACAAAGAGAGCCAGAGATTCCAATGTTGAAAATACATCTGATATCTCTCATTATAGACCTCATAAACGAATTATATTATCAGTCAAAGAGGACACAGGCGCGGCTGGCCTACAATAGCCTCCCCAAGTATGATCTTATCATGGAATTGTAGGGGCTTGAGGAATGACCCTACAATCCGAACAATCAAGGCATTCCTCCGTGCATCTAGACCCAAAATTGTATTCCTATCTGAAAAAAGATGCTCGTCAACAGCTGTAAATACTATTGCAACTTCTCTGGGCTACACTCAATTCACTGCAGTATCATCTATTGGTTTATCAGGTGGACTACTATTATGTTGGGACTCTGATATCACTCTCAATATCCTAGCCTCTTTCGACAACTACATCCACACTTGTCTCCAAGCCCCAGATCTCTCTCAGCCATGGCATCTCCTTTGTATTTATGGTCCACCTGTGCTACACGATCGTCGATCATTTTGGCTTCAACTGGAATCTATTGTTTCTTCCATCTCTGCTCCTTGGATTTGTATAGGTGACTGTAACAGCATCCTATCTGCTGAAAAAAAAGTTGGAGGTAATAATTTCAATTACAACCATCATAAATCTTTTATTTCCTGGTTCAATCATTCTGCTGCTATGGATGTTGGGTATTGTGGACCGGCTTTTACATGGAATAATCGAAGAAAAGCTCAAAATTATGTGGTAGAAAGGTTGGACAGGGCAATGGTTGACACACAATGGCGTACCCTTTACCCAAAAGCTGGTCTCCTACACCTTCCTTGTCTCAACAGTGATCACAACCCAATCCTTTTATTGTTGAACACCTCTATCAGGAAAAGAAATCCTCATTCCCGTATTGAGGCTGCTTGGGTATTCGAGTCTGACTTTTACAATGTATTTGGCCAATCCTGGAACAAACTTGGCTCTCAAGATATTCAAACCAAGCTCAAAAAAGTTCTACCAAAATTAAAACATTGGGTTATTCTCGTATTGGCAACATTGATAAAGATATCAAATGTTATGAAAGTCGCCTGCTGCAAATCCAATCACAAGCCCCCACTGATGCCACCTACATTGAGGAAAGAAATATCCAAATGACTCTCAACAAGCTACATCTACAGAAGAAAATGTATTGGAAACAGCGTTCTACCATACCTTGGCTACAAGAAGGTGATAAAAACACTCGTTTCTTTCATCTATCTGCCACTATGAGAAGGAATCGGAACTCGATTTATCACATTACCAAGACAAATGGAGTTCAAACCTCAGACATCAAGGAAATATCTGATACCTTTATAACACATTTTACTTCTATATTCCAAGCAGTGGATACTTTGCCTGTTCCAGACCATATCTTAGCCGAGCTCTCCAAAATTTCTGCTGCTAATAATGAGGGTATCAGTTCTGTGCCACAAGAGGAAGAGATCAAAAATGTACTCAAAAGTATGAAGCCACACAAGTCGCCTGGACCAGATGGGTACCCTGTTTTTTTCTATCAAAAATGTTGGGATGTGATAGGTAAAAAGGTAACACTCCTTATCCAAAAATTCTTCATTTCCGGTTCCATGCCATCTCACCTTAATCATACACATATTGTTCTGATTCCTAAAGTCCAGCATCCAAATACTCCAGCAGATTTTAGACCCATATCCCTCTGCAATGTCATATACAAAGTCATTTCTAAAATTCTTACTAATAGAATTCGGCCTCACCTAACTTCATTGATTAACCCATACCAAAATGCCTTTGTCCCTGGTCGTTACATAGGGGATAATGTTGTCATTGCTCAGGAGATCATTCATTCTATTGCCAAATTATCTACTACCAACAATGGGTTTGCTCTCAAAGTTGACATGTCTAAAGCCTATGACCGTCTTAGTTGGAATGTTATCAGTCAAGCTCTCTGTGGCATTGGTATTCTAGGCAAATCGCATCAACTTATAATGCAGTATGTTTCCACACCTTCATTTGCCATCCTTATTAATGGGATTCCTTCGAAAACTTTTATTCCTGCTCGTGGTGTTCGACAAGGCTGTCCTTTATCCCCATATCTTTTCATCATATGTATGGAAATTCTATCCACTCTTATCAATGCCATGGTTAGAAACTCCCTATATGAAGGTGTCTCTCTTTATAACTCCTCCATCACCTACTCCCATCTTTCATTTGCTGATGATCTCTTCATCTTTGGAAAGTGTGAACTGCATAACATTCAACAAGTGCAAATTATCCTGAAAACTATTGAACTCTGGTCAGGGCAACGAATCAATTATGATAAATCCTCAATCTTCTTCTCCAAGAAAACAGACCCCATTATGTGTGAGCTATACACTCACCTCTTAGGTGTTCAGTATATGCAAAGCAAGGATAAATACCTTGGCCATTATTTTCTTCAGTCAAAAAACAGAATTCTTACATTCTTCTCACTATTACATTCGAGCTCCACAACACTCCAAGGATGGCGTAGGAAATGTCTTTCATATGCTGGGAGAACTATCCTCATTAAGTCTACACTATCCTCTCTCCCAACTTATTACCTATCCTCCTATTACATCCCTAAGAAGGTTACAAATTGCCTTGTGAAACACCAATGTAATTTTTGGTGGGATTCTATTGACAAAAAGAGATTGCATTTCGCTGCTTGGAACAAACTGTCCAGACCAAAATTTCAAGGGGGGCTTGGAATCAGGGATCCTTACATATCAAATTTATCACTGATCCTAAAATTGACTTGGAGATTTCTCACTGATAATGGCTCAACTTGGGCTACCCTCCTCAAGAACAAATATCTCCATTCAACTTACTTTTGGACGGCTGTACCTACACGTGCATCCTCTTGCATATGGTCTAGCATACTGAGCAGTAGAGAATTTCTGATGGGGAATATAATTTGGTCTGTTGGTGATGGTTCTAGCATCAATATTTGGCACGATCCTTGGGTACCCTCTTTGCCTAATCACAGAGTGCAAGGATATCCTTTCAGTAATAGATGGGTCAATAATGTCTGTGATCTTATCAACAACGATTCTTTGTCATGGAAAACAAACCTCATCCATATTCTTTTTCCTCCTGTTGAAGCTATGGCAATCATAAAAATCCAGTTATCTCAAAATTGCTTATCGGACAAGCTTATATGGAAACATACTGCTGATGGGGTCTTAACAACAAAATCTGCTTATCGATCAATCCATGAGAGAATTTATCCGGATCAGAGGAATCACGAGCAAGGAGAGTTTACTGCTTGGAGGAAACTTTGGTCTCACACAACCATCAGTCCTAATGTTCTTCTTTTTAGTTGGAGAGTTCTCACAAATTCAATACCAACCCATGTCAATATCAATAAACGCCTCAACCATATTGATGACAAATGTCCTCTCTGCAAGGTACATCCTGAATCTGTTAACCATCTGCTTTTGCATTATCCAATAACAGGTACATCTTGGTGTCACAATCCGGCATTATCTTCCCTGATACGAGGTGATTCCACAGTATCAGATCTCCTTACCTATCTCCTGAAGGATGGAAACCACGACATAGTATCAACATGCCTCTATTTGTTATGGAGCATATGGAAGGCAAGAAACAAATTTATTTTTGACCAACAAGTGGTCAATGGGAGGAGTATCTATGAGGAGGCAATCAACTTAAAGAAGAAATTTGAAATTTTCAACAGAAGAACTCCTATCAGTGATGACACAACAGAAAATACTCGATCCTCTTTGTCATAGCTACCACCTCAACACAACTGGTTCAAAATCAACTATGATGGTGCATTTTTGGATGGAAGAATGTCTGCAGGTGCTGTCCTTAGAGACGAAAATGGATACTTCAAACTAGCACTTTCAAAAATGGAAGTCGGAGGAACCCCTCTAGAAGCTGAAGCCATGGGTATTCAACTAGCTTTGGATATCTGTAACAGAGAACATCTCTCATCTGTTATAATCGAAGGGGACTGCAAGCCACTAATTGACTCAATCAACACTGTCAGCAGTATTCCATTGTGGAGAGCTCGCCATACTATTTAAGAAGCAAGGACTGTCTTACAATCTGCCAATAACATCACATTCTCATATGTGAATAGGAATGCAAACGAATGTGCTCATTCATTAGCAGCACATGCTTTGAATTCAAATTTCTCTACTTTAATTTCAGTATTTGATGTTTTACCTGTTTGTATTCAACCTCATGTTCTCAAAGACATGAACAATGTATCCCACTTAGTCACTTAATGAAGGATTACTTTCTCAAAAAAAAAAGAAATTATTTGGCAGGAAATGTTTTAGTCTGTTAATTCCTTGTTTAACCCATGGTTTAAAGTATCGGCCGATACCGATCCGATACGGCAGATACCGATACGGTTTGGCATGTTCCGATCCGATACCGACCGATACCCGATACTTATCGATACCAACATTGAGGGTCTCTTTTTCGGTCAATTCGGCAAAGAAAATTAAACGAAAAAGACAAATCATCAAGGGTTTAAAGCATAATAAGATTGTAAAAACATGTAAAAGAAGAAAATTAATATATTATATGTAAACCAATCGCTAAGGGTGATTACAATGTTATTTAATTTCAAAAGTACTACGAAATAACACTAAAAAACTTAAATTATGCCTAAATGTATAAAATATATGTTTTTAAATATAAATAATTTATTAATAATTATTTTTTTCCGATACCAAAAAATATGATACTCCGATCCGAAACCGCCGATACTATCGATATCGTCGATACCAATACTCGTAGGAATAGTCCGATACCGATTCCAATACCGATACTGTGAACCTTGGTTTAACCAGACAATGGGAGCTGCGTCGGCTTATATGTATTTTGTTCTGAGTTTTGATGTCGCTTTGTAGTACTCGTGATTTTTTGTTGGTCTTATTAAAGTTATTTTGATGAGGTAAAATTATGTACTTTTGTGTCATCTCATATTTGGTGCCCGATGAATATTTATACTGCTTATGGTTGGTATATAAATGTGGTCCGATATCCGATGACATGTACAATTTGACATTTAAAAATATATTAGAGTTTTAATATATATATATATATATATATATATATATATATTTATTTATTTTTATTTTTTGAAGCAATGGGTACTTGTGGCGAACTCGTCTCCACTGAGGTTCGAACTCCCGACCACTTGGGCCGCATGCATCTCTCTTAACCACTAGGCTAGAGGTCATTTGCTATATATATATATATATATATATATATATATATATATATATATATATTAGAGAAACGAAAACTTTATTGAAGTAATAGGCGCAAAATGCCGAATCCTATACAAGTAAGCGCACTCAACGCGACAAAAGGAAAGGAAAATAAACAGCGCGAGACACGCATAAAAGGAGCCATATCTCTACGACGGCAAACAGAAGCGCGAGAGACCCGGCGGAAGTCCTAAAGAAGGGCCTCCCAAAAAGTGTTGGGAGCGTGAGAGCAGTGCCGCCTAGCTTTAAAAATTTGTCTGATAACCTCTATGAATAATTGAGTAGGGAGGAGTTGGCGATCTTCATATCTGAATTTGTTCTTATTCTTCCATAAAATCCAGATTCCAGCGGCTACAACGATCTGATGTCCGTGGGAGCGGCTCCAGCTGGCCAGGAGATCGTGGAACCCGCCAGTCGGGAGGACAAGATTAAGTCTATTGTGAAGATTGATCCAAATGTGATTCGCCAACTCGCCAGAAAGAATGACGTGCTCAGCCGATTCCGATTGGTGCTCCATACAGCAATAACATCTGGACGCAAGGTTGAATCTGATAGATTTGATAGAGTCGTCCGTCGGAAGCTCCCATCGAAATGTGCGCCAGATAAGGATAGACCATTTGATGGGTATGCATGACTGCCAAAACTTAGCATAAATGGAATCTGGCACGCCGCTGCCTCTCGCCACTAATCTGGCGAAAGCCAGCGTGAAATTCCCGCTCAGGTTAGGTGACCATCTCTACGAGTCGGGTATGTTAGTGATCCTCAGGTTGGCAGCACGAAGGCCGTCGGACGCCGGCTGACCGAACCAATCTCTGACCCTCCCCCAATTCTATCCGGAACCGCCTGCCCATAGAACCCTAATTTTACAACTCGACGGAGTACGAACGTTGGGCTGGATGGTGTCTTTCCCTAACCACCGTTCCAGACGGGCTGATGAGCGGTCGTCGCCCAACAGCAGACAGATTAAAGGATCTGTGAGGTTGTATCTACGAATAATGCGATGCCACGACGCCAAAGATCTATTGTTAGTGACTGCCTCCGACAGATGTGAGAATTTGGAGTATCTAGCTCTCATGAACCTCGACCACAGCGAGCTCTCCGTGCGCAATTTCCACCACAACTTCATGGAGCAGGCGTCCACGATGTGGGCAAGTCTGCTGAATCCCATACCTCCTTCTTTGGTTGGTTTGGCCATAGTATCCCAACTGGTCCAGTGGTGTTTATCCTTGCCGTCGCGTTGACACTAGAAGAACTTAGAGAAGAGGGATTCAAGATAGTGGAGGACCTTCTTGGTGGGGGAGCAGACGACCAGGGTGTATAGCAGGATGGAAGAAAGGACGTGTTTGATAAGGATCATCTTACCCCCCGGAGATAATGTTGCGTTATGCCAACCCGCGATCAATTTACGGATCATGTCTACAAGGTGGTCGTATATACCCGAGCTCGATCTTTCGTACACCAGCGGGCAGCCCAAGTAGATGAAAGGCGGGTAGGCCGTGGCGAACGAGGTCATGTCGGAGAGAACTGTCGAACGAGTTCTGTCAGCTTTTTGATGGGTATATATGACACTTTTGTTGTTATTGGTGCGCTGTCCGGAGCAACTTATGTATCTCACGAGCGTGCGTAACACAACCTCAATCGATCTGAAGTCTCCAGAGGAGAAAATAAGGATGTCATCAGCGTACGCCAGGTGAATGACAAGTGGACAGCAGTGGTAGCATGGAAATGATGGAAACCAAGAATTCTGGACATGATGTTGAGGCTTCTACTGAGGGCTTATGCCGTAATGATAAAAATGGTGGAGGAGAGGGGATCCCCTTATCTAACCCGACGGGTGGATCGGAAGAACCCCGCCACCTGGCCATTGATGACGATAGAAAACCAAGTGTTGTTGATAGATCTGAAGATGATGTCAATCCAAGATTCGAAAAGGCTGAAAGTCCTAAAGACCCAGATCATGAATTGCCAGTCCAGGAGATCGTATGCCTTCTCCATGTCCAATTTGATGGCAATATTTTCCCCTCTGGACGGGAACTTCATACATGTGATCATCTCTTAAGGTAGGAGGATGTTGTCAATGATGTTACGGCCTTGGACAAACCTATTTTGTTCTTCGAAGATAATTTTGGGGAGGAGATATGACATCCGGTTGGCAACGATTTTCGATATGATCTTGTTGGTGAAGGTGCATAAGCTGATAAGGCGAAAGGCTTTGAAGGCAACCCTTATGTGGGAAGTAGGCGCTAACACGTACGATGTTGAATCAGTTATGGAAAGTAGGCGCTAACACGTACGATGTTTCCAGGAAGCAGAACTTTCAGATGAAGACAACCCTTATGTGGACCATCAATGACTTTCCGACCTATGGAATGTTATCTGGATGGAGCACTCATGGCCGTCTCTCATATCCGTATTGCATGGACTGTACTAAGGCTTTCCGCTTGAAACAAGGAGGAAAACCGAGCTTCTTTGATTGTCATCGGCAATTTCTGCCAAAAGATCATCCGTTCAGAAGGAACAGGAATGCATTCCGTGTCGGCATTATAGAGAAGGGTGATCTACCGCCAAGGTGGTGTGGAGCCATGATATGGGATGAGGTTAGAGATTTTCCAAGTGCTATCGAAGATCCTACAACTGGGTACAAGTGCGATGGATTTGGTAGAGATCATAACTGGACAAAGAGGAGCATATTCTGGTATCTGCCATATTGGAGTACCAATCTGATCAGACATAATCTTGATGTCATGCATATTGAGAAGAATGTGTTTGATAACGTAATTAATACTATAATGGACGTAAAGAGAAAAACGAAAGACAATCCCAAGGCCAGGATGGACTTAGTAGAAATATGCAAACGCCCTGCGTTGTATTTGATAAAGGAGAATGGAAAACAGTTCCTGTCGAAGTCAATTTTCTCACTGGACAAGGAGGATAAAGTGAGACATTGTCGGTGGATCCAGGGCCTAAAATTTTCAAATGGATATGGGTCAAATCTGAGAAGATGTATCGATTCGAAGGAAAACAAATTGACGGGTATGAAGAGCCATGATTGTCACGTATTCATGGAGAGGTTAATTCTGATTACATTTTGGAAATCCTTATCGCGGGCAGGTTGGGATCCATTGACGGAGCTTAGCATATTCTTCAGGGATCTTTGTTCTAAGAAATTGCTCGTTGATCGTCTAGAAACGTAAGAGAAGGACATTACGGTAATACTATGCAAGCTAGAGATGGTGTTTCCTTCTGGATTCTTCGACTCTATGGAGCATTTGCCGATTCATCTATCATATGAGGCACATGTTGGTAGATCCGTCGAATATCGATGGATGTACCTGTTCGAGCGACATTTGAATCACCTAAAAAGAAAGGTGAAAAATAAGGCACGGATCGAGGGTTCTATTTGTGAAGCCTATGTTCTCAAGGAGATTACAAACTTTTGTTCGATGTATTTCAAGTCTCATATTGTAACTAATAGAACGAGAGCTTCCAGAAATGACGACGGAGATCATGAATGTAATAATACAATACTGAAGGTATTCAATGCTCCAGAAAAGCCATCGGGTAAAATAAAGAAGAGATATCTGAATGATGATAAGCTAAGGGCTACTCAGATGTATGTATTACTCAACTGCGACGATGATGAAGTAGAGAAGCTGGAGGGGTAAGTAATTAATACGTCTACATTTGTTTGCCATTAAAATCTTTTGATTGCAATTTTAACTACAAACAGAACAGCGTTACAATGTAGGACTTAGATGTAGTCCTAGGAGTACACTTTTGTTTATTTGGATCCCTGTATCGATGGAGCGAGTGGTAATGCTTTGACTCTGTTGACGATCTGATGACGGTTCTCGGTTCTCTGAAGGTCTGAGTTGCTCTGGGTGCTGGAGCTTGCGGAGAGGAAGAAGACGTTGAGTGTCTCTTCCGATCTCTGTGAGTGAACTCTGATGCTCTGGTTGCGGTTGTCTTTGACTGTGCGTCTCTGTATGTCTGTGTGTGTCGGAAGAAAATGATCCTTCTATTTATAAGCAGCAGGTTGGGCTGCTCATGCACGCACATATAGGATGCGCTTTATTCGTGGAAATGCCACGTGGCTGATGCTGACGGAAGGAGGGCACATAGATGATGTGCCATAATTTATGGGTTGAATCCTTTATGCTGCTTTTGTGGCTGGCACATAGCAGTGGAGAGGATCTTTCAGTTACTGAGATCTTAGGTGATTAGCACCCCTTTATAGGCTGAACTGGGTCAATGGACAAGTGGTGCATGTCCGTAGCTCAAAGATATCGATTTGGTGGAGAGCAATCTGACAGGATACGCCTGGGATTGGGCGCATGAGAAAACTTTGGCTCACAACCTTCAGGAGTCACGAACCGGTCTGGGCGTATGGCTTTTGAGGCGCATGCGAGTCTTCGGGCGCATGGCTGCTAAGGCGCATGCGAGTGGTTGGTCGACCATGTGGCATGTAACCGCCAGAGAAGAGTAATAATGATGCTGACGTCAGCAGCGCTTCATTTTCTGAAAAAGCTGTTGCTGCTCTGTCATCGAGGCATGGCTGTTGTCATTTCATACTTCAGCATTTAATGTTCTTGATGGATAATGGTCCTTTGAGTGGGCACATTGAACTACGTTCCATTAGGCACAAGGGGACGCGTGGGGCGCATCCCTATGAGGCGCTTGGTACTGATGGGCGTGTCTGTATGATGCACGGTCTGACCGGCGCATCTGTTTGCATGACGCATCTTCATTGGTCCGACTGTTGAGTTCTTCGGGGCATTGATGGCTCGCTGACTTAGCTGAGTTCGAAGGGGCAAATTCATCATCATAAATACAAGTTTATTGTACTAACTTCGGGAAAGTTTCCACTTGGCACATGGGTTTGATTTGCCCTGGCCTAAAAATAGCAACAGTTTGAGAGAGTTTTATTGTCTCTCCCTTGACTTCTCGACGAAGATGGATTCGACTGATCTTCCTCATTGGCAAGACGTTGTACTGTGGGTGATGGTTCTCCTTGTTCGAAGAAGCTTTGACGGTAAACCCCTTCAGAAGACTGAGATTCACCGAGTTGGAAAGGACATAGCAGTTTATGTTCGAGCCGCATGCTGGTAGTATTCTTCTACAGGACGACATCAAGTTCCAAGTTGAATGCATGGTTTGGGTTTGATGTGCCTAAGCCTCATTATGATGGAAGAGCCCAGGCTGGCAGATGCGCCTGTGCGTTGACGAGGAAGTGATTCACTCTGACGGGGTGGAGTGATGCGCTGGGAGAGTAATACGCCGGGCTGAGATGACGCGGCTAGCTGAGACGACATGGCTAGCTGAGACATCTGAGTGATGAGCCTAGTTGAGAGTAGGTTGTTACAAAGTCTTCAATTGGCATCATATTTCTGAGACGATGTCGGACAGGCACAGCATGTTGTAACTGCTGGAACACAGACTGCCTTAGTGGTGGAGCCACTGTCTTGCGGGAGCAGCAGTTGATGGCGACCGTAGCACAAGTATGTCCTGTGAAGGGCTAGTTGTGCATGATGGTCGTCTCTCCCGATCTACGTCTGTGAGTGATCACATTACGTAAATCATGTGAGGAGATGTTGACACTCGTACCTTCTTCAGGCGCATGGCAAAGCCAAGCGTTAGGGTGAGTGTATAAGTGACACTCGTACCCTAATCAGGCGTATGGCTAAGCCAAGCGTCAGGGTGAGTGTATAAGTGACACTCATACCCTAATCAGGCGCATGGCAAAGCCAAGTGTCAGGGTGAGTGTGTGAGTGATGCGCCACCTTTACACCCCCATCAGGCGCATGTCAAGGCCAAGCGCCGGGGTGATCAAGTGAATGTTGTGCCCTATAATCCGGCGCATAAGGTGCACCCAGATCAATAGTGCGGGAACCACATTTATAGTGACTTGAACCAGCCTCAGACGCACAACCAATGTAGGCACAGGGGTTCAAGACCACAGAATTTGCCTTGTACGACTTGGTTGTGAACGCAGCAGATACGCCCAAGTGAGATAAGGACTTTGAGGGTCGGCTCATTTCTGGTGCAGAAGCACCCGAGTCAACTTTGTGTAGCTTACCATAAGCAGCGCGCATGATTGTGAGCGCGTGCTTCTGGTTTGCCGTTGGCTTAGCACGTTTGAGGCGCATGGCCCGTGCCGCCTTGGAGTTCTTTGTACTAGCCCGCGAAGGCGCCTATTACTCAGAATCCAACTTTCTCTCGCCTTGACAGCGAGTGAAGAACTTGCAGCCAACACAGAAGAAGAGAAGAACTACTATAACTTTTTATGGCTCAAACGGGCTCCCTGGATAACGGGCTCCCTTTTCTTTATTTATTTTGGTATCCCTTTCAAAGGAGGCAAGAGGGCTCTATATATAGAGTAGAACAAGACCTCTCTTCTTATCCTTTTCGATGTGGGATTAAAAGTAATATCCCTCCTTTTTATGCTTCTACAAGACCCCCATCAAAGTTTTTAAAACTTTTGGACAAGTTTTGAAATACTTTGAACAAGAAACATGGATAGTATAGCTGTTTAGATGTGACAATCCTATCAGAGGTAGTATGGACGTGATAGGTTTGGGTAATTCCACCGGGGCCATGATCATATAGCGAAGATTCTGGAGGCATCGGTCGCTGAGCTCGACCAGCATCTTTCCGAACTTCAGAGTATTCGACGGAATGACTTTTCTGCTCTGATAGAAGAAGAACAGAAGAAATTGATAGCTGAAGTTGAGTATCTTATCAGGCCACGGTGGCCATCTGGGATCGCGAGGTGGCCGATGCTGAGGCTGCGGTGGAGAGGCTGTCACAGTCCATGCAGGAGAAGGTGGAGTTTCAGGCCTCGTCGGATGCTAGTGTAGCGGAGGTCACTGCCAATATTCGCCTTCTTGAAGACCAGTGAGCCCAACTGTTGTTGGATACTGAGCGAGCCCAGGCTAAGCACATATCATCTTAGAAGGAAGAAGCAGTTGTTACCCGCCATATTCTTTCTCTGACCTGCCAGCGGCAAGAGTTGGACACTAAGCACGAGAACGATACTGCTCCCGAAGCTGTAGAGGTGATGCGTCAAGAAGCCGAACGTCGAGTCTTGGCGACCGCAGAGACTCGGGCGAAAAACTTGAAGCATCAGATTGAAGAGCTTTCTGCTAATCTCAGTGATGCTTAGGGATTGTAGTCTCTTTTTTCTGTTATTTTGTAATTTGCAACTTCTGCTGGGGATGTAATCCTTTACTTTAATAAAAAATAAAGAATTTTGTGGTGTGTTCATTTTTTGTTGTCATGAACTGATGATTTGTGTGGCCCTATTATCTTTTGTGCACCTTGGTTTTTAGGTACAGATAATAAGTTTGAGAGAACCGACATGTTTGCTCAGAGGTAATCTGGACGTGGCAAATATAGGGTTCAAATGACAGAATCTTCCTACTCTGAGGTGTTATAGACGTGGTAGGAGTGACTCTGGAGGGATACGCGGAACTACTCAGAGGAAATATGGACATAGAAGTTCTGCGATCGATGTACGGCAACGCAGGGGTTGTTCGTACGGAATGTTTACTCAGAGGCAATATGGACATGGTAAACATGATAAGCAGTGCAATCCTATGTGGTGTGATATTACGCTTTGTAGGGCGTAGAGAAGCAACTCAGAGGTAATATGGACGTGGTTGTTCTTCTACTGGGGATAGAATGCCGCAGAACAACTGGGTTCCGAATGCATAGGATTTTTGTGAAGGGGAGATGTATGTGAGCTCTGATGATCAGGTCCACTGACTCCCTTGTGGAAGTACATGTCTGAAAGATGTCATGAGTAGTACTTCTTTAGGAACTTTCCATTGATGGGCATCATGAACAAGTCCCCGTTCGGTCGAGCGAGGCGGTAAGCACCGTTTGAGTATACCGTCTCTATGATGAAAGGTCCCTCCCACTTGGGTTCAAACTTTCCTGGTGTTTTGTGAGTCAACACCATCGGCCTCCTGAATGCCAGGACCAGGTCGCCTATTTGAAAAGTCCTCTGCTTGACCTTTTTGTTGAAAGCCTGTGATATACGGGCTTGATAGAGCTCAATACGCTGCTGAACTAGGAGACTTTTTTCGTCAAGTGCCTCCAATTCTCGCAGACGACGACATTGATTGTCTTCTTCTGTCAATTGGTTTGTGAGCACCACATGGAGTGAGGGTATCTGAATCTCGAGAGGCAGTACCGCTTCACTCCCGTAGACTAAGAAGAATGGGGTATTGCCCGTTGGAGTCCGTACCATTGTACAGTAGGCCCAAAGACATTCGTCGAGCTTTCATCCCAGTCGTATTTGTTGGATGACACGACCTTTTTGAGTAGCTTGACGATAGTCTTGTTAAAAGCCTCGTCCAATCCGTTTGCTGCCAGATTGTAGGCGGTTGATGCCACGTTCTGAATGAGGTTCTTGTCACAGAATCTGCTGAAAACATGGCTGATGAACTGAGGACCATTGTCGTGGATAATCCTGCGGGGTATCCCAAAACGATAGATGACATGGTGCTTGATGAAGCTGATCACCCTAGAGCTTTTTACTTCCGTCAGTGGAACTGCTTCTGCCCATTTGGAGAAGTAGTTGGTGATGGCTAGGATAAAGAGGTGTCCCCTCGATGATGGAGGGTTGATTGGTCCTACAATGTCCATTCCCCAAGCTTTGAAGGGCCAGGAGGCGACCGTAGGATGTAGTGGTTCCGACGGTGTATGGATGAAGTCGGCATGAAGTTGGCACGTATGGCACTTTTTAGCATAGTCGACGGCGTCGGCTACCATGGTTGGCCAGTAGTAACCCATACGTCGCAGTCGATCCTACAACTTAGGGCCAGGCTGATGAGGCCCACAAGTCCCGTCATGAGCTTCCCGAAGGGCTTCGGCTGCTTCTTCATTGGATAGACATCGAAGGAGAAGTACATCGAAGGAACGTCGGTACAAAATTTTAGTAGCTGTATCATAATAAAACTGAAGGGAACGCCTTCTGACCGAGACGTCTTCTTTCGGGTCTTCTAGAAGAATTCCATAGACAGCGAAGTCGATGAATGGAAACCTCCAGTCTCGGACATTAACACCGGTACTTATCGTCATGGCATGGGCCATTTGTGAGCATAGTTTGTTTTTAGGACAGACCAAGTCTCGTCTGACTATCATGACGTAGTGTTGAGTCCCGAGGGGTGCTGCTAATGAAGCTGTGATACCGGCCAGAGCGTCAGCCTCTAGGGTTTGTAACCGAGGTACGTGTTCTATGAAGAACTTGGTAAAGGTTGAAATAATATTCAATGCAGCTTCATGGTATGGAACCAGATCTTTATGGAAAACTTCGTACTGTCCTCGAATTTAATTAACGACGAGTTTTGAGTCGCTGTAAGCTTCCAGATGATCCACCCCCAGCTGTTGCGCCAGCTGGAGTCCCATGATGAGAGCGCTGTACTCAGCAACATTGTTGGAGCATGGCTTCGAAAGGGTGTAAGCACACTGGATGACCAGCTGATCGGGGGAGACTAGGACTACCCCTCTCCTACGATGATTTGGCCTTTGGGGCCTGTTCTTGAAACGCGATCGAAAAACACCCGCCAAACGAAGTTTTCTTCGGACGTTTGATTATTGGACCTCATCCGGGATGTCTTCATAGAGTCTGGATGACTCCGGGATGGGGTGCACGGCTAAAAAATCGGCTAGAGCTTGACCCTTGACGGCTTTTTGTGGAACGAACACCATGTTGTACGGCGTCAACAGGATTTCCTATGTAGCTAGTCAGGAGTTCAAAGATCCCGGCTTCATCATGAGAACCCTGAGTGGATTGACTCGGAAGATGACATGAATTGTCTGGCCTGAAACATAATGGCGAGTCTGCTGGATGGCGAACACCAAAGCCAAACACTCTTTTTCAACGGGGTTGTACCGGTGTTCGATCCCGATCATCGTTCTACTAAGGTAGTAGATAGCTTGCTCGTAGCCCGCATCGTTATTCTGAGCCAACAAAGCGCCGAGAGAATGATCCATGGCACGGACGTAGAGGAGAAATGGTTTGTCTGCGACAGGTGCCACCAGGACTGGCGGGCTCGTCAGGTAAGCTTTGATATCATCGAAAGCTTTCTGGCATTCTTCTTCTTCTTCTGTCCAGACATAGGAGACTCCCTTTTTTATGAGCTGGGTGAAGGGCTGGTATTTTTTGGAAAGGTTTGTTATAAACCTTCGGATGTATGCCAGACGCCCCTGCAGGCCTCGAAGTTCTCGGAGATTCTTCGGAGGGTCCATGTCAAGGATGGCTTTAGTTTTCTCGGGATTGACATGAATGCCTTTTGCCGTGATAATGAAGTCCAAGAACTTTCCGCTGGAAACCCCAAGAAAGGATTTAGCGGGGTTCATCTTGAGTTGATGCGCTCACATGAGATTGAAGACTGTCTTTAGGTCTTGTAGGTCATCACCTTTGAGATGGCTCTTGACTGCAATATCATCAACATAGCAATCAACTGTCTTGCAAAGATGTTGACGAAAGATGGTACTCATAGCTCGTTGGTATGTAGCACCAGCGTTCTTCAAGCCGAAGGGACGACATTGGCCACCCAATTCGGATGTTGCTATTCACGGATGAACCCACTGCTCAGGAGTTTGTCCATCTCCTGATCGATAGCGTTCATGATATCGGGACGAAAACACTGTTGTTGTTGCTTGACAGGCTTAGCATCAGGTAAGATGTTAAGTCTATGCATCGCGATCTGGGGATCAAGTCCCGGCATATCTTTGTAGCTCCAGACGAAGACGTCGATGTATTCTTTGGCCAATTGGACCGAAGACTCCCGGTCTTCTCCCTTTAGACTTTTGCTGATGAAGATGGGTTTGGAAGGAGATCCATCCCCAAGGTCAACTTGTTCGACCTCATCTTCGGTAGGAGGTTCGCGTAATTCAAAACGAGACTCCCACTGTGCTCCTAGGCGTTGAGCCCAGGGTTCTTCCTTAAAGAATTCTGGCGTTTGGTCATCGCCTTCATCCTCTTGGGTTTGTGCAGATGCCATGTTGACTGATAGCACCTTCCTAAAGACTGAGCCGATACTGGTATCGGAATCCTAAGTTGATGCTTCGGACGAATGAGAGTGTTCCATTTCTTCTGCTACCAAACTCTCTGGAGTTGCCGGCGATGTGACATAGTCTACCCCCCATCGAGTACGATGATAGTAGTCCTGCGGCTTTCCTTTAGGTATTGGGAGCCGAAGGGGAAGACGCCGGCCCTTGCCGTAGTTCAGGCCTTTGTTGCTTTTCAGGTCGTAACCCATCTTTTGAATGAGGTACTTTGCCTTGTTCGTGTACCGATAGACTTGTATTCTGCCGGTCTCTGGTTCTGGCTTGAGCGGCGGGAGGTCTTGATGACGCTCGACTTTGTCGAAGATGATGGGTTCTTCATCCCGATTCCACGGTAGGACTATAAAACAGACTCCTTGGGACGGGACTACTCGATTTACATGATTGACGGTCGTTATTTGTGTTTGTAACGACCGTAGAGTATTATATAGTGTATACATGGCATTCCAATATGGAAGACTAGAATAATTGAAAGACACTCTATTATTGATAAAATACGAGATTTTGTCCTGCGAGATTATATTATCAATAGAAGGTGCATCAATATCAGCAGAGATGTACTCTCCTAACTCTTCATCTGTGAGCACTGGGGCCGGTTCAGGAGAGTCCATCGCAGACATGACCTTGGGATCCGAGAGGGCTGTGTGGGCCTTCTCTTACAGCTTGGATGATTGTGGAGGCTTGCCTTTAAGACGCACCTTCAGGGGTGCCTCGACTGCGCCTTCGATAACAGGTGTCTTCCCCTGTAGTTTTGCTACCATGGGAGCCTACGTTTGAGGAGGTCTTCCCTTGAGCTGTATCTTCAAGGGAGCTTCAGTAGGTGCTCTACCTAGATAAGTCGGTGCTTTTCCAGGTAGCTTGATGGCTATGGAAGGCAGCATCTGAGGCGGATTCCCTTTGAGTCGAATCTTCAAAGGAGCATCGGGAATCATCTCTGGCTCCATGTCCATCTCTGCCACTAATTTTGCTTCGTCGTCAGCATCATTGGCTTCCCCTTCGTCGGACGACTTATATAAGCTAGCGTCGGTGAAGTAAGCTTCGACCCCCTTGAAAGGGTCAATGTCCACGAACTCTGTCCGAATGATGTCATTGGTGGACACGTACTTCATACATTGGTGGAGTGTAGATGGCACTACCATGTATTCATGCAGCCACGGGCGACCCAACAGGAGGTTGTAGTTGACGTCGGCGTCCACGACATAGCAAGTCACCTCGGTTCGAAGGTTGCCGATATGACACTTCAGCCATATTTTGCCCGGCGTTCACTTTTGCTAGCATTGAAGCCGCTGATTGTAGTGTTGGAAGGCGCCAGCCGGTACATCGGGATCCCCAGTGTTGACAGCAGAGTCCTAGAGATGATACTGAGGGAAGACCCTGGATCAATCTGAATTTGCTTCACCTTGACGAAGCCTACATACCCCGTATAGTACAGTAGCCTATTGTGCCGGTTGTGCTTGAGCAGCATGTCTTGCTGGGTGAAGGTTATGTTGGGGATGACCTCATTTGCACAATGGCAGTACGCGCATGTTATGGGGAGGTCTTCCGGCTGCTTCACCTGACTGATGAAGGACTCAGCATCCTTCAAGGCTTCACAGAGAGCTTCCCGGGTCTCTTTGGAGAGACGAAGAAGCTCGTACAGAGATAAGCGGACGGGAGTACCAGCAAGTTGTGCTAGTATATCGAAGTTGCGGGGCTTGGCTAGCCCCGAAGCATTTTCCTTTCGTAAAGGCTTGTCAAAACGGGCCTCTACGTGCTTCTGTTTATTGGCTACCGAAGGTCTGGATGGACCCTCTTCCTGGGCAGCAGGGGCAGTACAGGGAGGCACTATCTTGACGGCAGCTTCGTCGGGTTGGCGTTCAGCTGTGAACGCGTTTGTATAGGAAGTGCCTCTTCCATGGAGGAAGAGACCATGCGGCAAGACTTGATCTTCTTGCCCTTAGCTTTGGAGGTAGAGCGTACCCCCGATTGAGTAACCTCGGAGATGAGATCGGGGTAAACCCATAGGATCTCTTCCCGAGATATAGTGAGTGGGATGAGTCCACTCACGTTGTCACGAGTAGGTGGTAGGTTGACCACCTCCATTGTCGCCTTTGGGATGGGGATGACGTCATCTTGTTTTGTGGTTGGCGGCAAGAAGCCGAATTGGAGTGACACCAAGTTAGCCGAGACTGTCTTCTCCGCGTAATCGACGGAGATGACATTCGCATTGATCATGCGCTGGATGTAGTTCTTGAGGATGTAGCAGTCCTGAGTTGGATGTCCGACAAAACGATGGTAGTGACAGTACCTCAGATTGTCCACTCTCCCAACCTCGTCGGGACACTTCGGGTCCGACAATTTGATCTTATCACCCTGCTTCAGCATCTCGAAGAGTTGCAAGGTGTCTTCGTCGTTGAAAGAATAGACCTCCTTTGGCCTCGGCGCAAGTGGAGGCTTCTGAGTAGGTGCTTGTGCGCCTTTGGAGGCGTTGACAGTCAACGCCTCCCTCCCCTTCGTCTCACGTCTAGGGTTGTTGGCAGCAGGCCATTTTTTCTTGTCTTCAAAAGCAGGAAAACTGACTCCCAAAAGGCGAGCATTGGATGCCTTCTTTTCAGCTGCTTCAGCCTCAATAATCAACGAGCTCCAATCGAAAAAGGGAGTGGAGTTGAGCCAAAGCTTGATCGCAGGCAGCATGTTCATGCTGCAGGAGGAGAGGAGTGCATGCTCTGGTATGCCCAGGAGCAGTCTGAAGCAGGCTTGTCGAAAATGTTCGATGAATGTTCGAACCGTCTCCTTCTCCTTCTGACGCACCTCTATCAGGGACGCCATTGTCTTGTCTTTCCTGCCATCATAGAAATGATCGAGGAAGAGACGTGTCAAGTCATCGAAGGAAGATATGGAGTTGTCCGGGAGACTGCAGTACCAGTCGTAAGCCACTCCTTTCAGTGCCCCGATAAACAGGCTGGTGAATAGCGTGTGTTCCTTCGGAAGATGTCCTGTTTGGGTACGTCAGATAACGGCATGGAGAGTCCTTCCCGTTATATGGCATCAATGTTTGTGGTTTATACTTGGAAGGATAAACCACTTTGTTCCATTCGAGGGGGTATGGTTGTGGGATCCCCATCTTCTGGCGCTCCTCCTGTCTGTTCTTGGACTCGAATTGTTCACGCAAGTCCCTGATCATCTCAACCACGTCTTCCGTGAACCTGGGAGTCAGAGAAGGTGGCACATCCTGGAGTTGGGCATTTGACGATTCTGTTCGAGGTGCTTCGCGGCGATCTGTATCCAGGGATACCCGTTTAAGGGGTACACTTGATTCTCCATTGGCCCCTGGGTCAGGCCCGGTAGAAGGTGCTCTGGCCAAAGCTGACCGTATCTCGAACACTGCTTGAGTCAGTATCTGTAAGGAGGTAGAGAGGGGTTTGAGTCCTCCCTCCAAGGTATCCATGCGCTGGACGAGATCTGAAGGCGGCGCATCTGACTTCGCATCACCAGCTCCTGTCATGTACACTGTCATGACGTGACTGAAAGTGGATGGATCGGTTGAGGCTTCGATTTCAGCCTCGCTCTCTTGTAGAAGAGGAACTTCCCCCGGAGCTTCATCTTGGCTACCTCTAGCAGTATTCTGGAGGATGTCTTCGTCTTCGGGATGAAGATCTACAGGGGCTTGACTACCCTCCAGCTATGTTCGGGAGGCCAGCTTCATCTTCGGGATGAAGATCCACAGGGGCTTGACTACCCCCAGCTATGTCCTGGAGGGTATAAAGGGCTTGACTACCCCCAGCTTCCTCTGAGATCTTCTTTCTCCCCCGAGTGCCCTCAAACACTCCTAAGGATGGGACAGTCGTCTTGGTCTTCCTCGGCTGGCTCTTGGATGAGGACGAGGTCGAGGAGTTGCCAGTCACCTTTCGAATTGATGGGGAATTGGAGACTACATTGCAAGAAGCAACTTTTAATTCTGGCTCCTCTTCAGTTAATACCTTCTTTCCGAGGCGACGTTGGAGAGGTGTTGATGATTGCAGCCGCTGGAACACAGACTGCCTTGGTGGGACTGCTGTCTTGCGACAACAGTTGATGGTGACTACAGCACAGGTGTGCCCTGTGAGGGGCGTATTGTACTTGTCAGTTGACTCTCCTGATCTGCGTTTGTGAGTGATCACGTTACGCAAATCATTGGAGGAGAATGCCACCCTCACACCCCCATCAGACGCATGGCAAGGCCAAGCACCGGGGTGGTCAAGTGAATGTTGTACCCCCTGATCCGACGCAAAAGATGCACCCAAATCAATAATAGGGGAACAACATTTAAAGTGACTTGAACCAGCCTCAGACGCACAACCAATGTAGGCGCGGGGGTTCAAGACCACTGAGTTTGCCTTGCACGACTTGGTTGCGATTGCAGCAGATGCGTCCAAGTGTGACAAGGACTTCGAAAGTCGGCTCGTTCGCGGCACAGAAGTACCCGAGTCAACCTTGTACAGTTTACCATTGGCAGCACGCATGATTATGAGCGCATGCCTCTGGCTCACTGCTGGCATAGCACGTTCGAGGCGCATAGCCCGTGCTGTCTTGGACTTCTTCGTACCAGCCCGCTGGGGTGCATAGTACTCAGAGTCCAAATTCTCCTCGCCACGACAGCGAGTAAGTCTGTCAAAGACAGATGCCTTCTGTGGCGCATCAGAGTTAATACGCAGGGCGTTAGCTATGCCCTTGCTCCGTCGACGCATCTTCCTCGTCTGAGAGGAAGAAGGTTGGGGAATGTGGTCGGCCCCATGCTTCCTTGAGAGATGTACTGCACCGGTGGGCACATCTTGGCTGCTGAGTAGGTCAGCGGGAAGGGTAGGCTGCATCGGCGCATCCCCTTCCGTGGTGGTGCCAAGAGTGTCGACCTTGTGCACCCAGGCTTGGCGAGTCTTCTTCGGCTTCGATAGCCGCTTCGAAGGACTTGCACTGCCTTCAGAGATGAACTCCTCATACGCCTGTTGATTGAGGCATACGACCAGCGTCTTATGGGAGGAATCCACCTTCACGTCGTCAGATTACAACACAACTTTCTCAGCGGAGGAGAAAGAGGTCCCCAGCAGAGTCGCCAGCTTGTTTGCCATTAAAATCTTTTGATTGCAATTTCAACTACAAACAGAACAGTGTTACAATGTAGGACTTAGACGTAGTCCTAGGAGTACACTTTTGTTTATCTGGGTCCCTGTGTCGATGGAACGAGTGGTAATGCGTTGACTCCGTTGATGATCTAACGACGGTTCTTGGTTCTCTAAAAGTCTGAGTTGCTCTGGGTGCTGGAGCTTGCGGAGAGGAAGAAGATGTTGAGTGTCTCTTCCGATCTCTGTGAGTGAACTCTGATGCTTTGGTTGCGGCTGTCTTTGACTGTGCATCTCTGTATATCTGTGTGTGTGTCGGAAGGAAATGATCCTTCTATTTATAAGCAGCAGGTTGGGCTGCTCATGCGTGCACATATAGGATGTGCTTTGTTCATGGGAACGCCACGTGGCAGATGCTGACGGGAAGAGGGCACATGGATGATGTGCCATGATTTGTGGGTTGAATCCTTCATGCTGCTTTTGTGGCTGGCACGTAGCAGTGGAGAGGATCTTTCAGTTGCTGAGATCTTGGGTGATTAACACCCCTTCATAGGCTGAACTGAGTCAAAGGACACGTGGCGCATGTCCGTAGCTCAAAGATCTTGGATTTGGTGGAGAGCGATCTGACAGGATATGGCTAAGATTAGGCGCATGAGAAGACTTTGGCTCACAACCTTCAGGAGTCACGAACCGGTCTGGGCGCATGGCTTTTGAGGCGCATGCGAGTTGTAGCTCCCCTTCCCGAAAATATTTTTTTTAAAATATTTCTTTTATTTATTTATTTGATTTAAAGGGTGATTTTAGACTTTTATAAATAATTAATTAGTTTACTATTACGGTAGATGACTTTAGCCATAGTTGAGTTTTGAAGTACAAGACGACTAGGAATCATGGCACAGTTAGTGCAGTGGCGTGCCTTGACTAGTGTATTAGCCATGCCAAGAAAGGCCAAGCCATAGGAGTGTCCTAACTAGGAAAACTAGGCCATGTTGCGACTTGACACCTATAAATAATTTAGTTATTTATTATTAAGATTTATTGACTTGTAGAAGACCCGGTTGTACCAAACTAGCCCGGATTGGACATGAACCAAGCCCAAGCCCATGTAGTAGGACAGTGAGACCAAAGACGTCCATATAGACATACATATTGCATTTATTATTTTGATTGTCCAAATAGGCTTTCATATATCAAGTATTTATATGCATATATATAATATATTTTATTGTTACTAAATTGACAGTCTATTTTTAGAAATAGGATAAATACTTTTTATTATATTGATACAATTTGGATACTTGTATGTGTATACATTTATAATCCATTTTCACTTTTTACAAATTTTTATACATATATGTGCATATTATATTAGAATATATATATTTATATAATGTATATACTTGGAATTATTCCAGATATATACTTATATAATATATGTGTATTAATTGTCACTACCACATTTCTAGAGTGAGGGTATTTTTGTCATTTTTGAGGTAATTTAAATTTATTAGAATTTATTTGAATTTATGGGAATTTTTAGGAATTATTTTGGAATTGTTTGGACTAGGTTGACTTTGACTAGTGTTAACCCTTGTAGACCAACCTAGGAGCTAACCCTAGTTAGTATGGACTTGGTTAGGTTATATGACTCTAGTCTAGCCTAAGCTAATCTTTGGTTTGGTCATTAGAACCTAATTAGTAATAGAAATTGGAAAGTCATAAGTCATGGCTTATGATTTAGAGTCCTTATTAATCAAATCAAACCATATCCTATGTAACTTGGCCCAATGCCCAAAAATTAACCAAACCCTAATCCCAAGGAGATGTGGCCGGCCACCCCTATCCTCATTGGGATCACCACCATATTTATACTCTCCTAAAATCTAGGGTTGCCTCTTTCTTAGGAAGGCTCAAGCTTTAGAAAGGTTAGTTTCTATTATATTTTAATTCCTAGAACTCCTTTCCTCTTCCTTTTTCTTTCTAATTCATTCCATTAGATCCTAATATGACTATTCTTGCTGTTGCTAAGGTCTTATCTCAGTTTGAGGTTGTTCTGATTTGATTGGGATATCAAGAGAGGAGCTCACAAAGAGGGGTTTTCTTGAGAAGTTCAAGCTTAGGTAACTCTCTCAAATCTCCATGAAATTTTGATTTGTCTTCATCATTAGGGAGCCCTAGGAGTCCCCTAAGTATCAGTATAGGTTTTGTGTCGGGTATCTTGAGTTTCGTGTCCATTTGGACACGTATCAGGTCTGTAGCCTAGGTGTTTGTCGAAATGCCACTGAGGGCATTTCGATCTTGTTTGTGCATTATTTTTAAATAGGAAATTTAGTTTTAATCTTGCTTATTAATTCCTGATCTTCTGTGGTGATTTTAGAGTCTGCTTGTGTCGAATTCGTGGAGTGGACACGCGCGTGCACACGCTCGCGCGCGCGCTACAGTGTTCCCCTGCCACTCGGGGCCTGTAGCGGACACGACACGCCTCTAGGAAACGTAAAACTTGACACGAGCCATGGGGCACTGGCTGACACGCCACGTGTCAAGTCCCACGTGTCCCCGTGTCGTGTCGAGGGAGGAATCAACCGTGCACGTGTATTGTACTGTCTGTGCACTGTTAATTAATTGCCACTGATACGGCATTGTAGCGTCGGACACGACATACTATGACAGGGTACAGGTTGACCTAGATCTAGCCCTAGTATAGGGGTACACGTTTGTGCGAGCACGAGGCCTAGTTTGGCCTGTGTCGTGTGCACGACACGCGTGCACACGTGCACGACACAGTGCACAAATCTGGCCTGTTTCATACTAATTTTTGTGTATCGTTGCTTGGACATGTTTGTGTCCATCTTGTTAGACACGAACAGGTTGTGGGACATATATTTGTGGTGTATATATATTACCAACTTCTTAATTTGAAATTTGATATGTTTTCATTAGGTGTTAGCACATTTCCAGTTTTCAAGTTATGTATCAATATCATATTTTCTTTCAGTTTTTAAAACCTGAACTTGTCATCTATTTTAATCCAAGTATTGCTGTTAAATTGTTGGTTTCATACCTTAATCATGTTCTTCTATATGTAATCTAAATTTGTTTCGATTTTGGTGTGATTTGGTTGAAAATTGGGATCGAAATGAGGTTGTGAATGTTGGGACCAAACTGTCAATAACTGAACTATTTCCTGCATTTCCAGTTTTTTTGGATGAACTTTGGCAACTGTTTAAACCCTAATTTATACTGTTAGTTACATGTTTTAGTCTCTAAATCAGTTCTCCTATATGTTGTTTAACTGTGTGTATGATTATGGGATTGTTTGATTGATATTTGAAGTCGAAATGGGGTTTTGGAGTAGGGACTGAAAACTGAGAATAGTTTTCTTTTAAACTGATTTTGAGTATGTTCTCTTTATTCTAAATCTGAGATTGTGTAGGTGTAAACCTGAGCTAATTTCCCTTCCTTGTATTTTACTGATTTCTTACACTGTTAATTAGAGGATGAAATGATCCCTGTGTTTTCATGAAATCTGAGAATGTAGGATTAATAGGAATTGATTTTCCTTTTTAACTATTGGGTTCTATTCTATTTTGCACTGTCACATATTACATAGTCACACACATGTTCCTCTCACAAGACACACACTCATTTAGCTCAATGTTTTATATGATTAACTGTCTTGATGTTCCCAGATTTACTTTTCCTGTCATAGTCCAGTATCACCCATTACATACATACAAGCTATCACACTTGCCTCTCTTTAACACACACACACAAAGCCTTACATGCATGTTCACACACATTTACACTCTCTCTCTATATTTCCTATTATTCCAAATTGTAGGTTGAGGTATGGGTTGTATGCAATAAATATAATATATGTATATATATTTGAGCCTATATCTAAATGTATATAGATATATGTTAGTTCCTATTGTATATGTCATATAACCTAAGGTAGGTATGTGATGTATATATATCTATGATATGTGTTTGTGTCTGTACCTATGTATAGGTATATGGGTACCTAGCTAGTATATTTACATGTGGTGTTAGATAACATATAACTTATAGTTGGTCTAGATAGCCTAGTAGTGTGTGTACTAGCTAGTGTAGGTTTAGTGACCTAGTATTAGGCTAATGTAGTCTAGTGTAGACTAGTTTGGCCTAATTTAGACTAGATTGACCTAGTTTGACTTCTAGGGTTGACCAGAGTTGACTAAGAGTTGACTTTGGCATAGATTGACCTAGAATCATGTAGAATGCATAGTAGGACTTTATTATACCATTTTGGACTTGTTGTGACTTGTGCTGTTCTGATTAGGAGCCAGACACCACTCCTCGGACAGTACCTTTCATATTGGACACTCAGATACAGGCGAGTACATTCTCTGATCATTTTATATCCTGCTTAGAACTATTTTCTGCAGTAGATTACTTTACTTGTACTGTCACGTTGGTCACACGGATTGGTACTATATGGATCCCTTCTTGAGATGTTATCCTTAGGGAGCATCGGGTACTCTATGTTCTGTGCGGTTCACTTACATAGCGTATCACTATGCTTCATTGGTTCTTCGATCACTTGTGACATATACTCTTATGATCACAGAGTCTTCCTGGAATCCTTATCCCATTTATGGGTCTACTATGTATCACTCTTCGGGGGCTTATCATCTTTCGGAGGCTTACCACCCTTCGGGGGCTTATCACCCTTCGGGGGACTTACATAGTATCATAACATAACCTGGTTGGATCCTTGTGTACTGATTGGGGGTACGGGGGAGTAGAAATAGACATGTGAATACTATCCAAGTAGTGTAGTATCAGAATCTTTTCCATACTGTAGCATCAGAATCTCCTATGCCATTTACATGTCTATATTGTACTCTGACTCACTAGTCACATGTTAGCTCTCTATTTATAGTAGATATTTCTATTACAGCTTTCTCTCTGTTTACATACTGCACTTCTTTCAGTACTTGTATCTTACTTTACTGCATGATTATATCTTCTAACCTGCTATGAACTGTTGAGATGTACTGTACTCGCTCCTGTCCTGACTGGACCTGTTGAAAATATTACAGAGGACGAGAAGGAGGCTTGCCTGGACACTTACTACGGGGCAGCCTTAGATGACACCTGTGAGCTGGACCCTCAGGAGGACCCAGCTCTAGCTGAGGATATCACCCCGATTGCCTAGATTAGATTAGTTAGACTTATTTTACTTTATGCAGTCTTGAGACATGTTTTAGCTAGACTATATTTGGAGTTCAGAGTTGTATATATTCTTTTATTCTGTATCTGAGACCATGTACTTCTGGATATTGCTGGGATTATCTTAGACTACTTTTCGTCTATTTATTTCCTTGAGTTCTATTTCATATCGTGCTATCTCTTTCTTAGTTGTGATTAAGTTTTACTGCTATGTCACCCCCATTCGGGGAGTATAAACTATTTAGAGATATATTGCTAGATGATTGTTGACCTAGGACAGCGTTCTACCGCCGACACTGCGACGTAGGCTGGACGTACCCACATCTCGTGTCCTTACTCTAGGGTGCAGGTCGTGACACGTTTTTAGTGGTGGCCCATACAGGTCTAGACTAGAAGTGTAGTGGTATTCGAATTAGAGTATCACTACAGCCTGCAGTAGGATATAGGACATTAATTTTAAGGTACTCAATCACTTTAGGAAAAATTCTTTTATTTGCCATATAAATCCTTATTGTCAGCTGATCTTTTGAATTTTTAATTGTCCGCCTTTGTTGTTTCGCTTCTTTCTCAGAAATTGATTCTCATGTTTGTCTATCTTCAGGATGGTAGAGACTAGATCGCAGCGTGCCATTCATGAGGATGCTATAGAGGGGACTGCTACCTCTCAGCCAGTACGGCGAGGCCAGGGGACTGCAGCTCCTGCCACCTCAGCTCGTATTGAGACCTCGGCAGCCGCAGCAGGGGGTATGCATCCACCGACTCGGAGGTAGGACCCGGTCATTCCAGGGGATCCCTTCCAGCAGCCGCCTCCAGGATACGTGGACGCAGCTCAGATGTTCGCGTATTTTCCGCAGTTCATGGACCGACAGCAGGCTCGACAGGACAGAGGCAAAGAGTTGGCCGTCACGACAGCCGCAGCTCGACCAGTGGTACAGCAGCCGAGGACACCGGGGATCGAGCAGTTTCAGAAGATGAGCCCTAGAGACTTTCTGGGGACAGAGGGGATCCTATATGCCGATGAGTGGATCGAGCATATAGAGGAGATCTTCTGCTTGGCCAGGATTCCAGCAGACCTTCAGATCGAGGCCGCAGCTAGTCGGATGCGAGATCTTGCTCGCACCTGGTATCAGTCAGACCCCAGGGTGGGGGTACCTGGGCAGACTTGGGAGCAGTTCAAGGGCTTCTTCAAGAAGAAGTTCTTCCCAGATTCAGCACTCAGAGCCTTGGAGTCGCAGTTCGAGAGCCTAGTCCAGGGGAGTCTATCAGTAGAGGAGTACGTCGGGGAGTTCGGCCGCCTCAGCAGGTTTGTGGAGGGCTTGAGCGAGACGGCGAAGGCCCAGAGGTTCCGGAAGGGCCTAGTCAAGGAGGTCAAGTCCTTGACCAAGGGCAACCGGGATGCCACGTTCGAGGAGATCTTGACAGGAGCCTTGCTAGCAGAGGATGATCTTGAGCTTAGGCTCAAGAGGGGGAGAGACCCAGTTGGAGGCAGCAGCAGCAGCGGAGGCCATGCCTAGACGCCCCACTTTCAGCACCAGCAGCTGAGGCAGTTTCAGCCACAGCCGATTCAGCAGAGGCCAGTCCATCAGCAGCAGCAGCCGAGGCAGCACCAGTAGGGTCAGAGACAGGGTGCTACTTGTGCCTACTGCAAGAAGCCTGGGTACACCTTCAATGAGTGCCAGAAGAGGCTGGGCAGTGCCTGGTGTGTGGCTCCGCAGACCACCAGATGAGGGAGTGCCACATGGGACGAGCAGCCCAGGGAGCAGCAGTCAGAGCTCCAGCAGGCCAGCAGAGGGGACCAGCCCTACCGACCCAGCAGCAGAGGTTCGTCCAGTACCAGCAGCAGGCCAGGGGAGGCCAGCAGGGGTGAGCTTTCGCCATGGCAGCTGGAGATACAGAGGTAATAGGAGAGCTGATTGCAGGTTCGATTCTTCTCGACTCCAGTCCAGCATTTGCATTATTCGATTTCGGTGCTTTGTATAGCTTCATATCAGTATCTTTTGTGATTAGACACGGTATCATAGCTGAATCATTGCCTAGGACTTACAAGATCACGACCGGGGGTGGCATTATCCTCGTGAGTGATGTTTGTAAGGGTCGGAGAGTAGTTTTGGGAGGCCGTGAGTTGGAGGTGAGCCTGCTCGTAATGCCATTATCGAACTACGATATAGTACTAGGCATGGATTGGTTGAGCAGGCACCACACCAGCATTGATTGCAGAGGGGGTAGAGTTCTCTTCAGAGCACCGGGGGAGCCAGAGTTTGAGTACTCCAGACGTCAGGCAGAGCAGAGCAGCGGAGTCTACTGTGGAGTCTCGGTCGAGGAGCAGACGATTCTACACCCCTTGATAGCAGAGTATATGGATGTTTTCCCAGAGGAGTTATCGGGATTGCCACCAGACAGAGACATAGAGTTCTCGATAGACTTGGTTCCAGGAGCGGAGCCCATCTCTCAGCATGTCTATCAGGTGAACAACAGTGAGCTGGTAGAGCTGAAGAAGCAGGTGGATGAGCTACAGGACAAGGGCTTCATCCGCTCGAGTTAGTTGCCATGGGGTATACCAGTGTTGTTCGTGCCGAAGAAGGATGGGTCAGTACGTATGTGTATTGACTATAGGGCACTCAACAACCTCACGATCATGAACAAATACCCACTGCCGCGGATCGACGATCTATTTGACTAGTTGAGCGGAGCTCGGGTATTTTCCAAGATTGATCTGAGGTCGGGATATCACCAGGTGAAGGTGAAGAGGGAGGATATTCCCAAGACCGCTTTCAGGACGCGGTACGGGCAGTTCGAGTTTTTGGTTATGCCGTTTGGGCTAACCAATACACCAGCAGTGTTTATGAACCTTATGAACAAGGTGTTCCACCAGTATCTGGATCAGTTTGTGGTGGTGTTTATTGACGATATCTTGATATATTCCAAGACTGAGGAGGAGCACGAGGCGCATTTGAGGATAGTTAGAGATTCTCAGGAAGGAGCATCTTTACGGGAAGCTCTCCAAGTGTGAGTTCTTCTTGGATCGGGTGGACTTCTTGGGGCATGTGGTGACTGGAGATGGTATCTCAGTTGACCCCAAGAAGATTGTAGCAGTTGAGGCATGGACAGCACCGACTTCAGTTGCAGAGATCAGGAGTTTCCTGGGGCTAGCAGGATATTATCGGAGATTCGTGCCGGATTTCTCCCTGGTTGCAGAGCCGTTGACTCGGTTGACCCGGAAGGATGCTGAGTATGTTTGGTCAGAGGAGTGTCAGACAACTTTTGATGAGTTGAAGAAGCGGCTTACGACAGCTCCGATTCTGATATTGCCTTCAGGATCAGGTGGTTTCACTATTTATAGTGATGCTTCAGGGAAGGGACTGGGTTGCGTCTTACAGCAGTATGGAAAGGTGATTGCCTATGCTTCCAGGTAATTACGTTCCCATGAGAAGAACTACCCTACCCACGACCTGGAGCTGGAAGCAGTGATATTTCCTCTAAAGCTGTGGAAGCATTATCTGTATGGTGAGAGGGTAGAAAACTTCACAGATCACAAGAGCTTAAAGTATGTGTTCACTCAGAAGGAGTTGAACATGAGACAGCACAGATGGCTAGAGTTGATGAAGGATTTTGATATCCTACTTCAGTATCACCCGGGCAAGGCCAACGTGGTTGCCGATGCCTTGAGTAGGTATCCGACAGCCATGTGTTTGACCATGGATCGGCATTTGCTTGCCGACTTGGAGAGCCTTGGGATTGAGGTGATCGTGCCCGGAGTGCAGATGCAGTTATGGAGGATACAGATTCAGTCAGACTTGGTAGAGAGGATCAAGTCGGCACAGTTTGAGGACATTGCTCTACGGTGTCTCCAGGAGCAAGTTCGAGCAGGATTGCTTGAGGGCGAGTTTTCTCTTGCAGAGGATGGTGCCTTGAGGCACGGTTCCAGGTTATGCATGCCCAGCGGAGAGCTCAGGGAGCAGGTTATGCAGGAGGCCCACAGATCTCAGTACTCTATACACCCGGGTGCCAACAAGATGTACCGAGATCTGCGGAAGCATGTTTGGTGGTCAGGAATGAAGCGGAAGGTGGCTCATTTCGTGGCTAGGTATTTGGTCTGTCAGCAGGTCAAGGCAGAGAGACAGAGGCCCGGTGGATTGTTGCAGCCGCTGCCCATTTTCGAGTAGAAATGGGAGCATATCACTATGGACTTCGTATTGGGATTGCCGCACACACCAGGAGGAAAAGACGCGATTTGGGTCATCGTTGACAGGTTAACCAAATCGGCCCACTTCTTACCATTCAAGGTGGGTACGTCTACAGAGAGGCTGGCGGAGATGTATATGCAGCAGATAGTCAGGATTCACGAAGTTTCGGTCAGCATCGTCTCAGATCGGGATAGTCGTTTTACTTCCCATTTCTGGAGGAGTCTACAGACCAGCTTGGGCACTCAGCTCAAGTTTAGTACTGCATACCACCCCCAGACGGACGGACAGTCAGAGCGGACTATTCAGACTCTTGAGGATATGCTGCGGACGTGCGTCCTGGACTTTGGAGGTTTCTGGGAGGATCATCTTCATTTGGTGGAGTTTGCCTACAACAATAGTTTTCAGGCCAGCATTGAGATGTCACCTTTCGAGGCTCTGTACGGGCGTAGGTGCCGTACACCCTTATCCTGGGATGATATTGGTGAGCGAGCTTTACTGGGGCCAGAGATGGTTGTTGATGCGGTCGAGAAGGTGAAGCTCATCAGAGATAGACTTCACGAGGCGCAGGACAGACATCGACACTGGGCTGATAGCCATCGGAGGCCCTTGGAGTTTGAGGTACAGATTAGAGTAGGATTAGATTTAGGTTTCCTTGTTTGTGATTTTTTTGATCATGTTTGTTTATTATAATTAATTGAGACCTTGCTTGTGATTAGGTCGGAGACCAGGTTTTCTTGAGGATATCTCCGACTCGTGGTACGATACGTTTTGGTAGAGGCGAGAAGCTTAGCCCGCGCTTCATCGGCCCTTTCGTTATCAGCGGGAGAGTCGGTGACGTTGCATACAGGCTAGACTTGCCGCCTGTACTAGTGGGGGTCCACAATGTATTTCATGTATCACAGTTGAGATGGTACATGGCTGACCCTAGCCATGTGCTCGATCATTCAAAGATAGAGGTTGGGCCTTCTCTCAGCTATCCAGAGCAGCCAGTAGAGATTCTGGATCGATGGGAGAAGGTTCTGAGGAACCAGGTGATACCCTTGGTGCGCGTCGCATGGAGGCATCATTCTCCAGAAGAGTCTACCTGGGAGCGGGAGGATGAGATGCGCGAGCGCTACCCTCATCTTTTTGGACCGTGAGGTATGCTTTCTATCCTTCTCATTTGTTGTATTTCGCCTTTCAATTTCGAGGACGAAATTTTTTTAAGGAGGGTAGATTTGTCACTAACACATTTCTAGAGTGAGGGTATTTTTGTCATTTTTGGGGTAATTTAAATTTATTAGAATTTATTTGAATTTATAGGAATTTTTAGGAATTATTTTAGAATTGTTTGGACTAGGTTGACTTTGACTAGTGTTAACCCTTGTAGACCAACCTAGGAGCTAACCCTAGTTAGTATGGACTTGGTTAGGTTATATGACTCTAGTCTAGCCTAAGCTAATCTTTGGTTTGGTCATTAGAACCTAATTAGTAATAGAAATTGGAAAGTCATAAGTCATGGCTTATGATTTAGAGTCCTTATTAATCAAATCAAACCATAGCCTATGTAACTTAGCCCAAAGCCCAAAAATTAACCAAACCCTAATCCCAAGGAGATGTGGCCGGCCACCCCTATCCTCATTGGGATCACCACCATATTTATACTCTCCTAAAATCTAGGGTTGCCTCTATCTTAGGAAGGCTCAAGCTTTAGAAAGGTTAGTTTCTATTATATTTTAATTCCTAGAACTCCTTTCCTCTTCCTTTTTCTTTTTAATTCATTCCATTAGATCCTAATATGACTATTCTTGCTATTGCTAAGGTCTCATCTCAGTTTGAGGTTGTTTTGATTTGATTGGGATATCAAGTGAGGAGCTCACAAAGAGGGGTTTTCTTGAGAAGTTCAAGCTTAGGTAACTCTCTCAAATCTCCATAAAATTTTGATTTGTCTTCATCATTAGGGAGCCCTAGGAGTCCCCTAAGTATCAGTATAGGTTTTGTGTCGGGTATCTTGAGTTTCGTGTCCATTTGGACACGTATCAGGTCTGTAGCCTAGGTGTTTGTCGAAATGCCACTGAGGGCATTTCGATCTTGTTTGTGCATTATTTTTAAATAGGAAATTTAATTTTAATCTTGCTTATTAATTCCTGATATTCTGTGGTGATTTTAGAGTCTGTTTGCGTCAGATTCGTGGAGTGGACACGCGCATGCACATGCTCGCGCGCGCGCTACAGTGTTTCCCTGCCACTCGGGGC
>JANAVB010032219.1:11688650-12058650 GCA_029216955.1 Iris pallida | reverse complement strand
GGCAATATCCGTTTCAGCTTTCGGAGACAATTATGGATTTTGACTTTATGGCGTACCAGTTGACGGTATCTTATTGGTTCTTCGCGCTGCCCCAGGCAAGTATACCTTGCCCACTATACAGTATTTTGTGCATTTTCTATATTATTGTTTCTTTTCTGTCATATTTGGTTCTTGCTTCTCTTGTTCGTGTCATTACTATTTTTCTCACTTTATGTGCACATACGTTATTTCTTTCCTTCTGTATATCACTCTAATTCATGTATAGGTCCTGGTAGTATTGCCTTGTCGCGAGTCACATTCACTAGATATGTCTTGACCTGTTAGTTGTACTTGACTTCATTCGACTTGACTGGACACATGTATAGTTCCTTGTGACATAGAGGACAGTTACTAGGCATGCGGGCTATATGATAGTTTATGTTGGCCGGTAGTTCAGATGAGCTTCAGTTGTATTGATTATTCTGTTGGCCGTTAGTTTCGGGCTATGGTTGATATTCTATTGGTCGTTATTCTCGGAGGAGATGCGATTGTGATTATTCTGTTGGTCGTTAGTTTCGGATGAGCTACGATTGTCATAGTACTCTGTCTATTAGCCCAAGTGTTGAACATTGTCCTTGATGTTGCGTTATCATGTATTTGTTTAGAAGTAGAGTGTCATATTTCTATCATTCCCTTTATGCATATTATTTACTGTCATAGTGGCATGTTTTATGTATCTTGCTAGTCCTCTGAGGACCTGATGATCTCTTCAGGTTTAGCGATTGTATGGATTAGTTAGCAGAGCGGGATGGTACAGGATTGCGATACATCATACAGGTATTTGCTTGTGATATTTCTTTATTATCCTTTCGTGCTTTATATTCAGTACCCTGATATACTCTGCTTATTTATAGACTCATATCATTCTTGGAGTCTAATCGAACAATATGCTAATGGGCTACAGACCATGACCCATACTTGTTCATTCTTGTTTATATGATTCATGTGGATTGAGATACAGTTTAGATTAGACATGATACCCATGACCGTGACAGCTTATACGTACTCGAGTCGGGCTGGAGTCCGCTCGATACGTAGCTGGCTTGCTCACGAGCTCGCGTCCGAAAATCGGGTGCGGGTCGTGACAAGTTTTTGTGGTGGCCCATGCAGGTCATAGCATATCGTATCGGTTACGTAACTGTACCGGTACGAGCCTGCGACAATGACTAAACCTGAGAAATCTCAATCCACTCTGCCTTGAAAATTCTCTTAGAAATTTCTCTACCGCCCTTGAAACTTCGTATTTACTCTCGATTATTCTTCCTTGTTTTCCGTACCATTGAATCTCGTCCCTTTATTTTTCGGAGCGACGTATGATCGTGCTCTCTAGGATTCATCAGAAATTCTTAAATTATATTATAATATTGCATGATTATTGAGTTTTGGTTGTTTATAGATATGAAGGAATATAGTTGTCATATGCCTAGATATCTGCCGGTAGAATTGCCAGCAACTAGTTGAATGTTATGAGATTTTAGTGACAGTATTTTGAGGAGTAGTATGATCAAAGGTGGGTAGAAGTCCTCAAGTACTCGGAGTTATAAAATGACTAAAGAAAGTCATGAAATGTTTCGAGGAATTAAATTTGAGGAGATTAAGGACTTTAAAATTTTATGGAATAGTTATGAATTGGAATTTCGAGGACGAAATTATTTTAAGGTGGATAAGATATGTAGTTCCCCTTCCCGAAAATATTTTTTTTCGAAATATTTATTTTATTTATTTATTTGATTTAAAGGGTGATTTTAGACTTTTATAAATAATTAATTAGTTTACTATTACGGTAGATAACTTTAGCCATAGTTGAGTTTTGAAGTACAAGACGACTAGGAATCATGGCACGGTTAGTGCAGTGGCGTGCCTTGACTAGTGTATTAGCCATGCCAAGGAAGGCCAAGCCATAGGAGTGTCCTAACTAGGAAAACCAGACTATGTTGCGACTTGACTCCTATAAATAATTTAGTTATTTATTATTAAGATTTATTGACTTGTAGAAGACCCGGTTGTACCAAACTAGCCCGGATTGGACCTGAACCAAGCCCAAGCCCATGTAGTAGGACAGTGAGACCAAAGACGTCCATGTAGACATACATATTGCATTTATTATTTTGATTGTCCAAATAGGCTTTCATATATCAAGTATTTATATGCATATATATAATATATTTTATTGTTACAAAATTGATAGTCTATTTTTAGAAATAGGATAAATACTTTTTATTATATTGATGCAATTTGGATACTTGTATGTGTATACATTTATAATCTATTTTCATTTTTTACAAAATTTTACACATATATGTGCATATTATATTAGAATAAATATATTTATATAATGTATATACTTGGAATTATTCAAGATATATACTTATATAATATATGTGTATTAATGGCCAAGCCCAACACCAGGAGAATATATCCCTAAGATTTATTTTGGACTCTTGGAGTATTTATGCATATATAGAAAATACTCGTATATATGTATAGGTATATATATAAATATTTTTTTTGTATATATATATATATATATATATATATATATATATATATATATATATATATATATATATATATATATATATATATATATATATATATATATTTTGTATATATATATATATATATATATATATATTTATATATATATATATATATATATATATATATATATATATATATATAGTTTTAGATATATAGAGTGAATTAATAAATTATATATGTTAATGTATATGTATATATATATATATATATATATATATATATATATATATATATATATATATATATATATATATATATATATATATATATTAGTATATATTTATATGTATATATATAGGTATATGTATATATAGGTATACGTGTATGCGTATATAAATGTGTATATATATATATATATATATATATATATATATATATATATATTTATATATATATATATATATAACCAAAAACAGAATAAGAAAAAGAAAACCAAATAAAACCAATCAATTCTTTCCCAGCCTCAAACCCAGCCACTGGGCTCGGCCCATCCTCCAGCCCAACCGGACTACAGTTTCAGCCCGGGCTCATGCCCACAAGCCTACAGCCGGCCCAACCGAATGGGCACAATCCGAGCACAGGAGCCTGCTCTCCCGAACAACAACAAACAACACAACCCGAGCGTATATAACGAACGGGGGAGTTTTCGTCGATACACTAAACCCTAAACTAAACTTGCGCGCCACCACCCACCTGGGCGTGCCCCGCGCACGCGCACGCCGCCAGGCGCGCCACCGCACCACCGTACGCCGACGACAATCGTCGAAAACAGTCGCCGTGCGCGGACGGGACGAGCAACAACAGTAAACGTTAGTCCATGAGCCCAACTTCGTGGGTAACTTTCTTCCCCCATACTTCGTCGTTTTACATTTCGTAAATTATTCCTGAGAACCTATGTAACCCTCTCTAAGTTCCCCTAACAAGTTTTTGGTTGGTCGATCCATCGATCCCAGAATTCGATGGGAAAAATCCCGAAAAACTGTTCATATTGAACAGTACAACTAAACCCAATACTACGTTTTAGAAGGCAGCTATCTGCTAATCCATGGCGAATTATCGAATTCTATTTCAACAGACCTAATGACAACCTAACCGAGATTGAAACCTTACTTTTAGATTTAATTCTAGTTGCTTATTTTCTGTTTAAAATTAGGTTAAAGTTTTCCAAAAATCTGTTTCAAAAACAATAAAAATCATCCACACCACGTACGTCCCGCCAATCCGGGAGACGTGGTCGCGAACCGAAGGCATCGAAAGCTGCGTAACGGCTTCGTGGTCGTGTGGACTTTGGCGGAATTCAAATTGGTCGCGTGTGCGCGACGAATTTGATGTGTATCCGTCGAAATTCACCGTATCATACACTTTGCAAATTCTCCAATTACTTTGTGCACGCTCGTCAAATTGAGACGAAACTTACGCCAACAGAACCGTATCGTTTTTCTGGCCCTGTATGTCAAGTTTGGTCCAATTCTGAGATCGTTGACAAAATCACCATTTTACGGGCCCCACGGTTCCACTCAACGGGCGATTTTGTGCACGGCCCGCCGGAATCCAACTCTGGACATACGATTGGGTTCTTACCGGAAAACCGGATCCGTAGACATGTAGTTTGACGATTTTAGAGACCATTGACTCTGGCACATTTTTCGGTACAAAGCGGGTCCAACGGCGGACATCATTTTTGCCCAAAATTACCGTTTTACCCCTGTGTCTAGAATTGGACTTAAGGATAGGCAATCCTAGCTAATTTGATTATTCTGAGAATGTTGGCAATGTCTGTTTTAGCTTTCGGAGACAATTGTGGATTTTGACTTTATGGCGTACCAGTTGACGGTATCTTATTGGTTCTTCGTGCTGCCCCAGACAAGTATACCTTGCCCACTATACAGTATTTTATGCATTTTCTATATTGTTGTTTCTTTTCTGTCATATTTGGTTCTTGCTTCTCTTGTTCGTACCATTACTATTTTTCTCACTTTATGTGCACATACGTTATTTCTTTCCTTCTGTATATCACTCTAATTCATGTATAGGTCCTGGTAGTATTACCTTGTCGCGAGTCACATTCACTTGATATGTCTTGACCTGTTAGTTGTACTTGACTTCATTTGACTTAACTGGACACCTGTATAGTTCCTTGTGACATAGAGGACAGTTACTAGGCATGCGGGCTATATGATAGTTTCTGTTAGCCGGTAGTTCAGATGAGCTTCGGTTGTATTGATTAATCTATTGGTCGTTAGTTTCATGCTACGGTTGTGATATTCTATTGGTCGTTATTCTCGGAGGAGATGCGATTGTGATTATTCTGTTGGTCGTTAGTTTCGGATGAGCTACGATTGTCATGGTACTCTGTCTATTAGCCTAAGTGTTGAACATTGTCCTTGAAGTTGCGTTATCATGTATTTGTTTAGAAATAGAGTGTCATATTTCTGTCATTCCCTTTATGCATATTATTTACTGTCATAGTGGCATATTTTATGTATCTTGCTAGTCCTCTGAGGACCTGATGATCTCTTCAGGTTTAGCGATTGTATGGAGTTAGTTAGAAGAGCGGGATGGTACAGGATTGCGATGCATGATACAGGTATTTGCTTGTGATATTTCTTTATTATCCTTTCGTGCTTTATATTCAGTACCATGATATACTCTGCTTATTTATAGACTCATATCATTCTTGGAGTCTAATCGAACAATATGCTAATGGGCTGCAGACCATGACCCATACTTGTTCATTCTTGTTTATATGATTCATGTGGATTGAGATACAGTTTAGATTAGACATGATACCCATGACCGTGACAGCTTATACGTACTCGAGTCGGGCTAGAGTCCACTCGATACGTAGCTGGCTTGCTCACGAGCTCGCGTCGGAAAACCGGGTGCTGGTCGTGACACGAGTCTTCGGGTGCATGGCTGCTGAGGCGCATACGAGTGGTTGGTCGTCCACGTGGCTTGTAACTGCCAGAGGAGAGTAATGATGATGCTGACGTCAGCGATGCTTCATTTTCTGAAAAATCTATTTCTGCTCTGTCATCGAGGCATGGTTGCTGTCGTGTCAGACTTCAGCATTTAATGTTCTTGACGGGTGATGGTCCTTTGAGTGGGCACATTGATCTGCGTTCTACTAGGCGCATGGGGATGCGTAGGGCGCATCCCTATGAGGTGCTTGGTGCTGATGGGCGTGTCTGTATGATGCGCGGTCTGACCAGCGCATCTGTTTGTATGATGCATCTTCATTGGTCCTTTTGTTGAGTTCTTCGGGGCATTGATGGCTCTCTGACTTAGCTGAGTTCGAAGGGGCAAATTTATCATCATAAATACAAGTTTATTGCACTAACTTTGGGAAGGTTGCCACTTGGCACATGGGTTTGAGTTGCCCTGGCCTATAAATAGCAACAATTTGAAAGAGTTTTGTTGTCTCTCCCTTGACTTCTCGACGAAGATGGATTCGACTGATCCTCCTCCTTGGTATGACGTTGTACTGTGGGTGATGGTTCTCCTTGTTTGAAGAAGCTTTGACGGTAAACTCCTTCAGAAGACTGAGATTCACCAAGTTGGAATGGACATAGCAGTTTTTGTTTGAGCCGCTTGCTGGTAGTATTCTTCTACGGGACGACATTGAGTGCCAAGTTGAATGCATAGTTTGGGTTTGATGTGCCTAAGCCTCATTATGATGGAATAGCCCCAGGCTGGCAAATGTGCCTGTGCGTTGACGAGGAAGTGATTCACTCTGACGGGGTGGAGTGATGCGCTGGAAGAGTAATACGCCGGGCTGAGACGACGCGGCTAGCTGAGACGACATGGCTAGCTGAGACATCTGATGAGCCTAGTTGAGCGTAGGCTGTTACAAAGTCTTTAATTGGCATCAGGTTTTTGAGACGATGTCGGACAGGTACAGCATGTTGCAACTGCTGGAACACAGACTGCCTTGGTGGTGGAGCCATTGCCTTGCGGCTGCAGCAGTTGATGACGACCGTAGAACAAGTATGTCCCGTGAGGGACGAGTTGTGCATGATGGTCATCTCTCCCGATCTACGTCTGTGAGTGATTATATTACGTAAATCATGTGAGGAGATGTTGACACTCATACCCTCTTCAGGCGCATAGCAAAGCCAAGCGTCAGGGTGAGTGTATAAGTGACACTCGTACCCTAATCAGGCGCATGGCAAAGCCAACCGTCAGGGTAAGTGTATAAGTGGCACTCGTACCCTAATCAGGCGCATGGCAAAGCCAAGTGTCAGGGTGAGTGTATGAGTGATGCGCCACCTTTATACCCCCATCAGGCGTATGGCAAGGCCAAGCGCCGGGGTGATGAAGTGAATGTTGCGCCCCCTGATCCAGCGCATAAGGCGCGCCCAGATCAATAGTGGGGGAACCACATTTATAGTGACTTGAACCAGCCTCAGACGCAAAACCAATGTAGGCGCAGGGGGTTCAAGACCACAGAATTTGCTTTGCATGACTTGGTTGCGAACGCAGCAGATGCGCCCAAGTGAGACAAGGACTTTGAGGGTCGGCTCGTTTCTGGCGCAGAAGCACCCGAGTGAACTTTGTACAGCTTACCATAAGCAGCGCGCATGATTGTGAGCGCATGCTTCTGGTTTGCCGTTGGCATAGCACGTTTGTGGCGCATAGCCCGTGTCGCCTTGGAGTTCTTCGTACTAGCCCGCGAAGGCGCCTAGTACTCAGAATCCAACTTTTCTCGCCTTGACAGTGAGTGAAGAACTTGTAGCCAAACCAGAAGAAGATGTCACGACCCGCACCCTGAAGAGGGGCACGAGTACGTGGTTACGTCCAGCCTACGTCGCAGTATCGGCGGTAGAACGCTGTATATAGGGTCTGTAATACTATGACTAAAATAGATAAATGTACCTGTACAGTATATACACTCCGATTAGAGGTGACATAGCAATACAGTCTCAATCACATATATCAATCTAAGGTAGATAGCATGGAAAGGAAAATACGATAGATAAAACAGGAAATGAGTCCAAGATCCACAAGTCAGAGCTATACACAAACATCCATAGTCTCAGAGAATATAAGTATATAAGATACTACAACTAAAATATACTAGCTGGCTCGCAGGCCAGGCAAACCTAACTAAACTAAGCTACTCAGGGTGAGCAAAATCTAGTGGCTCTACCAACAAGCCACGGTCTAAGTCTAATCCATCAGACTCAACCCCATAGTAAGTTGGACAATCAGCTTCTGAATCATCTGTAAAATTTGTCAACAGTATCCTGTCAGGAAAATGAGCAAGTACAAACACCAACAGCAGTTCCATATGAATTGACAAAAGCTATAAGAGACAGTATAATGAAATACAAGACAAGGATATGTAAAGTACAGGATAAAACCAGCAGGAAATGTATAATAGGTGTGAGTACCGAATAGAACAACAATATGTATGTAGGATTGCTTAGGAACTATCCGGGAGCCGAGTTACAACCCTTAAACCAAACAAGGACCGGGGTTGTAACTCTTCTCCCGAACAGAACTTAGCCTCCTAGGATAAATAAATATGAAAAGGTGCCTTGAATTATTAGTGCGTCATGTGATCGGTTTGGGAAACATGTTCAAGCTTTCCATCTGACCGGCTACGAACAAATAACTAGTGTGAAACAACAAGTGTGAAGATAAGGCCGGTCACCATGGAAAGTTCAAGTAGCTATAAACAAGTATCGAGTACAAGTGTGAAACAACAAGTGGGTATTTTGATCACACAACCACTAATAACTCCCCATCCCCGAATAGTATAAAAGATCCGGTCATAACACGTCATGACACGAGGTTTAAGAGCAGGTGATCAGCCCACTCCCAAGTCCATGTCTATACAAGTACAAGTAACAAATCGAGTCATGTACTAATATACCAAGTAATCCGGGAACAACATCTCATGACAGGATCCGACATATACTAGTCCGTGAAATATCGTGTCTGGAAATCAAGTAAGACACTACAACTGAATCGGATATAGCAGATATCAAGACAATGAAAAATATCAGTGAATGTACTCGCCTGTGGTCCTGAGCTGATAGGGTGAACAGATGCTCAGAGAGATCACAGACCTAAGATAAGATACTGTGAGTCAAATAGGGCTCAATGCTGAAAAAGGAAACTAATACAAGCTATGAATGCAAGTCTAAGTCAATATTAGGTCAATCTAGGTCAAACTGGGTCATACTAGGTCAATCTAGGTCAAACTGGGTCATACTAGGTCATACGGGTTCATACTAGGTGACTGGAAGTCAATCCAAATCAAACTAGGTCAATCGGGGTCAAGGGTTGACTTACAGTTGACTTTTGGTCAAAAAGTCAACTCTGGTCAACTCTGGTCAACACTGAGTCAACCCTGGGTCAACCCTAGGTCAAACAAGTCAAATGTTGACTAACAGTTGATTTTCAGTCAACTGGTCAACTCTGGTTTGGTTTCGGTCAAATCGGGTCGCTTAAAGGCTAAGTTTGACTCTCGGTTGACTTTTGTTGACTTTTGGTCAAAAAGGTCAACCGACGTCAAAACTAGTCTTAGAGTACCATATATGATCATTACCAACCACGGAAATCAAGTTCTAACCCTATCTTAGGCTCCTAACTCAAATACCATATTTTCTAGGTAAAGCCTATATTACCTTACCAAGGTAAATCCCGATACCTTGCCCAATCCCAAGGAAACTCCTCAAATACCCATGATACTAGCCTAGGCTCCTTAGGGTAGCTAGATATCAACCTATCTAAGGTTTACCTACCAAGAAATTTGGGTATCCTAAGTATCTAGACCATGTTAGGATACGGGGTATAGATTTACCCTATTACCCTATTCTATATCATGAATTTTACCCTTTTCTTCCACACTCATCTACACCACTCATACACAACACTCACATGACACTTCTCCCTCTCATAGGCTTCTCTATAGGTTTCCTAATAGGTTTCCTACTAGTTTAGATGTAGGCTATACTATAGGATACTAGACTACACTCAAAATACCTCACAAAACACACACACACATCTCACAATACACACACACACATTGGAAATTTGTGGACAGATTTGAGGGGCAAGTGGGGGCTGATTTTTGTGGACAATAGGACTGATTTTTAGGTGGTTGTGGACTGATTTTTGAATGGTTGTTAAGGGGCTAAATGGGACAACAAATGTGGTGATATGAAGGGCTATTTGGTGGCCAAAATGTGGACTGCTATGTAGGAAAACAAGTGGACTGTTTGGGGTGATATAGGACAGCCATGTAGGCTAAGTCTGGACTGTTTTGGAGTCCAAAATGACAGCCACTATAGGTGTTTAGGACTGGTATGGACAGCCATTAGGGTGGACTGTTTTGGACAGAAAAATATGGGAAATGTGTGGACTGTTTTGGGCATTTGGTGGACTGTTTTTGTACAGAATTTAGGGGGATTTGTGGGCTGTTATTGAGTCAAAATAGGACAGCCATGGGCTGTCTTTTTGGGCAGCATAACATGTGTTTCCTCCCCCTCCTAGCACTCTACAACACTCCTCACAACTCCCCTCTATCTCACCCACAAACTCCTTGCAAATTCTCACAACCAAATACTCAAACACATCTCACACACCTCTCTACTAACACAACATACACACACATCCCAACCATGCCATTCCTTGGCCGACCATGTCAAGCTCTCCCCCACACAACACAAGCCACACACACAACACATAATATATAATCCTCCATATATATATATATACATATATATATATATAGATAATGACATATATATATATATAACCATATATATATATATATATATATATATATATATATATATATATATATATATATATATATTATAGGAATATGATACATTAAGAAAAATCATTCCTACATACATGAAAATTCTGAAATAATAATGAATACACCCAAAAATCAATGCACAACAAAAACCATGTGTCCAAATGGAGGGTTTTCCTATTAGGACACAAACCTACAAGTTGGACACCCCTAAAAATATCCAAAAGGACACAAAATGGTCTCTAATGGAGACACAATCATGGGACACATTTTTATGGGTTCTTAACCATTCTACATGAAAGAGAAAACTAATTTAGAGTATGGTTGTACCTATTTTGGAGAAGGAACAATGGTGGAGCTCTCAAATTGACAAGAACCTTTGGAGAAGAAGAAGAAGAAGTGGATGAGAACAAGGAAAAGTGATTTTCTCTCTCCTCCCCACTCCTACACAATGTGGCCAGCCACTTGGTCCTTTTCCCCCTTTTTAGTATTTACAAGTTTGCCCTCCAATGGTTTAATTAGTTAAAAAATTGGAAAGGGTTAAGTCGGGGGTAGTTTAGTCAAACCGAAACCACTAATCTCTAACTAATACTAACTAAAATAATTAGTCTAGTCACTAACCAAAATATCTAACATGTGGGCCGTGGCTAACTAGTGTGTGGGCCCGCTAAGGTCAAAACTACCCCGGGTCCCCGAAACAAGTCAAAACAAGTCGGAATGAGTTGAAATTCGAACCTGATTCAAATAACCCAAAATAATACAAATAATAAATAAATAATTCCAAAATAATTTTTAAAGTGGAAAATTACAAAAATACCCCTGTTTCTGGAAACTGGGGGTGACAAATCTATCTACCTTAAAAAATTTCGTCCTCGAAATTAAAACCAAACAATAGTAAAATTTCAAATTCACAAGTCATGGCTAAAAATTTAAAATGATTAAAATCTCAAAAATCGAAGCAAGAATTAAATGACTAAATTTTATAAATTTTAAAATTACTCTCAAATATAAGTCTATCCACCTTAAAAGAATCATCCAAAACTCAAAACAAGAAAACACAGAAAATTCATGCAATTCGATAGTCGTACGCGTTTGTCCAATAATCATGATACTCAGAATCTCCGTCATGCCAGTGTGCAAGGCTACAATAATTACAGAGTCCTCAACTACGGTACATATCTCTAGAATTATGGTATTTAAAATTTTCGCATTGCCGCTAGCTTGGCAGCGAAAACCTTAAATTCCCACACCCTAGGAATACTTCCATAGTCTGACTATATGTCCTCACTCTGCCTGCTAGCATGACCCTAGAGGATTATAAAATCTCATAATCGAGGCGACCTAGCGCATACGACTTATCTCAAAAAATTCCATCAAACAGACAAGGAACAGATGTAATCGAATTTCAAACGGTTTATAAGGAAGCAAATGCGGAAATGAGATCGAAAGATTGGAACCTGCTATCTGCTCTGCTACTGCCTGAGTGGGCTCAACTGTCATGGCGAAAGCTCGCCCCTGCTGGCCTCCTCTAGCCTGCCGCACTCTATCCTGGCCCGCCTGTCTGGCTGCACGGGCAGCACAGTCCCTCATCTGGTGATCTGGAGCTCCACAGAACAGACAAACTCTCAGTCTCAATCTGCAGACCTCTCCGGTGTGCCCTATCTTCTTGCAGAAGGCACACTGGATGGCCTGTCTCTGGCCCTGTTCCTGGTGCTGCTGGGCACGCACCGGTGCCTGCTGTAACTGCAACTGAGGCTGCTGCTGCTGAAACTGCCTCTGCTGGAAGTATGGGTGCTTCGCTGGCCCTGCAATCTAACTAGCTCCCAGAACATCACTCCTCCTCTTCGGCTTGAAGTCGAAGTCCTCCTCAGCAATCTGAGCCTCCATCAAAATCTGCTCAAAGGTCGCGTCTCGCCGCCCAGATGTGCGAGTGCGCACTGCATGAATGAGACCCCTCCTGAACTTTCGGGCCTTGCACCCCTCATCCTGAACCAAACTCGGTGCAAACCTGCTCAGACGGAAAAACTCTGCTGCGTACTCGTCGATCGACGAGCTCCCCTGCACCAGACTAACAAACTGCCCCTCCAGAGCTGTCAAGGCTACATCTGGGTAGAACTTCTCCTTAAAGAGTTTCCTGAAGTCCTCCCAAGACAAACCTCTCACTGGTGCACGCGGATCCGTACGGTACCAAGTCAGCGCTATATCAAAGAACTGGCTCGCTGCAGACGTCATCCACAGACCTCTCGGGACCTCTGCCAACTCCAGACTCCGCTGGACATTCTCTAGCCAGTCGTCCGCATATAGGATACCCTCGGTACCCCTGAACTCCCGCGGGTTCATCTTCCTGAAGTGGAGGTGTGTACCGGGCCTCCCCTGACCCTGCTGTTGATCTGGTGCTCCCTGAACTGTAGTCTGTGCACCTCTCTCCACTGCTGCCATAGCTAGCTGATGCGAGTTCTCTATGGTCTGTCGCAGCACCTCTGCCTGACGGTGCTGTGCCTCTGCCTGTGCTCTCTGTGTCTGCAACATCTGCTGTAGAAGGGCCATCATCCCCTGAGTGTCTGCCGGTAGGTGAGGCGGCGGTGAAAGAATGTCTAGGATGACCATGGACGGTCTCGCTGCCGGAGGTGGAAGACCTCCTGAAACTGTCGCTGCCGCTCCTGCCTGAAGGGCAGGGACTGATGTGGCAGCTTCCTAAACTGCAGCTCCCCCAGCTGGAGGTGGAAGACCTCCGGGAACTGCCGCTGCTACTCCTGCCTGAAGGGCAGGGACTGGGGCTACTGCACTCTCGACTGCTACTCCCATAGCTGGAGGTGGAAGACCTCCCGGATCTGACCTCTCTGGAACTGTACTGGGCCCTACTGCCTGAGAGCGAGTCACTGTCATCCTGAAGATGAATTGAGCCCAAGAAATCAATATGGCACATGATAAGATATTATCAAAGGAGGATAATTGAATTCAATGCAAGAAGAGTTGTCATGGTAATCAAAAGATCAAAAATTTCCTAAAATGTGATTGAGTAACTCCTATCATACCCTAGATCCTACATCCTAGTCGCAGGCTCGTAATTAGCACTCTAAGTCGAGCACCATTACGAGATCGCACTAATTGCGACTCTGACCTACATGGGCCACCACAAAAACGTGTCACGACCCGCACCCTGAAGAGGGGCACGAGTACGTGGTTACGTCCAGCCTACGTCGCAGTATCGGCGGTAGAACGCTGTATATAGGGTCTGTAAATACTACAACTAAAACAGATAAATGTACCTGTACAGTATATACACTCCGATTGGAGGTGACATAGCAATACAGTCTCAATCACATATATCAATCTAAGGTAGATAGCATGGAAAGGAAAATACGATAAATAAAACAGGAAATGAGTCCAAGATCCACAAGTCAGAGCTATACACAAACATCCATAGTCTCAGAGAATATAAGTATATAAGATACTACAACTAAAATGTACTAGCTGGCTCGCAGGCCAGGCAAACCTAACTAAACTAAGCTACTCAGGGTGAGCAAAATCTAGTGGCTCTACCAACAAGCCACGGTCTAAGTCTAATCCATCAGACTCAACCCCATAGTAGGTTGGACAATCAGCCTCTGAATCATCTGTAAAATTTGTCAACGGTATCCTGTCAGGAAAATGAGCAAGTACAAACACCAACAGCAGTTCCATATGAATTGACAAAAGCTATAAGAGACAGTATAATGAAATACAAGACAAGGATATGTAAAGTACAGGGTAAAACCAGCAGAAAATGTATAATAGGTGTGAGTACCAAATAGAACAACAATATGTATGTAGGATTGCTTAGGAACTATCCGGAAGCCGAGTTACAACCCTTAAACCAAACAAGGACCGGGGTTGTAACTCTTCTCCCGAACAGAACTTAGCCTCCTAGGATAAATAAATATGAAAAGGTGCCTTGAATTATTAGTGCGTCATGTGATCGGTATGGGAAACATGTTCAAGCTTTCCATCTGACCGGCTACTAACAAATAACTAGTGTGAAACAACAAGTGTGAAGATAAGGCCGGTCACCATGGAAAGTTCAAGTAGCTATGAACAAGTGTCGAGTACAAGTATGAAACAACAAGTGGATATTTTGATCACACAACCACTAATAACTCTCCATCCCCGAATAGTATAAAAGATCCGGTCATAACACGTCATGACACGAGGTTTAAGAGCAGGTGATCAGCCCACTCCCAAGTCCATGTCTATACAAGTACAAGTAACAAATCGAGTCATGTACTAATATACCAAGTAATCCGGAAACAACATCTCATGACAGGATCCGACATATACTAGTCCGTGAAATATCGTGTCTGGAAATCAAGTAAGACACTACAACTGAATCGGATATAGCAGATATCAAGACAATGAAAACTATTAGTGAATATACTCGCCTGTGGTCCTGAGCTGATAGGGTGAACAGACGCTCAGAGCGATCACAGACCTAAGATAAGATACTGTGAGTCAAACAGGGCTCAATACTGAAAAAGGAAACTAATACAAGCTATGAATGCAAGTCTAAGTCAATACTAGGTCAATCTAGGTCAAACTGGGTCATACTAGGTCATACGGGTTCATACTAGGTCACTGGAAGTCAATCCAAGTCAAACTAGGTCAATCGGGGTCAAAGATTGACTTACAGTTGACTTTTGGTCAAAAAGTCAACTCTGGTCAACTCTGGTCAACACTAAGTCAACCCTGGGTCAACCCTAGGTCAAACAAGTCAAATGTTGACTAACAATTGATTTTCAGTCAACTGGTCAACTCTGGTTTGGTTTCGGTCAAATCGGGTCGCTTAAAGGCTAAGTTTGACTCTCGGTTGACTTTTGTTGACTTTTGGTCAAAAAGGTCAACCGACGTCAAAACTAGTCTTAGAGTACCATATTTGATCATTACCAACCACGGAAATCAAGTTCTAACCCTATCTTAGGCTCCTAACACAAATACCCTATTTTCTAGGTAAAGCCTATATTACCTTACCAAGGTAAATTCCGATACCTTGCCCAATCCCAAGGAAACTCCTCAAATACCCATGATACTAGCCTAGGCTCCTTAGGGTAGCTTGATATCAACCTATCTAAGGTTTATCTACCAAGAAATTTGGGTATCCTAAGTATCTAGACCATGTTAGGATACGGGGTATAGATTTACCCTATTACCCTATTCTATATCATGAATTTTACCCTTTTCTTCCACACTCATCTACACCACTCATACACAACACTCACATGACACTTCTCCCTCTCATAGGCTTCTCTATAGGTTTCCTAATAGGTTTCCTACTAGTTTAGATGTAGGCTATACTATAGGATACTAGACTACACTCAAAATACCTCACAAAACACACACACACATCTCACAATACACACACACACATTGGAAATTTGTGGACAGATTTGAGGGGCAAGTGGGGGCTGATTTTTGTGGACAATAGGACTGATTTTTAGGTGGTTGTGGACTGATTTTTGAATGGTTGTTAAGGGGCTAAATGGGACAACAAATGTGGTGATATGAAGGGCTATTTGGTGGCCAAAATGTGGACTGCTATGTGGGAAAACAAGTGGACTGTTTGGGGTGAAATAGGACAGCCATGTAGGCTAAGTCTGGACTGTTTTGGAGTCCAAAATGACAGCCACTATAGGTGTTTAGGACTGGTATGGACAGCCATTAGGGTGGACTGTTTTGGACAGAAAAATATGGGAAATGTGTGGACTGTTTTGGGCATTTGGTGGACTATTTTTGTACAGAATTTAGGGGGATTTGTGGGCTGTTATTGAGTCAAAATAGGACAGCCATGGGCTGTCTTTTTGGGCAGCATAACATGTGTTTCCTCCCCCTCCTAGCACTCACAACACTCCTCACAACTCCCCTCTATCTCACCCACAAACTCCTTTCAAATTCTCACAACCAAATACTCAAACACATCTCACACACCTCTCTACTAACACAACATACACACACATCCCAACCATTCCATTCCTTGGCTGACCATGTCAAGCTCTCCCCCACACAACACAAGCCACACACACAACACATAATATAATCCTCCATATATATATATACATATACATATATATAGATAACCATATATATATATATATATATATATATATATATATATATATATATATATATAAATTATAGGAATATGATACATTAAGAAAAACCATTCCTACATACATGAAAATTCAGAAATAATAATGAATACACCCAAAAATTAATGCACAACAAAAACCATGTGTCCAAATGGAGGGTTTTCCTATTAGGACACAAACCTACATGTTGGACACCCCTAAAAATATCCAAAAGGACACAAAATGGTCTCTAATGGAGACACAACCATGGGACACATTCCTATGGGTTCCTAACCATTCTACATGAAAGAAAAAACTAATTTAGAGTAGGGTTGTACCTATTTTGGAGAAGGAACAATGGTGGAGCTCTCAAAATGACAAGAACCTTTGGAGAAGAAGAAGAAGAAGTGGATGAGAACAAGGGAAAGTGATTTTCTCTCTCCTCCCCACTCCTACACAATGTGGCCGGCCACTTGGTCCTTTTCCCCCTTTTTAGTATTTACAAGTTTGCCCTCCAATGGTTTAATTAGTTAAAAAATTGGAAAGGGATAAGTCGGGGGTACTTTAGTCAAACCGAAACCACTAATCTCTAACTAATACTAACTAAAATAATTAGTCTAGTCACTAACCAAAATATCTAACATGTGGACCATGGCTAACTAGTGTGTGGGCCCGCTAAGGTCAAAACTACCCCGGGTCCCCGAAACAAGTCAAAACAAGTCGGAATGAGTTAAAATTTGAACCCGATTCAAATAACCCAAAATAATACAAATAATAAATAAATAATTCCAAAATAATTTTTAAAGTGGAAAATTACAAAAATACCCCTGTTTCTGGAAACTGGGGGTGACAGAAGAGAATAACTACTGTAAATTTTTGTGGCTCGAACGTGCTCCCTGAATAACGGGCTCCCTTTTCTTTATTTATTTTGGTGCCCCTTTCAGTGGAGGCAAGAGGGCTCTATATATAGAGTAGAATGAGACCTCTCTTCTTCTCTTTTCCGATATGGGATTAAAAGTAATATCCCTACTTTTTCATGCTTCTACAATATTATTTTAATAGTGTTGATTATTATACTATTACATTAATTGAACGATGTTGTTTTCAGCATACTTAATGATGATGTGATGTCAGGTAGGCCACACATAACAGAAGAAGAACTAGAACAAGAAATAAGGCATTATTTTCCATCATGGTTGAGTGCATATGTAAGACTTGAGAACTCTGTAATTACCATTCTGTATATGCACTTGAGAATGAGCTTAATTTATTTTTTCATGGCATTTAGGTCGATCGTCCATACGCAAGACTTGAGAATGAGTCTATTTGAATGCTAGCCAAGGGACCAATTTATGCTGCAAAATATGACCATGCTACCGTGTGAATGGGTTTAGGTTTAAGTTAATAACTTGCCCGATCAGAGACAACTTTGTGGATCTTGATTCCACCAAAAACAGCTGTTTGTGTATCAGATCTTCGAACAACAAAGATGTTGATGCGGGCAATGATTTCTATGGTGTCCTACGAAAGATTGTGGAGCTGACATATAGTTATGGAATAGAGCCTGCTAAGATTGTGTTATTCAGGTGTAATTGGTTCGATCCGATTGAAGGTCAAGGTTGGAAAGTAGACAAGCACGGTCTTGTGGATATAAACTATCGGCGTCGATATCAAGCCTAAGAACCATTTGTCCTATCAAGTCAGGCTCAGCTCGTGTACTTCACAAGTTATCCTAAATGGGGAACAACAAGGTCGGACTGGTGGGCAGTATGCAAGACCAAAGCTAGAAATACCTTTGAGGTTGACGATATAGCTTATCAAGAGAATGAACTACCTCTTGTAACAAATATTATAGAAGTGGACACGATGAAAGTTCCTCATTACACATCTAATTGTGTAGAAGAAGTAGAATTATCTGAAGAGGAAGATGCAGATGAAAGTGAAGATGTAGAGGAGGAAGAAGAAGAAGAAGAAGAAGAAGAAGAGCTAAACGAACTAGATAAATTTTTAGAAGAGGATTAAATCTGTACTTTTGTTTTATCATCATATTTGACACTTTAGTGACACTTTTGTGACTATGATATTTTTCAAAATCTGTGATGTCTATCATATAAATATGTATATTTATTTTATTTTCATACGCTATTATCAGGTATGACTAGACCCGGACGACGCGGAGGATATTATGTTAGGCAGTCCCGTGTGCGTCAGGCTGGGGATGCAGATTCCGTACCCTCATCCTCATCTCCGAGTACGCCAGTGTACCATTCTGTTCCTGGTCCATTACCGGGACAGGGCAGTTCCAGCAGGTTGGCGACTCCTCCCTCATCGTCCAGCATTCCTCCCGCATCCAGCATTCCTTCCACGTCCAGCATTCCTCATGTCGACGCCTCCATGGGGAGAGCCGACGCCGAGCATATGGAGGACGGAGATCAGACTGATCCTGGTCAGGTAGGAGGTGAGAGCGCCCCTCCATGCGCTCCCCCGGATGAGACGCGTATGGAGATTTGGACGGACGAGCCTACGAAGTATGTTAATTAGTTAATATGTATTTCTCAAATGATTATATGTACATATATATTCATGAAATTTATTATTGTATAGATATCGGCTCCTGTAGTACAGAGACAGCTGGGGTTATTTCTAAGGCAGAACTATGGTGGGCCTTGGATTAACTACTCAGATGCTCCCGCAGATAGGAAGGCCTTTTGGTTGGCCTACTTCAAGGTAAAAAATTTGTTTATTTTTAAATTTTAATAATCATTTGTGTATATTATACAACTCTTTCTATTTTACTTCTTGTAGAGGACCTATTTCTATCCACCATACCAGACGGCGAAGATCGAGGCTCAATTTTTTACCGTCGTAGGCAAGCTCATCCGTGATGCGATCCACGACCAGAAGTCTCGTAATTGCTCTGGAAAGCCAATCCATGGCTGGATCACGCCAGAGCAGTGTGCTGCGATGAAGGCTAGATTCGGCGAGGCCAGGTACCAGGAGCGGTCTGACAAGGCCAAGGTGGCACGATCGAGCGCCAGTAAGTGGTGTGGTGGCTCCATTCCTATGACTGAGCATTTTTGTCGTCTGGTACATTTTCTATGACAGACATTATTTTATATATAGTTGGATAGAATGTTTAATACTAATAATAGATAATATATTTTAACAGGTAAAAAAGGGTGAGGACCCCAACATGGTGACCGTCTTCCTGGTCACCCATCAGAGGGCTGGAGAGTTCATTGACGAGAGGACGACGCAGGCATATGTACGTTCTATTCTTTATATTAATTTACTATAATTTAGAAAACAGAAAAATAGATATCAATATAGACTTTAGCAAACACTTAGACGTTAGAAAACATTGTTATAGGCCGAGTTTTTTCGGCTACAAGAGGAGGCGGCTGCTGCTGCTAGTGCGCCAGCAGAGGGAGGGGCTGGTACTTTCTCCCAGCCGCCTACAGCTACATTGTCAGACGACCTCTGGATGACCGCCATTGGTGATCTTCAGAAGGGTATGTACTACGGTACGGGATCCTACGGTGCCTATTTGACTTCAGAGTCATCCCGGGCCCCCTCTGTCAGTATGCAGTCTCCAGCTTCGCAGGTGTCATCACAAGCTCAGGATATTGGTCGTTAGATCGACGAGCTGCGTCACGAGTTGCAGTAGCAGATTTTTTATCACCATACCGCAGAGCGACGATCCGATGATCACCAGACGATTTGATGCGGTCGAACGCAGTATACAGGAGCTGATGAGTCTGCAGCAGGCTACAGCTGCCAGCTTGCATACGCTCATCGAGTCTAAGGAGCGCACAGAGCGTAGACAGGTCGAGCTGGAGGGATCGCAGAGGACCATGTCTGCCTCACTCACTCTATCACTACCACTTTTCTAGCTTGAGGGTATTTTGGTCATTTTCAAAATTTTGGAATTTAATTTGGAATTATTATTATTATTTATAATTAATGTGATTTTAAGTAATTTTAGTATAATTGATTTTGGTGTTCTAGTGGACTTTGACTTATGTTGACTTTAGAGACTAACCTAGTGGCTAACCTAGGTCATGACTAAGTGATTAGGATATGGAAACCTAGGTTGACTTAAGTTAGTGTTAATTAACCCATTAGAACTTATTTTGGGAAAATAGGATTTGAATGGTTTAATGAATGGCTTGTGAAATCACAAGTCATTTTATGACTTAAAGGCTTAATGGCCCTTAGGCCCACACCCCTTGAACCAAACCCTAACCCTAATAATCTGGCTGGCCACTATGCTCTTCCCCCTATTTATAGTACCTTGAAATTAGGGCTTGCCTTTTTAGGAATCATTGCCATTTGGAAGAGGTGAGTCTCCATCTTTGTAAAATCTTAGAAAATCTATTTCAACTCCAAATTCCTCCAAACCAATTGCAATAGGACCTAATATTAGTCTACTTGCTGTTGGTGTTGAGTATTTTTAGGAAGGACACAATTTGAGGGAGTTTGGTGGCTTGAGGAACTCTTTCCATTTGAGGATTTTGACCCTTTGTTCATCAATAGGTATAATCCATTCTACTCGATGTAAATTCTGTTAAAATTCATTTTTAGGATGCCCTAACCCTAACCTAACAGTAGGATAGGCTAACCCTAGAATTTGAACCCATTACGTGTCCGTATCGGACACGTATCAGTGTGTATAGGAACGTGTTCGACGAAATGCCTCAAAGGGCATTTTGTTTGATTTTGTGATTTGTGTTTGAATAGGAAAATCGATATTCACCTCGCTTATGCATTTCTGTTGCTCTGAACATGAATTAGGGTCAGGGCGAGTCGACACGGAGGCATGGACACGCGGTCGTGCGTGCGCGCACGCTGGCAGGATTTTTTCCTGCTGCTCGTGTGTATTTTCTCAGTGCACACAGCGTTTGAGCCCACAAAATTGGACACGTGTGTCGTTCTCATGACTGACACGAGAACCCCAAGCTGATACGAACTCTCGTATCGTGTCGAACACGGATTCGTGTATGCCTTGTTCGTGCACTGTGCACATATCAGTGCACTGTGTTGTTCTCTGTTTTGATTTGCTTTGAATGTTAATTAGCAATTTTAAACTGTTAATTAGATCACATATATGTTGTATAATCCCTGTTATATTAGGTTTACATGATAGATTGGGTTAATATGGAATATTTGGGTTCAAATGGGTTTCGAATAGCATTTCTGATACTACTCTGATACTTTAGTTCCAGTTTATTTCCAACCCTTTTAATTTCTAGTTTTAGTAATGTTTCACTGTTATTGTGTTCTCACATATTTGTTGTTCATATTTTTAGCTTAATATTGTGTTCGATTAGGCTTTATGAATGTGAGAATAAGATTGGACATTTCGAGTGGGTTCAAATGCTGATACATTGGTTTGCCTGTTATTGTTCTTTAAATCATCCTTTTAAACTGTTGATGAACTGATATTCATTTTTAAACTGGAAGTGATATAAGTTTTGTGTTTAATAACTGAGATTCACTGTTTAGAAAACCTGAACTAGTTCCTTTCCTTCCAATCAAATGTTGGTTGTTCACTGTTAAAACCTGGGAATTGAATAAGGAATTAGGAAATGGTTTGGTTTCGAAATGCAACTGTCAATACTTAAATATGTTGAACTGAGTTTATTTTTTCCCAGTTTTCCCATTTTCCTGAGAATAAGTTTGATGGACTGAATTCCTTCCCATTTCAATTATGCTGGGATCTTCTTATTAACTGAATTGGTTTCCTATGTATAAACCTGAGTTTATAAGTCTGGACTGATTCCTTTGAGATTTTGCCATTGGGTTTCCTTTTCTAATTGGCTTAAAAACCTAAGAGTGGGAATGGTTCTTAAAACTTGGGATGGTTTCAGTGTTCATGGACTAATTCCCTTTCATTTTTTTGAACAAAACCTGAGATTGGTAGGGACTGTTTCCTTTCATTTCAAAGTATTAGTAACCTGTGAATGAATGTTAGTTTAATTTCTTGAAACTGTAAACTGTTTTACAGAGATTAGGGACTTTTTAATTGGTTTTGTATGTGATTCATGAGTTTATTGAAATGTTGAATAATGTTAAAAATCTGAGAATGGTTAGGGGGTTCTTCATGAAATCTGGAATTTACATAAGGGGTATGGCATTGTTACACTGTTTGTTATTTCTGAAATTTGAGTTTGATTGGGGGGAATTATTAAACTGATATCTGAGATTGCTCACTGATTTCTTACTGTTTTGCCTGTACACATTCACACACCTATGCATTGCCTCACTTCACTCACACACACTTGGTACCATAGGACACTCACTCACATGCCATAGCTAACATACACAAGTCACACACCACACTGTCCTCTTGACAGTTCACCTTCATCACACATATGTCAAAATCTATCACACACATTTGTATATTCCTGTGTTCCCTCTCTCTCCTTACCTATGTATATATAATATATACATTGTGATAGATATAAGTTCCTATATTATATAGTGTTGTACTTATATATATTAGTTACATATATGAATGTGTGTAAATGTATATATATATATATGATATAGTGTGATATGATATAATATATGGGTGATATTGTATAGTGGCTATAGGTTATGTATTCTAAGTTACATTATAGCCTTGTCTATATGTGTATTGTTAGATATAGATAATGTCTTGTGTGGATATGTGTTATAGGTTAGATAGGCATGATATTGCCTAGTAAACCTAGATTAGTCTGCTAGAACCTAGAATGGCTTGTTAGACCTAGATTAGACTAGTTTAACTTAGGTTTGACTTGGTTGACTTGGTTGAACTAGTTTGACTTCTAGGGTTGACCAGAGTTGACCAAGAGTTGACTTTGGTCTAGATTGACCTAGATTCATGTAGAACGCATTGTAGTGCATTTCATTACTATTCTGGACTTGTTGTGACTTGTACTATTCTAAATAGGAGCCAGACACCACTCCTCGGACAGTACTTTTATCTCGGACATTCAGTTAGCAGGCGAGTACATTCTCTGATCTTTTCATACATGTCTGGACTATATTCTTGCTCTAGATTACTCTACATGATGATGACACGTATCTTTACGGATTAGTACTATATGGATCCTTTCCTGAGATGTTATCCCTCTACAGGTGCATCGGGTATTTCATGTTCATGTACTTTATCATATGCATCAGGTACTCCTTGTACTCGTACTAGTTCATGTTATTACATGTTCTCATGTGCTTTCATGTGCTTATCATGTACCTCATGTACTACTCATTACATAAGTTCACGTATCTTAGTTGTATTCATGTGCTTATAACGTAACTTGAATGGATCCTTGTGTATTAATTGGGGCGGGGTGAGTAGAATTGGTTATGTGGGCACTATCCCCAGTAGCTGTATTCATGTGCCTCCTTATTTGTATTCATGTGCCCCTAAGCCGTTTACATAACCATATCGTACTCTAAATCACGTAGCCACTTACAGTCTCTACTATCATGTATTTACTTTCAATTACAAAATATCTCCTGTTTTACCTGTACTTCCATTCAGCACTTCCTGTATTTTACTCTATTGCATGATTTATACTCCTAACCTGCTATGAACTGTTTGAGAGATATGTGCTCGTTCCCGTCCTGACTGGACCTGTTGAAAATATTACAGAGGACGAGGCTGAGGCGTTCTGCCCTACTTACTACGGTGCCACACTAGATGAGTGCCTGAATTTGGACCAGCAGCAGGATCCATTGGCAGTAGACGATACTCCATTAGCTTAGGATTGTCTTACTTTTCTGGATCACTGTATTAGATTTTGAGATATTCTGAGATATATATTATTTTAGACACTTAGAATTCTGGATTGTATCTTGTGTTTCTCCTGTTCTGGATATTTTATCTTTCATTATCATTCTATCTTTTCCTGTTCTACCTTAGTTGTGATGGAGTTATATTCTGTTATGTCACCCTCATTCGGGGAGTAGAACTATTTTACTGTAACACCCAATTTTCCAGAATGAGGGTATTTTTGAAATTTTGTAATTATAATTATTATTCATTGATATTTATTTCACATTATGATTTTTGGTAATTTTTAATAATTTTTTAAACTATTTAAAACTATTTTAAGTCATGACTTGTGATTTTGATGTGCTGCTAGTGAAACCTGAGAGACTGCATGACCTAAAGCCTAACCACATCATTAGGATGATTTAATTGTTATTTTTAGTCTAGGGGTATTTTGGTCATTTTGACTTATTTGATTTTTTTGGTCATTTGTTGAATTGGTGAATTTCTGGTTGACTTGACTTGTTGAGACCTAGTGAGCTAGCCTAGAAGCTAACCCTAGCCATGGTGACCCTAGTCTAACTTAGGTTAACCTACATTTAGTCATTAGAAACTAATTTTAGAATGAGGGGATTTGGTTTAGTGCATTTAAGTCATGGTTCATGGTTTCATGAAATGACTTATGGCTAAATGATTTATTTTGATCATGACTTGGCCCATGGCCTATAACTAGAAGCCCTAACCCTAACCAAACCCTAAATGACCAGCCATAGGGATCCCCACCCTATATAAACACTTATTCTCTAGGGCTTGCCTCCTTCTTCCATTCATTTCAACATTGGAAAAAGAAAGGTATTGTCCCTCTTCCAAAAATCTCCATAAATTCATTTTAATTTTTTTTTAATCCTAGTTTCTTGCATTAGAACCTAACACTCTCCTATTTTCTGATTTCTGAGTTTAATCACAGCCTTGGGTCAATTTGGGGCTTTTGGCACCAAGAGGAAGAATCTCCCATTTGAGACTTTTCCAAGCTTTTTGCACACATAGGTAAAACCTTTTAAATTGATTCAAATTTCAGTTTTCTTTGCATGTAGGGCTAGATCTAGGAGTCCCCTAGGTGTCCCCAAAATTTGGGTGGAATTCGTGTCCGTTTGGTGTCCGTATCGGACACGTGTCATATTGTCTTGTAGGTGTTTGATTAAATGCCTCTATGGATTGAATATTGATATTTTTCGAAACAAATTATATATTTGAGTAGCTCTTCATGTGTAGATTTAATATTTGTATGACTGAGCACGATTTTGTAGTTTTTCGTGTCCAAATCGGACACGCACCTCGTGCGCGACACTGCGCACAGGCCCCGTACGGTATCCTGCTGCCACACGTTTATATCTGACACGACACGACTCGGTTGGACCCCAAAATTGGTGGACACCTGCGGGCTATGACTGACAGCACGCTCACCAATTTTGAGGCGACTTCGTCGAGTAATCAGTAAGAAATCTCTCTTGCACTGGTCGCTGCCTGTTGTGCACACACGTGTAAACCAGTCCTGACATGCACCTCATTCTCAGACACGAAGACACAAGGACAGGTTTCAGGCTAGTGAACACGTACACCTAGACCTACCCTAGCTATGGACACGTGTACGACACTTGTGGATGTGTGTGTCGTATCCTTTGTGGCCCGACACACGTGCACGAGACAGTGCATTGCACTGTCTCTGACACAGTGTACGTTGGCTTTTGGACACCTCGTGTCCTAATTTTTGGACTCATGGGTGTCCTATTAGACACGTGTGACATGTCCCCATGCCTACGCACTCTTGACACACCTTGTATTAGGTTTTTGAATTGATTTTGACCTTGGGTTTTTGAGCTCACTCTGATACACTGATACTGAGAAAGAAAATAGGTTTTTCTGTTTTAAATTAAGAAAATTATTGTGTTTAAATATGTAGATACCTAACCTACATGCTGGATAGTAACTGGGACATGCATTGATTCAAGTTTTGTTCAAATGAGAATGGTTTGATTGATTGGATCGGCTGATACATGGTTCAATAGTTATTTTCTGACTTCTAACTTATAAATCCTTACTGTTTTGGTAATGTTTATATACCATGTTAGTTCACCCACACACCATGCTACACATACACCCACATGACTGTAATCGAAATCTGAGCTTGAGTGAACTGTGATATCCCATTTACAGGTTTAGAGTATCAGGTTTTTGCCTGGACCTATTTGTTCATTTAAATAATAAATATCAGTCATTGTTAGTATAGGCCATTTCCTGAGATTACATTGAACTGCCCTATCCTAAGTCCTGCACACACATAGACACATATCTCCACACACACACACAGGAAATGACATTGACACTGTGATTTAAGTTCCTGCACTTGGCCATGTCTGCAAACATCCTTTCTTCAATGCAATTCCTAATTCCTGTTTTTTCTCTTGACACATATATGTGATACACACACTCACCCACTGTTTATCATACACACACAAATACATTCACAAACTAAAATCCTGAGATAACTTAAGTATTGATTCACTGTCAGGTTTTGTTTCACTGTAAGTTTTGATTCATGATATTAATCTAAGAATATGGTGTTCTCCCATAAACACACACACACACACATATGATTGATGTTACTTTAAAAACTGAAATATGATACCTATCATGAACTGAGATGTTGGGTAGTTTTAGAACTGATACATGGTGGCTCTTGTCACACACTTGTTTCCAAATACCAGTACACTCTCACACATTTGTATTAGATGGTTTAATGTCGGGTTCAAGATTAGCTAGGGGTTTCATGGTTTCGAATTGCTTATGCTGAAACTGTCATGTGTCTCTGTTTTGGTTGATTGGTTAATTGCAATGATATGGGTTCAGTCTTAGCCTTATGAGTGTATCAGACCTTGGGTGTTTGTTTGGATATTGATTTCAGTTGGCTTAGCTTGTTTTCAGATTTCCTTTCCTTTTTCAATTTACTTTTATTCCTTACATTTGATTGTATTGATAGATAGGTTGATGTTGAGTTAGGATGGATTGGTTAGAGGAGAAGTAAGGGGTTGTAATGCAGTTGGCAGCAAGCCTTGGCCTGACTTGGCATGTTTGGAATTCCAGCAGCAGTAGCAGGGTTCCCAGGCAGGGGCAGCACTTGGCTGCCTTGGTTTGGTTGGATTGCCATGGCAGGCCCTGCCTAGGCCAGGTTTGGCATAGGGTTGGTTTGAATTAGAGATTGAGTTAAGGTTTGAATTAGAGATTGAGTTAAGGTTTGAGATAGAGATTGAGTTAGAGTTAGGAGCTATATAGGTAATGAGATGGATGCATATATATTATATGGTGGTATATATAGTTGGTGAGTTGGTGTTAAGTTTAGAGTTAGAATTTACATTGTGTAAGGGTGGTTGTATATAGTTGAGTATGTGTATATTTTAGATAGAGTCTAAGGCTTGAGTATTAGATATTGTATAGGATTTGACTTTTGAGCCTATTGGTAGGCTTCGTAGGTGAATATCTAAGATATTGGTATAGATGAGGTTTGTATACCTTGGTACACCAAGGTAGTGCCCTAAAACCTAGATATGACCAATATAGACTGATTGACCTAGCTGACTAGAGTATTGACCTAGTTTGACCCAGAGTTGACCAAGTTCTACTTGGACCTAGTTTGACCTAGACAGTTGACCATGTTTGACTTGCAGTTGACTTTGACCTAGTTTTGACTTAGAATCATGTAGATTGCATTATAAACTTCATTTGTCTTATCTTAAGCATATTATAACCTGTACTGCTTTATTTAGGACATTGTGACTCCGGCGCAGACATCTGATATTTTACTACTCTTTTCAGAGTATCAGGCGAGTACATTCTCTGATAGTTCTCTCATTTATTTGTCAATTACTGTACTTCAGTTCTAGTTAGCTGTATGTGATTCTCTGTTACAAACACGTATTTTTATATCTGAATCCATGTATACGACACACATACTTACTCGTCTTACCTCTATTATTCGAATCACCATATGAATCACTATTCGAATCACCCTATTCGTATCTTCATATGTTGGTTGGACTTTTATTCGATTGATGTATCGGACTTTGGATTCATTTGTATTAGATGGGCGGAGAAATACTTGATTAGACATGTGAACATTTCCACTATTCGAACCACCCCCTGTGAATATATTCGAACGATAGCCATTCCACACCCGGCCAGGTGTGTGATGTGCCGGATTTACCCTTAGCCGTTTACATGTCTAACTAAGTATTTTAAAACACACTTGGAGAATTTATTCGAATCATTATTAGAACATCATGTGAATCACTATTCGTATCACCTTATTCGTATCAACTTATTCGATTCACCTTACTAGAATAATGATTAGAATTACATTCGACTCATCTTATATTAGATTCACATTGGGATTACACTCGACTCATATCGTACCATCTGAACTCATTATGTTATTCTAGTTCAGCTAGATTTTATTTTACAGTCTTCCTTGCTATGTTCTCTTCTTGTTTAGTTACCTTACTTTTCTTGTACCTTAACTGCTCTCTACATCATTACTCGTACAAACTGCCATATTCATCAATATAACTGTCTATAACTGCTTTATAGTTCTCTGTCATTTACTTGGGTTTTCTAGATGAGATTGTGCTCGTTCCTGTCCTGACTGGACCTGTTAAAAATTTTACAGATGATTGCCCTGAGGACACATGCCCTACATGTTACTGAGGAGATGGCTTAGCTACCTATGGCCCCGACACTCAGGAGTGATCGGGATTTAGTTTAGTAGACTTGCATTTATTTTTTTCATTTAGAGCTTGTTGTATAGAGATTTGAGACTTGAGATGTATTGAGATTTTGAGTTGTTGTTATTATATTAGTAGTTTTGTTGTCTTCAATTTCTTAGTGATATTTCTGTGTTATCTTATCGTGCTTAGGATGTGATTGAGTTACACCATATCTTATACTTGTCCTCCATTCGGAGTTGATCTTGATGAGTACATTATATACTGCATGAGTTGATGGTTAGTTAGAGACTTAGAACAACGTTCTACCGCCGACACTGCGGCGTAGGCTGGGTGTTGTTACGTACTCGTACCCTCACAGTGGGTGCGGGTCGTGACACGTTTTTAGTGGTGGCCCATGCAGGTCGAGAGTCGCATTAGTGCGATATCGTAGTAGTACGGCGACTTAGTTGTACTGCTGCGAGCCTGCGATAGGACTGAGAGATAGGCTTTACCGGAGAGGCACTCAATCACAGTTAGGAAAAAAAAATTCTGCTTTGAATCATGCCATCTACATATCGTACTGATTTGCCTTCTTTGAATTAACTGTCCTCCCTTGATATATCGATTCCTGCTCAGTATTGACTTCCTTGTTCGATCTGTCTTCAGGATGGTGGAGACACGATCACATCGCTCTGGTGCAGCAGTTGTTGTAGAGGGACTGCCACCTCTGCCCATATTGAGACTTCAGTAGCAGCAGCAAGGGGTATGCCTTCACCAGCTCGAGGGCAGGACCCAGTCATCCCAGATATGCAGTTCCAGCAGCCGCCGCCTACAGGACATGTGGATGCGGCGCAGATGTTCGCATACTTCCAGCAGTTTATGGACCGGCAGTAGGCCCGACAGGACCGAGGTATGGAGTTGGCCCTTGCGACGGTCGCAGCTCGACCAGTGATCCAGCAGCCGAGGACACCGAGGATAGAACAATTTCAGAAGATGAGCCCCAGAGACTTTCTGGGGACAGAGGGGATCCTATATACCGATGAGTGGATCGAGCATATAGAGTAGATCTTTCGCCTGGCTAGGATACCAGCAGATCTTCAGATCGAGGCCGCAGCTAGCCGGATGTGAGATCTTGCTCGCACCTGGTATCAGTCAGACCCCAGGATGGGAGTAGCTGGACAGTCCTGGGAGGAGTTCAAGGGCTTCTTCAAGAAGAAGTTCTTTCCAGATTCAGCGCTTCGAGCCTTGGAGTCGCAGTTCGAGAGCTTGGTTCAGGGGAGCCTGTCAGTGGAGGAGTACGCTGGGGAGTTCGGCCGCCTCGGCCGATTTTTAGAGGGTTTGAGCGAGACGGCGAAGGCCCAGAGGTTCCGAAAGGGTCTGGTCAAGGAAGTCAAGTCCTTGACCAAGGACAACAGGGATACCACTTTTGAGGAGATTTTGACGGGAGCCTTATTGGCTGAGGATGATCTTGAGCTTAGGCTCAAGAGGGGGCGAGACCCAGTTGGGGGCAGCAGCAGCGGAGGCCAGGCCAAGAGGCCTCATGTACAGATTCAGCAGATGCAGGCACCGGTAAGAGTACAGCAGGCACAGCATCAGCCTAGAGTGCAGGACCGTAAGGAGAAGCCATGTGCTTACTGCAAGAGGGCAGGACACGTTTGGGAGACTTGTTATAGGAGGCGGAAGGTTTGTCTGTTCTGTGGATCCACTGCTCATCAGGTCAGAGATTGCCCTACTACACCCGTATATGACGGAGCACCGGGTCAGAGAGAGGGAGCTAGGCCACCTGTAGCGCAGCACCATGCCCAGAGGGGTGGAGCTTTTGCGATGGCAGTCGAGGAGACCGACGCTGCAGGTGATGGGTTAGAAGGTTCGTCTTCCTGTTCTTCTTTCCCACTTTCATGTGTGATTTCCCTTAGTACCTGCCAGGATATTTCTTGTGATTGCTAGATAGTATAGCTACCCTGCTCGAGACTGTGGAATCATGACCAGTAGGATTTATTGCTTCGACTTTGATTGATTGGGGGTTTGACCTAGGCAAGGTGCGATCATCTTAATTTCGAGGACAAAATTTTTATAAGGTGGGTAGGATTGTAACACCCAGTTTTCCAGAATGAGGATATTTTTGAAATTTTGTAATTATAATTATTATTCATTGATATTTATTTCACATTATGATTTTTGGTAATTTTTAATAATTTTTTAAACTATTTAAAACTATTTTAAGTCATGACTTGTGATTTTGATGTGCTGCTAGTGAAACCTGAGAGACTGCATGACCTAGAGCCTAACCACATCATTAGGATGATTTAATTGTTATTTTTAGTCTAGGGGTATTTTGGTCATTTTGACTTATTTGATTTTTTTGGTCATTTGTTGAATTGGTGAAATTCTGGTTGACTTGACTTGTTGAGACCTAGTGAGCTAGCCTAGAAGCTAACCCTAGCCATGGTGACCCTAGTCTAACTTAGGTTAACCTACATTTAGTCATTAGAAACTAATTTTAGAATGAGGGGATTTGGTTTAGTGCATTTAAGTCATGGTTCATGGTTTCATGAAATGACTTATGGCTAAATAATTTATTTTGATCATGACTTGGCCCATGGCCCATAACTAGAAGCCCTAACCCTAACCAAACCCTAAATGACCAGCCATAGGGATCCCCACCCTATATAAACACTTATTCTCTAGGGCTTGCCTCCTTCTTTCATTCATTTCAACATTGGAAAAAGAAAGGTATTGTCCCTCTTCCAAAAATCCTCATAAATTTATTTTAATTCCTTTTTAATCCTAGTTTCTTGCATTAGAACCTAACACTCTCCTATTTTCTGATTTCTGAGTTTAATCACAGCCTTGGGTCAATTTGGGGCTTTTGGCACCAAGAGGAAGAATCCCCCATTTGAGGCTTTTCCAAGCTTTTTGCATACATAGGTAAAACCCTTTAAATTGATTCAAATTTCAGTTTTCTTTGCATGTAGGGCTAGATCTAGGAGTCCCCTAGGTGTCCCCAAAATTTGGGTGGAATTCGTGTCCGTTTGGTGTCCGTATCGAACACGTGTCATATTGTCTTGTAGGTGTTTGATTAAATGCCTCTATGGATTGAATATTGATATTTTTCGAAACAAATTATATATTTGAGTAGCTCTTCATGTGTAGATTTAATATTTGTATGACTGAGCATGATTCTGTAGTTTTTCGTGTGCAAATTGGACACGCACCTCGTGCACGACACTGCGCACAGGCCCCGTGCGGTGTCCTGCTGCCACACGTTTATATCTGACACGATACGACTCGGTTGGACCCCAAAATTAGTGGACACCTGCGGGCTATGACTGACAGCACGCTCACCAATTTTGAGGCGACTTCGTCGAGTAATCAGTGAGAAATCTCTCTTGCACTGGTCGCTGCCTGTTGTGCACACACGTGTAAACCAGTCCTGACACGCACCTCGTTCTCAGACACGAAGACACAAGGACAGGTTTCAGGCTAGTGAACACGTACACCTAGACCTACCCTAGCTATGGACATGTGCACGACACTTGTGGATGTGTGTGTCGTGTCCTTTGTGGCCCGACACACGTGCACGAGACAGTGCATTGCACTGTCTCTGACACAGTGTACGTTGGCTTTTGGACACCTCGTGTCCTAATTTTTGGACTCGTGGGTGTCCTATTAGACACGTGTGACATGTCCCCATGCCTACGCACTCTTGACACACCTTGTATTAGGTTTTTGAATTGATTTTGACCTTGGGTTTTTGAGCTCACTCTGATACACTGATATTGAGAAGGAAAATGGGTTTTTCTGTTTTAAATTAAGAAAATTATTGTGTTTAAATATGTAGATACCTTACCTACATGCTGGATAGTAACTGGGACATGCATTGATTCAAGTTTTGTTCAAATGAGAATGGTTTGATTGATTGGATCGGCTGATACATGGTTCAATAGTTATTTTCTGACTTCTAACTTATAAATCCTTACTGTTTTGGTAATGTTTATATACCATGTTAGTTCACCCACACACCATGCTACACATACACCCACATGACTGTAATCGAAATCTGAGCTTGAGTGAACTGTGATATCCCATTTACAGGTTTAGAGTATCAAGTTTTTGCCTGGACCTATTTGTTCATTTAAATGATAAATATCAGTCACTGTTAGTATAGGCCATTTCCTGAGATTACATTGAACTGCCCTATCCTAAGTCCTGCACACACATAGACACATGTCTCCACACACACACACACACAGGAAATGACATTGACACTGTGATTTAAGTTCCTGCACCTGGCCATGTCTGCAAACATCCTTTCTTCACTGTAATTCTAATTCCTATTTTTTCTCTTGACACATATATGTGATACACACACTCACCCACTGTTTATCATACACACACAAATACATTCACAAACTGAAATCCTGAGATAACTTAAGTATTGATTCACTGTCAGGTTTTGTTTCACTGTAAGTTTTGATTCATGATATTAATCTAAGAATATGGTGTTCTCCCATAAACACACACACACACACACACACACACACATATGATTGATGTTACTTTAAAAACTGAAATATGATACCTGTCATGAACTGAGATGTTGGGTAGTTTTAGAACTGATACATGGTGGCTCTTGTCACACACTTGTTTCCAAATACCTGTACACTCTCACACATTTGTATTAGATGGTTTAATGTCGGGTTCAAGATTAGCTAGGGGTTTCATGGTTTCGAATTGCTTATGCAGAAACTGTCATGTGTCTCTGTTTTGGTTGATTGGTTAATTGCAATGATATGGGTTCAGTCTTAGCCTTATGAGTGTATCAGACCTTGGGTGTTTGTTTGGATATTGATTTTAGTTGGCTTAGCTTGTTTTCAGATTTCCTTTTCTTTTTCAATTTACTTTTATTCCTTACATTTGATTGTATTGATAGATAGGTTGATGTTGAGTTAGGATGGATTGGTTAGAGGAGAAGTAAGGGGTTGCAATGCAGTTGGCAGCAAGCCTTGGCCTGGCTTGGCATGTTTGGAATTCCAGCAGCAGTAGCAGGGTTCCCAGGCAGGGGCAGCACTTGGCTGCCTTGGTTTGGTTGGATTGCCATGGCAGGCCCTGCCTAGGCCAGGTTTGGCATAGGGTTGGTTTGAATTAGAGATTGAGTTAAGGTTTGAATTAGAGATTGAGTTAAGGTTTGAGTTAGAGATTGAGTTAGAGTTAGGAGCTATATAGGTAATGAGATGGATGCATATATATTATATGGTGGTATATATAGTTGGTGAGTTGGTGTTAAGTTTAGAGTTAGGATTTACATTGTGTAAGGGTGGTTGTATATAGTTGAGTATGTGTATATTTTAGATAGAGTCTAAGGCTTGAGTATTAGATATTGTATAGGATTTAACTTTTGAGCCTATTGGTAGGCTTGGTAGGTAAATATCTAAGATATTGGTATAGATGAGGTTTGTATACCTTGTTACACCAAGGTAGTGCCCTAAAACCTAGATATGACCAATATGGACTGATTGACCTAGCTGACTAGAGTATTGACCTAGTTTGACCCAGAGTTGACCAAGTTCTACTTGGACCTAGTTTGACCTAGACAGTTGACCATGTTTGACTTAGAGTTGACTTTGACCTAGTTTTGACTTAGAATCATGTAGATTGCATCATAAACTTCATTTGTCTTATCTTAAGCATATTATAACCTGTACTGCTTTATTTAGGACATTGTGACTCCGGCGCAGACATCTGATATTTTACTACTCTTTTCAGAGTATCAGGCGAGTACATTCTCTGATAGTTCTCTCATTTATTTGTCAATTACTGTACTTCAGTTCTAGTTAGCTGTATGTGATTCTCTGTTACAAACACGTATTTTTATATCTGAATCCATGTATACGACACACATACTTACTCGTCTTACCTCTATTATTCGAATCACCATACGAATCACTATTCGAATCACCCTATTCGTATCTTCATATGTTGGTTGGACTTTTATTCGATTGATGTGTCGGACTTTGGATTCATTTGTATTAGATGGGCGGGGAAATACTTGATTAGACATATGAACATTTCCACTATTCGAACCACCCCCTGTGAATATATTCGAAGGATAGCCATTCCACACCCGGCCAGGTGTGTGATGTGCCAGATTTACCCTTAGCCGTTTACATGTCTAACTAAGTATTTTAAAACACACTTGGAGAATTTATTCGAATCATTATTAGAACATCATGTGAATCACTATTCGTATCACCTTATTCGTATCACCTTATTCGATTCACCTTACTAGAATAATGATTAGAATTACATTCGACTCATCTTATATTAGATTCACATTGGGATTACACTCGACTCATATCGTACCATCTGAACTCATTATGTTATTCTAGTTCAGCTAGATTTTATTTTACAGTCTTCCTTGCTATGTTCTCTTCTTGTTTAGTTACCTTACTTTTCTTGTACCTTAACTGCTCTCTACATCATTACTCGTACAAACTGCCATATTCATCAATACAACTATCTATAACTGCTTTATAGTTCTCTGTCATTTACTTGGGTTTTCTAGATGAGATTGTGCTCGTTCCTGTCCTGACTGGACCTGTTGAAAATTTTACAGATGATTGCCCTGAGGACACATGCCCTACATGTTACTGAGGAGATGGCTTAGCTACCTATGGCCCCGACACTCAGGAGTGATCGGAATTTAGTTTAGTAGACTTGCATTTATTTTTTTCATTTAGAGCTTGTTGTATAGAGATTTGAGACTTGAGATGTATTGAGATTTTGAGTTTGTTGTTATTATATTAGTAGTTTTGTTGTCTTCAATTTCTTAGTGATATTTCTGTGTTATCTTATCGTGCTTAGGATGCGATTGAGTTACACCATATCTTATACTTGTCCTCCATTCGGAGTTGATCTTGATGAGTACATTATATACTGCATGAGTTGATGGTTAGTTAGAGACTTAGAACAGCGTTCTACCGCCGACACTACGGCGTAGGCTGGGCGTTGTTACGTACTCGTACCCTCACAGTGGGTGCGGGTCGTGACATTTATCTTCAACTGTTAGATGTTGTGACCTAGGACAGCGTTCTACCGCCGACACTGCAGCGTAGGCTGGACGTACCCACGTCTTGTGCCCTTATTCTAGGGTGCGGGTCGTGACACACTCAGATACATACTTCGATTAAGAAGAGTTCTCAGAGGATGGTGAGTACCCTTGCTGCGCATGCTGAGCGACTGCGAGAGCTGGAGCAGAAACGTCCTCCCGGTCCATCGACGGCACCGACTCTAGACGTTGTACTGCCTCCTACTGCCCCTATGGTGCAGCTCACACAGGAGAAGTATGAGTGCATGCTATCTCAGATGCACAGCAGGGGTCCTCAGTGATCCAGTATATTTTTTTTATCATCTTTGTATGTATTGGCCCTATGGGCCCATTGATCATTGGTACACTGATTTTCATTCTTATTTGACTCTGTTGGACATGTGTGTTTGTTGGACATGTATGTTTGTGATATTTACTTTGTTGGTATTTTTATTGAGTACATGTATGATATTTAGTTGTAGACTGTTATGATGGGAGACTGTTATGATGGGAGACTGTTATTCATCTATTAGTTGTAGACTGTTATGATGGAAGACTGTTAATTATGATGATATCTGTGACGGGATGACAAATATACCTACGCTGGGTTATAAGCGATGATCTAATATACAAAGGAGGTGCTGCCCAAATTTTTTAAAAAATATAATGTGTATTTTTGTGATGATGTGTGTCTGCGTTTATAGTATATGTGAAATGCAGTGTTCGGAACCATCGATAGTTTCGATTACTGTTGTATGTTTTATCTTGGACAGAAAGAGCAACAGTTCAAGGTGTACTTCTGAGAGCTTCATTTTTACATCCTTCACTTTCTCGGGACATCGTAAAGGATCCCGAGAAGGTGAAGGACGTGAAGAGGAAGCTTTGAGAAGTGCACCCTGAACTGTTGCTCTTTCTATCCAAGATAAAACATAGAACAGTAAGCGAAACTATCGATGGTTCGAACACTGCACTTCACACACACTGTAAACACAGACACACAGCATAACAAAAATACACATTATTTTTTTTAATTTTTTTTTATAATATCTGCGACGTATAGCGACGATCTGCGACGTATCCTGACGTCGCTAATTAGCACCGTTACGTTGCTATCCGTCGCTTAGAAGCTGACGTGGTAGAATCCTGACGTCGCTAATTTGGTTGCTGTACATCGCTACACTGCTGACGTGGCAGGCATGCCATGCCATCACATAAAAATAAATAACGTCGCTAAGTAGTCGCATTACGTCGCTATTTTGGCAACGTAAAATTTCGTCGCCCTACGTCGCTAATTTTGCGACGATCCAACGACATTGTGGTCACGTCGCAAACAGCGATGGAGGGCGACGAATTTGTCATCTGCGACTAGCATTCTCGTGACCTTCATGTTTCGTCGCTAACGTCGTCGTTAATTACGATTAGGAACGTATTTTCCTTAATTAGCGACGTATCTTGACGTCGCTAATTTACTTTATTTTAGTAGTGTGAGGTATTTTGTCGATGATGATTTTATTATTTTATTGCTCTATGTAGATGACATGCTATTAGTGGGTCAGAATGCCACTAGGATAGCGGAGTTGAAGTGCCAACTGGGCGCGGCCTTCTCTATGAAGGATTTGGGTACAGCAAAGACTATTCTTGGAATGGAGATCAGCCGAGAGAGAGAGAGAGAGAGGAGAGAGAGAGAGAGAGATAGTCCAAGCTGCAACACTTGTCCCAAAAGAAGTACATTCACCGGGTATTTCAGCGTTTCGGGATGGACGGGTCGAAGAAAGTGAGTTGCCCCTTGCGGCTCACTTTAAGTTCACTGAGGAGCAGTGTCCATCTACCGAGGACGAAAAAGAAGATATGGAGCGGGTTCCATATGCCTCAGTTGTGGAAAGTCTTATGTATGCTATGGTGTGTACGAGGCCAGACATCGCTCATGCAGTTGGCACAGTTTGCAGGTATCTTTCAAATCCTGGAAAGGTACATTGGAGTGCGGTCAAGTGGATTCTAGGATACCTTCAGGGCACTGCCGATTGGAGACTTTCTTTTGGTGGTGACGAGCCGAAGTTGGTTGGGTATACCGACGCTGATATGGCTGGAGATGTAGACACGAGGCGGTCGACTTCGGGCTATGTGATGATGTTTACTGGAGGAGCGGTATCGTGGCAGTCGCAGTTGCAGAAGTGTGTTGCCTTGTCTACGACAGAGGCAGAGTACATTACGGTGACGGAGGCTTGTAAGGAGTTGCTGTAGATGAAAAAATTGTCGCAAGAAATGGGGCTGAAGCAAGAGCAGTATACTTTGCTTTGCGACAGTCAAAGTGCTATTCACTTTGTGAAGAATCAGACCTTTCATAGCCGGTCCAAGCACATCGAGACTTGGTATCATTGGATACGGGATGTGGTTGAGAAGAAGAACGCGATGCTTGAGAAGGTCCATACTGATGACAATGGAGCGAACATGCTCACGAAGGTTCTACCGAGGGGGAAGTTTGAGTACTGCAGGCGGATTGTCGGGATAACGAGTTCCTCCACATAGTTGTGAAGGGGGAGATTTGTTGAAGTGGGTGGGGTTCCCAACCTATGTGGAGAATATCCCGGAGAGCGACGAGCGTCATCCGTGTGTCGAAGAAGCTCGGGGAGTGCATGGATCCTATTTTGGAACATATATGGTAAGAAAATATATGATTGGATTTCCATATTTACTTTGATCATATATTTATGATTGGACCCTTCATATAGTAGCTTTCATATAATTGGGTTTCCAATTATGGCAAGCCAATTTTGATTGGATTTTTATTAAATATATGATTGATGCATATTGGAAGTTTCCATATATATTGGCCTTTCATGTATGGATTACCAAGGGCTTATAAAAGGGTGATGCATGCTAGTTGAAAAATTATCTCAAAACAAGAGTGCTTACAATCTTTGAAAGAGAGGGAGAGGATTAAGGACTATTGTGAAGGAGAGATTGCTTCGAATAATTTTTCGGCATCTCCTGTTCTTCGAAGTCCGCAATCAAAAATTTTCTTCTTTCAAGTGAGTTGTGGTGATCCGTGTTGTATCGGGAGGAGCTTGTAGAGGGTGTATTCTCTTTATTCCATTAGTGGAGCTTCTTCAGGGTTGGGTTCCGATCGTCCCGTGGTTTTTTCCGCAAGGATTTTCAACGTCAAAAATCTTTGTGCCTGCAATTGTGTTTGACGTTTTTGGTTTGTGTGCTATTGCTCGGTTCTCTCGCAGGACTTTCTGATTTGGGGGAACCGTTTTCGCGCTTAGTTTCCAACACAAATTAAAAGAAAACATTAGCCGTCTAGAAATTTTTATTTTTATTTTTTTGGCTGAAGTCAAAAGGCTAAATTCTCCTGATGTTTGGCGTCCACTTTTATTACCGAAACCTCCACACAGACAGGATGGGTACAATAATATCTAATCTCACGAAGGGGTCTATTTAACAGGACATGACTCTCTCTCTCTCTCTCTCACTCTCTCTCTCTCTCTCTCTCTATATATATATATATAGAGAGAGAGAGAGAGAGAGAGAGAGAGAGAGAGACCGTGAAGGGTTAGAGGAAGTGAAGGAGCAATGGGGCTTGCAAGTACTCTCATGCTTGTTGCTTTCTTGGCCACTGCGTGGCCCTTCAATTGAAAGCTATCAACCATGCGATCGGAACTCCTGGTGGTGCGCGATTTGAGAGGGACGTCGGGCTTGAATACAGCAAGAAAACACTTGCAAAGGCTTCTTCCTTCGTCTGGAAGACCTTTGGGCAGGCCAAGGAGGAGGACCGAACGGATATCGACCACACATAACACTGATCGTCGAGAAAAAAAAAACTAGAAGCTGCTGCTGCCTACGCGATCCAACTGCGAGATCCACGCAAACGGAGATTACATCGCCCACATTTCGGTTGATGTAAAGCGTGAATTCACGGGCATCATTTATCACGAGACGACGCACCTACGGCAGTGGAACGGCGGTGGTACATGTAACATACAACACCAAGCGGACTAATCGAAGGGATAGCAGATTACGTTCGATGGAAGGCTGGGTTCGTGCCGAGCCACTGGGTCAAGCCCGGCGAAGGTGACAGATGGGATCAAGGTTACGATGTTACTGCTCGATTTCTCAGACTACTGCAACAATCTCGCGGACGAAAAGGACTTCGCGGCCAACCTCAACGCCAGGATGAAGGAGAACGCGTATAGCGATGAGCTTTTCCAGGTGCTGCTTGGAAAGACTGTTGATCAGCTTTGGGATGACTACAAGGCTCATTTCAATACAGAGAATAATCGAGGATAACTGGTGTATCATCACTGCTCGCTCATATATATAGCCCTGCATATGTAGGGTTCATGTTGAATTGTCTGGAAATAAAACTCATTATGGTTTGCAACTAGTCATCGCTAGCTCTATTCGTTTTAATTTCAAGCTATTACATTGAAGTGTTTATCAGTAATCAAATATAACATAAGTTAATTAATACAATTTTATACTATCCCACGCACACCTTAAAATCATTGGTGGAGCCTTATCCTTTGCATGAAGATTATTCCTAATTAACAACAGTGTATTAATTTTATACACCATAGTGGAATTCAGATAGTATATTTTGCAACGTCAAAAGCAACAAAAGACCGTCCGTCCAAAGTATGTCTTTCTAAGTTTTGAAACAACTTCAACAAGTCAGTTTGATCTCAATAGAGGTCTGTTGTTGCTGATCGCTATGATCTACTAGCAAGGACGTAGACTATTACTAAAATTCGAGCTGTTTGATGGACATAGCTTGATAGTTGCTATTTACCGGGTTAACCGTGCTAATATTTGTCAACAACTCACAACATGAACCCTGGTTACAACTTTTGCGCCAAATTCATCTAACTCAACTTTTTCATCTAACGGTCAATATGATAAGTTACTCATATTGTGTCTCTAGAATGTTGCAGTAGTAATACTGGTTCTGATATAGATAATCATGCATGTTGCAAAACTTAACATAAACTCGTTTTTCTATATAAAAACTCTTTTGCAGAATTATAAATTAACAATATGATATTTCAACGATAGCAAATGATAATCTCGAATAAACTCTTAGATTGTTGGAGAATTTATCTTGACTCGTGTAAACAAAATAACAAAAAATTAGAGTTAGCGGTCTACGGAAAAGTCATGTACGAAGCATTGTCCCAAGAGTTTATTCGAGGTCTAGTGCATACTTGTTCTCGAATTCTCCTAGAGATAAAACTTTTTCCTACCAGTTTTCCATCGTTGCACACAACTCCGGAAGAAACGACCTGAACTTAGCTTTGTCCATAGTAGAAAAGATTGGAATGGAAATTAAAAAGATGGATCATTGTGATTTTGGAGGAGGAGGAATGAAGATATCCTTCTTCTTTTTTTACCCTACAACAATAGAAGAAAATTGAAATATATAAGTGTAAGGTCTTTAATGGAGAGTTAAGACACTCAATTAACAAAAATATAGGAATAATAATATATCTATTAGGGAATGATAAATAGGTCATATCAATGTTGAAAAACAATCAAGAATTTAGTGCAAAGTAATGACATTTATAAATTAATTTCTTTTACCAATAATAACAACAATAGGGACCCATGGGGATTATCCGTTCGGATGGGCCAAAAGATTACACGGGTGTTGGAAGAAGTGAAGGGATGTTGAACGAAGGGAGAGTACATGCGTATCAGAGTTGCTTAGTAGCGGTATGCATTTTTTAGTCACTTACTGCTTCCCTCATGGATGCAAAACAAAATAGAAAATGATGTAATTGTCCTCCTTCCAAGTTAAGGAAACAGGGGATGTTATCAGGGCCGGCTCTGGATTAAGCTAGACAATACTTAGGGTAACTTTCAGGTTCAACATGATTTCAATAGAGGTCGTGGTCGCGGGTGACCTTTCAGGATCGACCTAAAATAATGGTCAAGGGACAACCAAAATTAGCTTTGGATAGGACAACCCAACCCCGTGGGTCGGCCCTGGATGTTATGCTGCTGGGTAGTTAATATTAGAAATTTTCTTTTCCTTTTCATGTCGACAAAATAAAAAACAAGAAACGAATGTTAGTATTAAAAGTCTTGGGAGATGAGTCGTGTACGAAACACAGTCCTAAAAGAATATTTAACATCTATGTGCAGACTTTTTTCGAATTCTTCCTAGAGGTAGAACTTCTTTATACTGATTTTCCGTCACTGCACACAGTTCTGTGAGAGGGTTCCAAACTTAGCCTTTGTTTCGAGGAAGAGTGGAAAAAATGTTTTCTGGCTTTGTGAAGAAGGAAAGACATAATTATTTTCTCTTGTTTTTTTCAAGTCTTAAATCAATTAGTATATATAGGTAGGACATAACCCAAATTGATTTAATAGCGTTTAATTTCTAACAAGCTGAATAATAATATAGTCGTTTAAGAATTATCACTGCCACGTTGGCTATTTAATTTACATCGGACAAAGCTTAAAAGCTCAAACGGTCAGGAAAAAAAATTAAGAGCAAATAAAAATTATTTTTGGGTCTCATCCTGAACTGAACTCGGTGATAGAATTTGACTTTCGATGCCCGCACGCGTTACTGTGCCAAACTGAAATGAGCCGAGCCGGACGGCGGAGACACAAGCGGGTGAGGCCTATAGGCCAGTCCACAACTACTTAACAATAGGGAGCAAGTGAAGAATGAATATAAAGACAAAGGAGAGTTGTGTAGCCAATGTAGGAATAAAGGCTAGAGTTGGTTTTTTTTTTTTTTTTTTTTTTTCCCCTCATTCACTAAATATCGCTATCCCCAACCCACAAAAAAAAACCCAAGTTTAAAAACAGAGTTAACAATATTTAAAAGAATAATAGTAAAGAATTTATGGGCAAACGAATACAATGTAATAAGTGAGATGGAGTATGTCTTGAATCTCACTTAGTAACTATTATCTTTATATGAAGAAACATTTGATGGACTACATCTTGAATCAAATTTAGAAAAAGCACAAATAGTACGCTATATCAGATTGCACTTTTTATTGGTCATACGTAAATTTCTTTTTCCATGCGAGTTGTCTTGGATTACCCTATCCTATAGTTATGGCCTTTATAACCTCTTATAAATGTAAGTCCTCAAAAGGTTGGTAATCAGTGTTAGCCCTGCATAATCTTGCTTGAAGCCATTAAGTGTTTCTAAAACACAACTTAACCAGATCACATCGTAACACTGTAATCATAGGAATAGAGCATCTTTGTACAATTTCGTACAACTGCTTGGGTATTATATTTGAAAATTTAATCTCTATATTAGTCACCTAAGTCCAACTTATTTCTACCCATTGAACCAGCTTCTTGGGATCTCCAATGAAGCTCATTTATGTGACAACTACTGGTGACTTACTTATGGGCCTAATTCCATCCTCTTTGATGATTCTAGAATTAATGTCCTAGATAGAAACTTTGTCAATTATTCTGCAAAGGTTCTTTTCTGACTTTATAATATACTCAAGAACCATATATTTGCATAATAGGCTCTTTACATATTTGCATAATTTGTAAGTGCATGTTCATCTTAGAATTCATATAATTATGCTTTAGTAGTTCTATAACAAAATTATTATTCTAATTTACAGAAATGACAGGAACATCAATATGTAAAAGAGGGGTATGCATAACAAGATTTCTAAGGCATTCAACTTCAATACAAGTATTGTCTAAAGCTATAGAGTCCTTGTGAAACCCATATTTAAAGAATTTTAAATAAAAAGTTTTCATAAACTCATGTATTAGTTTGATTATATTCCTCAAGTAAATTTCTCTAATTATAAGAAGAATCTAGAAATTGAATTAGTTAGCATTAACCATTTAATCATATGTTTAACATTAGCCTAATAAAAAACACATGCTTAAATGAAATAAGGATATAGAGATTAGTTACAATTAACCTAACTGCCTAACTAACTTTTTAACTAACTCCCTAATTAATCTTCTTCATTACTCATGTACTGAGTTATATTTGCAAGGGTGTATTTGATTGCAAGGTAGAAAACATGTTGAAAAGAAATTAATTCCATGAAATTATTTTCCTAGGAATTTTTTTAAAAAAAATTCATGGAAAATTTAATTTGGTGAAAATTTTGTAATGGAAATATTTTCTATGGAAAAAAAGAAGCCCATATTTTCCTCCGGCTGAGTAGTGAACCAAGCTTGTCGCTGGTGGCCTCTCCTAAACTGAGCAACGACCGAGCTCTGTCATTTGACGACTTCGGCATTGGTGACCGATCTTCGATCTCGTCGACGTCTTCACTGCTTCAACGGCATCCAAGCTTATCTCTGGTGATCTCCCTCCGTCAAGCGACGTTCACATCGGTCGGACCCCTTGTTAGCAATTCGGCAAACGGAAAAAATTCAGGACGGCATAAGTACGAGTATAAATCGACTCAGTGCAAATAAAATACGTTCAAAATTCGGTCAAATATTCGAAAAATAAAAATATTGAGGCTAGAAACTTCACATTCTTAAACATATTGTCAAATTTGATTAATTAAACAAGTTCCCACCATGTTTTTGGTGCCAATGCTTTCAATAATTTATACGAAACACGTTTAAAACTTCACATGCTTAAAGTTTACAGACTGATTTAAATCTGTCAAAAGTACGCAAGTATTATACGTTTCTGAAAATTACGGAAAAATTCGCATATAATACGAGTTTTATTCGGGCGATTGCTAACAAGGGTCGGACCTCGCCAGCATCCCCTCGTATGCTCCGGTGACAATCGGGTCGCTACAGCCGTGTGTTGTTTATCGGAGTATAGAGACGGACGCTTTGTCGACTCCAGTGACTCCACGGTGCCGCCTAAAGTCAATCGGTGAGCTAGCACAGCCACGCACAAAAGTTGAACTCCTCCATGGTTATCTCCTCCGATGCGTCCTCCGTGAGCGTTGCCTCACAGTCGATTAGGTATCTCTCTCTCTCTCTCTCTCTCTCTCTCTCTCTCTCCCCTTCTCATTTGAGTCATCAATTTCCTCTTCTCTGTTTTGATTGACTGAATTTGTTCGATGAAAACCTTTTACTCGAATGTGATCGACTAGCTATTTGATCTAGGTTCGCTAAGGAGGTCAACAATATTCGAGCTAACCGAGCTTTTATCACGACAGAGAAACCATAACACCACGACTCGTCATCATCGAGTATCAACCTTTGAAGAATTATGAACTCTGAGATCGGAGCAGCACCGTTCAGTTTGAACAGCTCGATCATCTGTCTCTACATTCGATGAATTCTTGTAGTTCAGATCGGACACGTGTTTTCTCGTATTCATGTATTCGTCTTCGACTTCTTTCTCCTTTTTCTCTGTTTAAATTTGAAGTCGATGAGTTTTGGGGTTTGTTCGACAGTGTCGTGTCTTAGGTGATTCCTCGACACAGTGTCTGTGTCGATTTGATACGGTAGAGAAGACTTGAATATTTGTTCAATATTCGACTTGAATATTTGTTCAATATTCGGTTGTGAGCCCAAGCCCAGTACCGCTAAACTAAACAACCAAGACTCTGTAGGCTAGAGATGAATAATTGGAAGTAAATAAACTGTGTTAGCACACTTGAGCCCGAGCCCAGTAGTACTTGTAAATTGTAATAAAATTAGGCAAGTTTGGGCCGGTTCTTTAATGTATATAAGTAAAATAAATGAATATAAATAAATAGTGGCAGTTTAAAATAAATTAAGTAAAATTTAGATTAAATCAAGAACTGTAACAACTTTTAGTTCATAAATTTTATTTAGCAGGTTGGAATCAATAATGTGAACTCAAACTTGGTTAGGATTTAGTATATAACTAGGAAATTCTAGAAGCATCTCCATAAATACAAGATAAGGTTTTGAACTAGGAATTGAATCTAATAATTTAATATCATATCATAGGTGTGCTATTTAGTAAAACTTACACGCTTGGACAGAGGCAAGTACTTTACTTAATGTAGTCTTTCTTTGTTGCATATATTCGTGACCCAGTCACACACGTAAATTTGTTATTGTTCAATAACCATTCATGTCATGTTTATGATCTTATGTTGGGTGGGGAAGTAATTGAATAGATGTGTGGACTACCCCAATCTTTCCCTTGGCCTTACGTGTCAAATAGCGATCGCGCATTGCAAGTATGATGTGCCAGATCTTACCCCTAGTCCACATATAAAAACAGGTATTTTAAACACGGATAGTACAGTTTCTCTTTCATGCATATTGTTTCTTAGTATTAATTCTTATTATTGCTTTATTCATTATTGCATCTCTTGTTGTTTTTGTATATTGTACTTTTCTGTATCTTGACTGGATATATTGACATCAAGTGAGGATTACTATACTACAAAAAAGTAAGCTTTTGGGACAACTATAAACCATCTTAATAAGAGCCTATACTGTCCTAAATACTATTTGGGACGGTATTTGGGACCGATTTACATAGTGCTACTAGGGTAACGTGGCAAAAATTTAAAGGACGAAAATAATCGTCCTAATTGTTGTTTAGAGAAGGTTAAACCAACCGTCTCAAAAGTTCACAAATTTTTATTTTAATATGACGGTTCATTAAACATTCACAAAAAGTAAGCATTTGTAACGTATTGAAACTGTCCTAATAATTTAGAGAGCGATTGAGAAGAGTCACAAAAGAATATAGTTCACTTTTAAACAAATTACAGATCCGTCCAAAAAAAACTTATAACAACTGTCCCAATTATTATGAAATTATTGTTTCCCTATTCTGCCAAGAAAACATATAATTAATTACATATATAACAAACTATATAAGTTCAAATGTATATTGTACTCTCTAAAGTGCATTAAAAAGAATATTTTTATAAAACATCATTAAGCATCATATTCCATCATTTTAAAAAATGATCCTAAAGCGCTTTACATCATTTAATCCCGTCCATCATTTAGGCAATGAACTCAAAATGCTTTACATCATTAAGCGTTCATCTAACATCATTGCAAAATAAATCTAAAACCCTTTACATCATTAAGCATTATCTACCATCATTTACAAAATGAACCCAAAATGCTTTTCCATCAAGATGCATCTCCCACCTGTAAATAAATATAGGTATCATTTTAACATAAATCACAAAAAATAAAGAAAGAAAAACCAAAATATTATGGTTGGGCACAAACAATAGGTTAATACAATTTATGAGCATCAATATGGGACTTAAAGACAAAGATTGTACCAACTCTAGATACACATATCTTTATGAGTATAAGCACTAGCAAGTATGTATAATAGAGCCATATGATTCAAGCAATATATGATTATGTAATAAATTGTTATAAAGGACATTTTCATACAAATGCCTACCAATGATGAGGGCGATCGCGAAGTCACTGAATGAAGTCCTCCGTTTCTTTCGGAGGTGCTGACCCACGGCGAGGCAGATATGACTAAGTGACATATTGAATATGGCAACGACAACAACATGTCGTAGAAGGAGATAACAAGCGGAGCCAACGACCCACTAAGACTCACGTAACTACAACTACATCCCCGAGCAGCAGTCAAACGGGGGGTTATTGGTGATGGTCAGAGTTTGTGTAATTGGCCTAGTGCTATTGGCAGGAAAAATAAGATCTGAATCAAGCAACAAAATATATTCACATACACCCAATCTTTTTACAATTGATGTTGAGATTACAATCAACATCATGTCCTTACCAAAGTAATGGACTAGAGACTAAGAACTCATATTTCTTACAGAATCTACGTTTAGAATATCTAAATTTAGCTGTCTTCCGAGTCTTTGACCCACCCACCGTAGGTGGTTCTCGAGAAGATACAAAAAAAAAAAAGAAACAAGGAGTTAATGGGACTGTCATAAAAATAGAGGAAACTTAACATACGTAATTCACCTATTTCATCATGCTAGAATTGATGGAGGGGACCTAACCAAGCACTTTGAGCACAAGTATTAGCTGATGAGGTTGTCATACTAATTCAAACTTGTTGTTGGAGTGGATGGGGTTCCCAACCTATGTGGAGAATACCCCGAAGAGCGACGAGCGCCATCGGAGAAGTTCGGGGAGCGCATGGATCCTATTTTGGAACATATATGGTAATGAAATATATGATTGGATTTTCATATTTACTTTGATCATATATTTATGATTGGACCCTTCATATAGTAGCTTTCTATATAATTGGACTTCCAATTATGGCAAGCCAATTATGATTGGATTTTCATTAAATATATGATTGATGCATATTAGAAGTTTTCATATATATTGGCCTTCCATGTATGGATTACCAAGGGCTTATAAAAGGGTGATGCATGCTAGTTGAAAACTCATCTCAAAACAAGAGTGCTTACAATCTTTGAGAGAGAGAGGATTAAGGACTATTATGAAGGAGAGATTGTTTCGAATAATTTTTCGGCATCTCTTATTCTTCGGAGTCCGCAATCAAAAAATTTCTTCTTTCAAGTGAGTTGTGGTGATCCGTGTTGGATCGGGAGGAGCTTGTAGAGGGTGTATTCTCTTTATTCCATTAGTGGAGGTTCTTCAAGGTTGGACTCCGATCGTCCCGTGGTTTTTTTCGCAAGGGTTTTCCACGTCAAAAATTTTTGTGTCTGCGATTGTGTTTGGCGTTTTTGGTTTGTGTGCTTTTGCTCCGTTCTCTTGCAGGACTTTCTAGTTTGGGGGAACGGTTTCCATGCTTCGTTCCCAACAGAGTGGTATCAGAGCTTTGGGTTCAAAGAAGTGTCAGGAGTTGACAGTCAAACCAGGAAGCAGAGATGGACGCGAAGCCGGTGCGCATGGTGAACCTGAACTATACCAACTACCATTATTGGCGGAGCAAGATAAAGGATTTGCTGTTCGTCAAGAAGCTGCATATTCCAGTATTTGCATCCGAGAAGCCCAGTGACAAATTCGACGAGGACTGGAATTTTGAGCATATACAGGTGTGTGGGTACATGCGGCAATTCGTTGACGAGAACGTGTAGAACCATGTTGCCAATATTGAGCATGCGAAGACGTTATGGGATAAGCTAAAATCTTGTACGCGAAGAAGACCGGGGTAAACAAGTTGTTCCTGATCCGGACGATGATGGGTCTGCAGTACAAAGATGGGGCGTCTATTACAGATCACTTGAGTGATTTCCAGGGCGTGGTTGACCAGCTATCCTCGATGGGAGTCAAGTTCGACGACGAGGTTCAAGGACTATGGCTGTTGTGTACATTGCCAGACTCGTGGGAGACCGTACAAGTATCTATGATCGCTTCTGCTCCAGAGGACATGGTCAGTCTAGAGTTTGCCAATAGCGGGGTGCTGAATGAAGAGATGCAGAGACGTTCTCATGGCACTTCATCCACATTCCACCACTCAGAGGCACTAGTTTCAGAGAGTCGCAGAAGGGACAAAAATAGGGGTCCAGGTGGTGGCAGAGACAAGAGGAGGGGGAAGTCCAAGGGTCGTTACGAGGACTCGGAGTGTTACCACTGTGGCAAGAAGGGCCACATCAAGCGGAACTGTTTTGCTTGGAAGAGAGAGAAGAAGGGTGACAAGGGAAAGCAAGATGAGAACACTATAGTGGTGGCCTTGATATATGGAGGCGATGTGATCATCGTAGGTGATGAGGTTATCATAAATCTCGCCTGCGATGACAGTTCTTGGCTGGTGGACTCAGGAGCTTCGGCGCATGTATCTCACAATAGGGCACTATTTGCCACTTACACGACAAGCGACTGTGGAGTGTTGAAGATGGGCAATGGAGATGTGTCGAAGGCGGTTGCCGTTGGAGATGTGCATTTGAGAACGAAGACGTGTGCAGTTTTTGTTCTCAAAGATGTTCGTCATGTCCCTGATATCCGTTTCAACCTGGTGTTGGTTGGAAGGTTGGATGACGAGGGATTCTTCAGTCTCTTCGGGAATAGTCAGTGGAAGCTTTCCAGAGGTTCGATAGTGATTGCCAGAGGAAGCAAGAAGTCCGGTCTCTACTATATGGAGGGGAGCGCACAGGGGACACAGGAGGTGAACGCAGTCAGTGATGCGTCTACCGAGTTGTGGTACAGGCGGCTCGGCCATATCAGCGAGAAGGGGATGAGCTACTTGGTGAACATGAAGGTGATTCCAGGGCTCAAGTCTACAAAGTTGGAGAAGTGCATGCACTGCTCAGCTGGAAAGCAAAATAGGGTATCTTTCCAAAGTCACCCAAGTTCAAGGAAGCCGAAGTTGCTCGAGTTGATTCACTCGGATGTCTGAGGTCCTATGAAGGTAAAATATATTGGTGGTGCTTCTTACTTTGTAACTTTTATTGATGATTGTTCCAGGAAGGTTTGGGTCTATGCCTTAAAGACCAAGGATCAGGTGCTGTATACTTTCAAAGAGTTTCAGGCCTCTGTTGAAAGAGAGACGGACAAGAAGTTATTGTGTGTTTGGTCCGACAACGACGGTGAATACATCGGTCTGACAACGACGGTGAATACATCGGTCCCTTTGATGTTTATTGCAGAGAGCACAGGATACGACACCAGAAGACTCCGCCCAAGACACCTCAGCTCAATGGTGTAGCGGAGCGCATGAACAGGACATTGATGGAGAGGGTGCGGTGTTTGTTGTCAGAAGCAAACTTGCCAGGCAGTTATTGGGGTGAGGCTCTTCTCACAGCTGCTTATGTTATTAATTTATCTCCTAGTGCTCCTTTGTAGGGTGATTTGCCTGACAAAGTATGGTACGACAAAGAGCCGTCATACAATCACCTACGGACGTTTGGTTGTAAGGCCTACGTGCATGTACTGAAGGACGAGAGGACCAAACTTGAGCCAAAGATGAGGCGATGCGTCTTTTTCGGCTACGATCGGGATGAGTTTGGCTATAGACTCTACGACCCGGTGGGAAGAAAGCTCTACAGAAGCAGGGACGTAATTTTTGTCGAGGATCAGATCATGACCAACACTCATGATTCCGAGACGCCTTCTGAGGCTGAGAAATTGCCTGAGTTAGAGTCATTTCGCTTCGAGCAATTTCCAGAGGACATTGCAGAGGATCCAATTATGGGGGAGCCAGTACATGGAGTTGCTCCCAACCTTGATCATCAGCCTACCGATGGTGGTCAGGGTGTCCCTCAGGAGGATGAGCATGCCGGGGAGGCAGTTCCTTAAGAGGAGGAGGTTGTTGGTATACAGCCAGCACCAGTGGCTGCACTGAGAAGGAGCGACAGAGAGCGTCGACCATCTACGAGATACTCACCGGGTGAGTATGTGCTTCTGACTGACGGGGGAGAGCCCGAAAGCTTTGAAGAGGCTATGGAAGACGAACAAAGGCAAGAGTGGATGCAGGCTATGCAGGAGGAGATGAGTTCCTTATACGCCAATTCCACTTATGAGTTGGTACGGTTGCCAAAGGGTAAGAAGGCTTTGAAGAATCGATGGGTGTTTAGAGTGAAGCTGACGGATGATGCTACTCGCCTTCGATACAAAGCGAGGCTGGTAGTTAAAGGCTACGGTCAGCGAAAAGGCATGGATTATGATGAGATCTTTTCGCCTGTCATCAAGCATTCGTCTATTCGGGTGGTGCTAGCATTGGCAGCCAGTCTCGACTTGGAGGTCGAGCAGATGGACGTGAAGACGGCATTCCTCTACGATGATATTGAGGAAGAGTTATACATGGAACAGCCAGAGGGATTCTGTGAGAAGGACAAGTCACATTTGGTCTGCCGGTTGAGGAAGAGCTTGTATGGTCTGAAGCAGGCTCCGAGGCAGTGGTACAGGAAGTTCGAATCATTTATAGGGGAGCATAGCTATGCACGGACGACGTCGGATCACTGTATATTTGTGAGGTATTTTGCCGATGATAATTTTATTATTTTATTGCTCTATGTAGATGACATGCTATTAGTGGGTCGGAATGCTGCTAGGATAGCGGAGTTGAAGCGCCAACTGGGCGCGACCTTCTCTATGAAGGATTTGGGCACAGCCAAGACTATTCATGGGATGGAGATCAGCCGAGAGAGAGAGAGAGTCGAAGCTGCTACACTTGTCCCAAAAGAAGTACATTCACCGGGTACTTCAGCGTTTCGGTATGGACGGGTCGAAGAAAGGGAGTTGTCCCCTTGCGGCCCACTTTAAGTTCACTGAGGAGCAGTGTCCATCTACCGAGGACGAAAAAGAAGATATGGAGCGGATTCCATATGCCTCAGTTGTGGGAAGCCTTATGCATGCTATGGTATGTACGAGGCCAGACATCGCTCATGCAGTTGACACAGTTAGCAGGTACCTTTCAAATCCTGGAAGGGTACATTGGAGTGCGGTCAAGTAGATTTTACGATACCTTCAGGGCACTGCTGATTAGAGACTTTCTTTTGGTGGTGACGAGCCGAAGCTGGTTGGGTATACCGACGCTGATATGGCTGGAGATGTAGACACGAGGCGATCGACTTCGGGCTATGTGATGATGTTTGCTGGAGGAGCGGTATCGTGGCAGTCGCGGTTGCAGAAGTGTGTTGCCTTGTCGACGACAGAGGTAGAGTACATTGCCGCGACGGAAGCTTGCAAGGAGCTGTTGTGGATGAAAAAGCTGTTGCAGAAAATGGGGCTGAAGCAAGAGCAGTATACTTTGCTTTGCGACAGTCAGAGTGCTATTCACCTTGTGAAGAATCAGACCTTTCATAGCCGGTCCAAGCACATCGAGACTCGGTATCATTGGATACGGGATGTGGTTGAGAAGAAGGACGCGATGCTTGAGAAGGTCCATACTGATGACAATGGAGCGGACATGCTCACGAAGGTTCGACCAAGGGGGAAGTTTGAGTACTACAGGCGGATCGTCGGGATGACGAGTTCCTCCACCTAGTTGTGAAGGGGGAGATTTGTTGGAGTGGGTGGGGTTCCCAACCTATGTGGAGAATACCCCGGAGAGCGACGAGCGCCATCCGTGTGTCGGAGAAGCTCGGGGAATACATGGATCCTATTTTGGAACATATATGGTAAGAAAATATATGATTGGATTTCCATATTTACTTTGATTATATATTTATGATTGGACCCTTCATATTGTAGCTTTCCATATAATTGGACTTCCAATTATGGCAAGCCAATTATGATTGGATTTCCATTAAATATATGATTGATGCATATTGGAAGTTTCCATATATATATTGGCCTTCCATGTATGGATTACCAAGGGCTTTTAAAAGGGTGATGGATGCTAGTTGAAAACTCATCTCAAAACAAGAGTGCTTACAATCTTTGAGAGAGAGAGAGAGAGAGAGAGAGAGAGAGAGAGAGAGAGAGAGAGAGAGAGAGAGAGGATTAAGGACTATTGTGAAGGAGAGATTGTTTCGAATAATTTTTCGGCATCTCTTGTTCTTCGGAGTCCGCAATCAAAAATTTTCTTCTTTCAAGTGAGTTGTGGTGATCCGTGTTGGATCGGGAGGAGCTTGTAGAGGGTGTATTCTCTTTATTCTATTAGTGGAGGTTCTTCAGGGTTGGACTCCGATCGTCCCGTAGTTTTTTCCGCAAGGGTTTTTCACGTCAAAAATGTTTGTCTGCGATTGTGTTTGGCGTTTTTGGTTTGTGTGCTTTTGCTCGGTTCTCTCGCAGGAATTTCTAGTTTTTGGGAACGATTTTCGTGCTTCGTTCCCAACACTTGTTTCTTATGTATTTAGGAAGTCATTTTCTATAAGGTGCTTAAATATTGGTCAGTTCGTATCTTGTAATCTTCTATTGTAGGGAATGTATATCCTTCAATCCAGCACACCTGAAACTCTAAAAAATATTAAAATATACACTATGCAATAATTCTAGAGGACTAGAGCACAATTTTGATGTTAAAAACAACATTTTACAATTTTATTGCTCCTCCATTTAATCTCCATAAGACGAAGACGGCATCATGACAACCTAGTTATGTCATATGCTGTGGCAGTATAGCCAGGAAGAGATCTTGGTATGCAAATCTGCTGGCCAATGTATACATCATTACTTGTAACTATATCAAATATAGTGGTAAGACATTTTTTAACCAAGGTATTACACCCTTTCTCAAGATAATCGGTGATATCTGGAATTTCATATCGTTGTATCAATATCTACTAATAGAAGGCAGACCAATACACCTAAGCCTCTTCCTATCGATTATATCGAATCTTATAAATATTACGAATTACCAATTTGAAATATGAAACATGCTTTCTGAGAAGCTAGAATGGTTGCTTCTCATAATATTTTTCCATACAAGTTTCAACTGTATAAAGTAACTGTATAAAGTAACAGATGAAATGGTGAGTCTCTCTCATACCATCTTCAATATTCAGATACACCCGAGGATCCTCAAAGCCAACTGCCAAATTAGGGAAGAACTCCTTAGAACCTGAGTAGTGGAGAATAAACAACCATTTTAGGTTAATCATGTTAGCTGAAGCTTTGAAAACAAAAGCTCAACTCAAACATTTAGTCCCACATCGGCTAAGTTTATAGCCTCCAAAGTTCATATATTCCTCTCTTCTCCTTTGCTTCTTTAAAAGGTGTGTGTGGGAGCTCCATGGTCCACACGCGTGCGCCGCCGCTGCCGTCCAGTTCGGTTTGGCGCGCGTAACGAGTGCAGGTACGTGCCCACAACTGCGGGCACCGAATGCAGATTCAATTTTCACTTGAAGTTCGGGCTGAGACCCTAAAGAATTTTTGGTTTTTTCATTCAAGTTTCTGACCGTTACCACACATTTATTTCTGTAACGGTTCGATTTTGAATTCCGTCCAGGTTCAATGAACCATGTGATGGAAATCATTTTTTGTAACGTTCATAATGTTCCTCTTAATTGACTCTTTAAATCTGCCATCATTCTCCTCCTCGGAATGGCCTATATATATATCTTGTCACACTCCTCCATATTACACACAAAAACTATTCTTCTCGAAACTCTCTAAATTTCTCGTCTTCTTCGTACGGCTGCTGTTGTTCCTTATTGCTCTAGGCGGAGCTAAGTCGGGGTCATTCTCTCGTCGTCGTGTGCGGCAACGAGATTCCGGTGGAACGAGGATTTTACCACTAGGGGCGTTCGGATTCAGTCTGCACATAGACCCGAGCTAACTCTTAGGGCAGTGCTACGTGCACGACTTCCCCGGAGGCCGGTAACAATTTAATTATTTTTATTGTAGATTTAAATCGAAAAATTATTGAAGAGTTTCCAACAAATCAAACTTCATGGTGAACATACGACGAAGAACTTATCATGGTTTCTGATTCTTTATAGATGATTTGAACATTTAAAGTCCTATAAGTAGTAAAAAATTACTCAAGCACATAAATGAAAGAGCACAAATAAATTAACTTCGTGCATATACAATCGTATGTATATAATGGGGAAATTTTCTTCTCGTAGCAATTTAAATAAGGAATCGTAACAGATTGGTATAGAATTGATAATGTGGAAGCACGTGCCTAACTAACTTGCCCCCCTGTCAAGTTACTACATATTTCATAAACTTAAATTTTTAAGTAACAAAGGAATGACTTCTAGGATAATCATGATTTAGTACACATAAGCTAACTGTAGGAACGAAATCGTAAAGCAGAATACTCTAGAGGGGGGGAGGGGGGGTGAATAGAGTAGGCAGCGGAATATTGCTAATTAAAAATCTCGTTAGCAGTTAGATCACAGATATAAAAATAATCACAAAGTAAATGACAATAATGAAAAGGTGATCAGAAGGCAAACGCAAACACCGAGATTTATACTGGTTTTTCTCTTGTGAGGACTAGTCCAGTCGTAAGAACTCTAGCTTCCAGTTAAATCCACTATTGAAAAATTCCGCAAGTTTTCATATGAAGTCCTTGCAACTTCTACAGACGCGAGCTTTGATACGAAGAACTCGACCAACTTCAATTGTGAAGAGTTGTATCTTCAATCAAGCCTCTGATTACAACCGCTCTGAAACTTCTATACCCACTACCAAAATAAGTCAAATTAGCGACGTATTTAGCGACTCCGTGAAATTTCGTTGCTAATGTTTGGGGTTTTAGCAACGTTAATATAAGACGTCGCTGTTTGTCGCCAACAACGACTAATAGCGACGTCTAGCGTCTACATTTTGTTAAATGGGGTAGTGCGTCGCAAGTTCGTCGGTACTCGTCGCTGATATAGCGACGTTTCGCGACGCATTTTAAGTTGCGTCGCTATTTATTATATATCAGCGACGTTTAGCGACGTCCGCATAGGACGTCGCTAAACGTTTCATATAGCCAGCGAGGGTTTCCTTTTCGATCATTTCACAATTTTCCCTCCCAATTTTGGGCGCGCTCCTCCTCCGCGACGCTCCTCCGGCGATTTCCCTCCTCCTCCGCGGCGCTCCTCCGGCGATCTCCCTCCTCCGGCCTCCTCCTTTTCCTCCTCCTCCTTCCTCAGGTAGCTCCTCCTTCTCCTCCTTTCCCTCCTCCTCCTTCCTCTGGTAGCTCCTTCCCAGTTTCTCCTCGTCTTCTAGCTCTCTCTATCGCTTCTAGTTCGTGTCCACGAGAGCGTGGACTCGCTGCGGGGGACACGAGACTGACAGTGGACTCGCTGCGGGGGACACGAGAGCGTGGACTCGCTTCTAGTTCGTGTGACACCTATTTTGTTGGTTTGGACACGTCGTGTCCCACTGTGTGGACACGAGATTCACAGTGTGACACCTATATACTGAAAAATCTCGTTTTTTTTGGGCATATCAACTGTCAATTTGATGTTTTGCTTGGATTCGAATTCTAATTTAGGGTTCGAGCCCTATTTACTGATACTGGGAGTTTTTTTTGGGCATTTTCAGGGTTTTGAAATGATGAATAAATTGACTAATAATTATTATCGAGCCCTATAAAATTTCAGCTATGTCACGAAGGATGGATATACTAATCCTGTGAATGAGTTTTCTCCTAAGTATTCTCGACAGTTGAGTATGATTTAGCTCACTGACATTACTGAAATATGGGATAATTAGACTTTCTGTTCAGTACCCTTTGACCGAATTAAGTTGACCTGAATACCATATTTTAAATCCTAAATCTACGGCACGACATCGTGATCAGGACATAGTCCCTGCAGCCATTTGACTGGCGAGGCAGAAACTATGTAGCCGTAGATAAAGTTGACTGTCCTCCGACCCTCATCCCTCGGCAATGATGATACGACAACCTATCACTATATCTTATATATATAGTAGTAGATGACGTCTTAGTATTACATTATGTGAGTTCATCTTGATTCTGTTACATTCTTCAGATACTACATACGATAAGAACATATACTACACCATATGTACAGAACATAGATGATTCACACTAATGTATGCTAGAATGAATTTTAGGGTTGTGTTCTGAGCCATCCATTCTGCTACTTGGCAAAAAATCGAATTTATTGTACTTTATCTGCTTTCGAAAATGTACTCAAATTACATGATGGTTCCTTTAGTTAGCTTGCTTATGTTACAATTATATTAGCTTGCTTACCAGATGGCACCCATGACCCGAGGAGCGGCACATCGTTTGAGGAAAACAGTGAATGCTGAGGTGGCTCCTCCTACAGTTAAGGAGGAAGTGGCACCGGTTGCTAGTGAGACCGGGAGTTCTATTTATCCAGCACCGGTAGCTAGTGAGATCGAGAGTTCTCTTCATGCAGTCCTTGCAAGGGACGACCTCTCTCCTCGCGCCAAAAATCTTGCTTTTTCGAGGTGGTTGCGTGAACGTATCACTGAGCGTTTGCGTGAGCAGCGTGGTTCTCATTAGCTATTAGTACGTATTTGTATTGGACTATTTGTATTGGGTTGTTTTTGTATTAGACTATTTGTATTGGACTACATATATGAATTAGAACTGTGTCAATCTCCGGATTATATTGGACTACGACATGGTGATCAGGACATAGTCCCTGCAGCCATTCGACTGGCGAGGCAGAAACTATGTATCCGTAGATAAAGTCGACTGTCCTCCGACCCTCATTCCTCGACAATGATGATACGACAACCCAACCGGAGAGGATAATCTGAGAGATCCATCTGAGAGGGACGTATACTCTCAGAGATCACCTTTACAAGAATTATATCAGTAGTGGGATCGAGTGTTGGAGGAGATATTATCAAAGTATACGTCCTACTCAGATGGGTCTCTCACCGTTACTAATTTTTCCTGACAGCATGGTGGATGTGCTCCGTCCACAGATTCTTGCTCCGAGCCAAAACTTTGTCCCGGAGCTCAAGTGAACATCTTTGGTGTAGAGCTCGAGTGAGAGGTTCCTGACAGCATGGTGGCCTCCTTTGTTAAAGTATCCGTGCTCATCCCACATTGGTTGTGGGACGAGCACGGATACTTTAACAAAGGAGACCACCATGCTGTCAGGAACCTCTCACTCGAGCTCTACACCAAAGATGTCCACTTGAGCTCCGGGACAGTTTTGGCTCGGAGCAAAAATCTGTGGACGGAGCACATCCACCATGCTGTCAGGAAAAATAGTAACGGTGAGAGACCCATCTGAGTAGGACGTATACTTTGATAATATCTCCTCCAATACTCGATCCCACTACTGATATAATTCTTGTAAAGGTGATCTCTCAGAATATACGTCTCTCTCAGATGGATCTCTCAGAGTATCCTCTCCGGTTGGGTTGTGTTCTGAGCCATCCGTTCTCACAGAGGGTCCTATTTTGGTTTCTGTATTTTTGTATTTTGGATTCTATATTTTGTATTTTGGTTTCTGTATTTTGGCTCCAGCTCCATTTGCATTAATCTACGGTCCGACATGGTGATCAGGACATAGTCCCTGCAGCCATTCGACTGGCGAGGCAGAAACTATGTAGCCATAGATAAAGTTGACTGTCCTCCGACCCTTATCCCTCGACAATGATGATACGGCAACCTATCAGAATCCTCGACTCTCTTTCGCTTCTTGGATATTGACCCAGCTTCCAATCTCTCATTTCCCTCCGGGTCCACTCTACTCCCAATCTCTTCATCTTTTATACACGGATCTACAGAATCAATACCATCCAAGGAAAGCAAAACTGAATCAGCATTGTCTTCCTGATCGTCCTCATCAAGGCATAACGGGCTGCTCAGCGTGCCCAGCTTCTTCAACTTCTCGCTGGCTGCAGAGTCGAAATGGGAACGGGTCCTCTTTGTCGGCCCGGAGCTCTGACTCGCACTCGTCGCCGCGCTACTGGTTTCCTCTCCTCCTCTGACGCGGGTCATAAGAAAAGAAATTTCGTACCTCTTCTTCACATAAATATCATTGCCGTCTTGTACTCGAGCCTCCTCGTCTGTGATGCTATCCGACTTCTCGGTGCCTACATTGTCACTCGAATCTCCCGTTCGACTCGTATCGTCCTCTTCTTCGCCTATCTTTTCGCTTCCTGTCTTGCAATCATCTTCTATCACCGTCGACTCATTCGACTCCTTCTTCGATGACTCCGAGAAGTTGGATAGCGTCACAGACGAGGAGGCTAGGCTCGAGTACAAGGCGGCAATGATGTTTATGTGAAGAAGAGGTACGAAATTTCTTTTCTTATGACCCGCGTCAGAGGAGGAGAGGAAACCGGTAGCGCGGCGACGAGTGCGAGTCAGAGCTCCGGGCCGGCAAAGAGGCCCCGTTCCCATTTCGACTCTGCAGCCAGCGAGAAGTTGAAGAAGCTGGGCACGCTGAGCAGCCCGTTATGCCTTGATGAGGACGATCCGGAAGACAATGTTGATTCAGTTTTGCCTTCTCCTCTCCTCCACCATGGCTATGGACCCATCTGCTCCTCCCTACTTCCATTCTTCCTATTTGACTCTCTCAGGCACATATGATATCCAGCTCAAGTGTAGAGTCGGGGGAGAAGAAGTGGACAGGAAGAGGAGGGGGAAGCAGCACAGCCGGGGGCATGACCCGGAGGAAGTACAGAGGTTTTCTTCAACATACGTAGGAGAACTATAAGGATATATCTTTTCACAATATGTCATCTTGTCAAAGACCCTTAATGTGACAACCATGTTACCGCGGTGTCGGAAGACTAACATGTCATAATTTTCTAAGCCGTGTGTTTTGACATAATCCTCCTAACTCTTTCCTCCTATGTCGTAATCTTGCATTATTACATAGAACTGAAATCCGGTTGAAGGATTATGTCAAAACACACGGCTTATAAAATTATGACATGTTAGTCTTCCGACACCGTGGTAACATGGTTGTCACATTAAGGGTCTTTGACAAGGTGATATGTTGTGAAAAGATATATCCTTATAGTTCTCCTACGTATGTTGAAGAAAACCTCTGTACTTCCTCCGGATCATGCCGCCGGCTGTGCTGCTTCCCCCTCCTCTTCCTGTCCACTTCTTCTCCTCCGACTCTACACTTGAGCTGGATATCATATGTGGATGAGAGAGTCAAATAAGAAGAAGGGAAGTAGGGAGGAGCAGATGGGTTCAGAGCCATGGTGGAGGAGAGGAGAAGGAAGATGCTTGATCAGAACTTGAGGTGGAAAAGTTGTGACGTTGATAGCGCGAGAGAGGGAGAGGGTGGAAAAGTTCTTCTCCCCCGACTCTACACTTCAGGTGGATATCATATTTTGGTTTCTGTATTTTGGCTCCAGCTCCATTTGTATTAATCTACGGTACGACATCGTGATCAGGACATGGTCCCTGCAGCCATTCGACTGGCGAGGCAGAAACTATGTAGCCATAGATAAAGTTGACTGTCCTCCGACCCTCATCTCTCGGCAATGATGATACGACAACCTATCACTATATCTTATATATATAGTAGTAGATGACGTCTTAGTATTACATTATGTGAGTTCATCTTGATTCTGTTACATTCTTCAGATACTACATACGATAAGAACATATACTACACCATATGTACAGAACATAGATGAGTCACACTAATGTATGCTAGAATGAATTTTAGGTTGTGTTCTGAGCCATTCGTTCCCATACTTGGCAATTAAGTTGTGGACCATTATGTTTGACATTGTTGTTACAAATTTTCCTATATCTGTGTTGATTGATGAGATTGTGTTTCAAACGTGTTTGTGATTGTGTGTATCTGTGTTGTTTGATACTGTGTTCGTGATACACACCGTTGTTGCTGTAACAAATGGTGTGGGGGATGCTGCAAATGCTGCAGGGAATGCTGCAAATGCTGTATTTTTTTTATTTTTTTTAATATTAGCGACGTTCAGCGACGATTACCGACGGTCAGCGACGAAAAAAACGTCGCTATCAACGTCGCTAACTGTGAGGAATATCGTCGCTGATCGTCACTAAACGTCGGTACTGTAGCGACGTAGAAAAGTCGCAGAACGTCGCCATATGGATCTCAAGCCAGGTCAGCATCGATGCATGTCAAGTCGCTCAACGTCGCTAGATTACGTCGGTAAATTATGACGTTTTATGTCGCTGGCAGTCGCTAAATTAGCGACGTGGACACGTCGCTAAAGCTCGTCGCAATAGCGACGTATGGCGACGTTTTCTTGTTTAGCGACTAGGTTAATCCTGACTACTTGAAAACGTCGCTAAATACGTCGCTAATAGAAATTAGCGACGTATTTTCCCTTTTTAGCGACGTCTTTACGCGTCGCTGAATTGACAGATTTTAGTAGTGACCGTACCGTACTGGCAAATCGACTAGAGGATTGTAACTGGCTTGGGATTTAAAAATGAAAGCTTTTGAGAACTCTTTGGAAGAAATGTAAGCTTTAGAAGAGAAGAGAATGAAAGTGAATTGGTGATTTGAAATGATCGAAATCCTTCTCTATTTATAGTTTTTCCAAAGACAGAATTATGGCAGAATTCGGGCAGAACTCTGACAGAGCTCTTTGTAACAAACCGCAACTGAAGGGTGACCAAGTCCAAAATCAAACGTTCACATAACGTTCAACTTGGCCGAACTCTGGCCGAACTCTGGTCGAACTATGGCCGAGTTCTGCTAGGGTTCTGCCAGTTTGATTTGAGAAAAATTATTTTGGCTTTTTGAAAAATCCTTCAGAAGCTTTTTGTAAAATAGGATGTTTTTAAAAAACATAGGTCATTTTTAAAAGGATAGGGTGGTTTTGAAAAACGATTTTGGACAACCTATTTGCCAGTACGATTTGGTGTACAATGTATTCCTAGACTCAATAAAATGAAAAATTACATTGCTTTGAAGGAAATACATTCTGAATGGCAAACAGCTTCAGTCTTGAACATAGTAGATATCCATCGTTGAGCAGTGTCCAAAACGTCGTAGGTAAACATCTGAATTGCCTTGCATTTATATCGAGACAGAGTTTGATCAACTATTAAAATCAGGTTTGACCATGACCAATGGGCCAACAATCTCTCCCATTTTGATAATTGACAAACCTTGCCGATATAACATCTGAGTATGGATCAATTCAAAAATATGTAATACCAGAGAAAAGAAAAAATTGTTCATAACCTGCATTCATGAAGATGTTAGATCCTATTTCTCCCCCGTTGTCACTTAGTAAAATAATTACAAAAGAGAAAGCTCTCCCGCAATAAATGCATAAGTAACAAACAGTGAAGGAACACAAGAAATATATATAAAACATTCATCACAGGCATGGTATAAATAGTTTAGAAAAGATAATATAGAAATAATACAGGCATGGTATTTGTCACAGGCAATTTATATGAAAGCATAAAAGAGGGATAATGCTATAATAAAGCTGAAACAAATAAAATGTTGAGCTGAATAAGTGAACTAAATAAAACATATGCCAAACTGAGGCATAAAAAACATGTCTATGAAGAGTCACAGATAATAACTAAAATAAAGAGTACTGATAATATCTTGGAATGTCGGAACATTTTCAAGTAAACATAAGACAAAATATCAGTCTCAATAAGAATAACATCTCAAAAATCATCATCCTCATCATCATCGTCATCGGCTGCAGCGCCAGCATGTCCAGATGGACCAGCTCCAGAAGTACCAGCTCAAGAAGTATGAGGAGTGGCACCAGAAGTACGATACCAATCGTAAGCGTTCCCTGGTTGGAACAGAGAGTGGACCGCCTCATCATCAATGCAGTAGCCAGAAACAGAAGGGTCTCGAGGGAGAGAGCTAGCAGAGTGACCCGTCTGCACAAATCTCAGATCGGCGAAGGAGTTGGCAATAGCCTGGAACCGAGTCACATCACGGAACTCATGTTCCCTGGAAGTGTCAACATAAAATGACTACAGATCTGATAGGTGCTGATGAATACCCTCAAATGTCATAGGATTGGACTGAGGAGGACCAGGTACCATGGGAGTAGGTACAGGAGGAGCAGGTGCAGTAGGTGGAGGAACAGTGGTAATGCTGTGACGAGAGAGTTTAAGGAACTTGGGCTCAGGGTCAACTGCACAAGTGGATAGATCAATGTCAAATCTCTGAAAGATGCGTGGGATGATCATCGCATAAGAGAGGTTGCGATCTCTTCCGCGACATCTACCCATCATCTGAATGAGTCTTAGGGGCAGAAAAAGGAATCCCTTTAAGAATTAATGTGATATAGAGCAGAAAGCTCAAGTGGAGTGACATCATCTTTGGAAGTAAAGTGGAATAGATGATGCGATGTAATTCGTAGTTAAACAAGTTCAAGTTATTAGCTTTGAACTTTCCAGGACGAGCACGTGCGGGCGCACAAAGCTCATTCTTGAAACTAACGAGAGTCGTACCATCGGGAAAATCAAAATCAGTGATGTCATCGAGCGGGACACCTTCGTTTGGAATACCAAAGATTTTTGCTAACGTTTCATCAGTAAACTCGATATCTATCCCTCCGACACGTGTTCTCGTGGTAAAAGTGTCTAACACAAAATTATAATAAAATAATCTAATGGCATTAGTAGCTGTAGGAAATTGTAAAGAAACAAAGTGTTGTAACCCTAATGCCTCAAAGTAAGGACGGTGGTCGAGAAAGAGTCCATTTGATCGGTGATCCGGTACAAATAGTACGCATAATGAAATCGGCATACCACAATAGGGCTTGGTCGGGAGTTTTGAAGTAAAACTCGTCCGATGCACCGTCATCCGATTGGACCGGAGAAAAGAGGGAATCCGTATGCGGATCCGAAGACGATGCCTCTTCACTGGCATTGGTCTTCTTCCTCTTAAAAGGATTGAATCCCTTAGGCATTCTATCCCAAAATCTAGAAACCCTAACAATTGAAAAGTGGAGGAGAGAAGGAATTATACCTTCCGAGAATTGGATATGCTGTAGAGGACAAAATTCTCCGCATGAATCCAAAGTATGGACGAAGATCTCCACGCGGATTGGAAGAAGGAGGGTGGAGACGAACTAGGGTTTAAGGGGCACGGCTGCTGCTGTTTAGATGATGTTTGGAAGAATAAAGAAGAGGGGGCCTCGGGTTCTGACTGGTACATATATATACCCAGCCGAACTCTGGCCGAATTCGGACCGAACTCGGGCCGAATTCGCCAAGGGTTGCCTGGCTATATATGTGTAACAAAAATAACAATGGGCCACATCTTTTTCATTAATTCTTTTCAAATGTTTAATTCAGAGTTTAGTAATTTTAAATCTCAAAATAATATAATTAATATTATTTTATAAATTAATATTCTTTACTCAACATCTGTCTTAGATTAGCTGTAGGAGTACTGTCCCAGCTAACAGAGGTTCACCGGGGAACTCTTAAGTACCGCTTCGCTTCGACCGTAGTCGTGGTGACAGACAGACTCTTTTTAGGCTTGTCTCGAAAACAGTTTTTGAGTATCGAATAAATTAATTAATAAAATAAAATTAATTAATATTTTTGATATCTAAAATTTCTAATTCTCGACGTAAATAATTGAAATGATCTTCCGCTAGAGGTTTTGTGAGTATGTCAGCTAATTGATTCTGTGTGTCTATGTATACAAGGTCTATATCTCCATTTTGTTGATGATCTCTAAGAAAGTGATGTCTAATCTCGATATGTTTAGCACGAGGGTGACATACTGGATTCTTAGTTAAATTAATAGAACTAGTATTGTCACAGAAAATGGGTATGTGTGTAAAATGCAATCCATAGTCTTCTAAAGTTTGTTTCATCCACAAAATTTGTGCACAACAACGTCCTGCGACGATATACTCAGCCTCGGTTGTTGATAATGCAACAGAATTTTGCTTCTTACTAAACCAAGAGACTAGAGCTTTTTCTAGGAAATGACATGTGCCGCTAGTACTTTTTCTATCTACTTTGCATCCGACAAAATCAGCATCAGAATAACCGGTTAGGCCAAATGACGCGGTTTTGGGATACCATAAGCCGACAGAAGAAGTGCCTTTAAGGTATCGAAAGATACGCTTAACTACGCACATATGTGATTCCTTAGGATTAGCTTGAAAGCGTGCACATAAGCAAATACTAAACATAATGTCTGGTCGACTAGCAGTTAAATATAGCAAGCTACCGATCATACCTCGATACTTACGTATATCGACGGATTTGCCTTGTTCATCAATATCAAGCTTGGTTGAAGTCGCCATTGGAGTACTAAGTGGCTTGACTGCTTCCATGTCGAACTTCTTTAATAGATCCTTTGTGTACTTTGCTTGATTTATGAACGTCCCATTGTCGGTTTGTTTGATTTGCAGTCCGAGAAAGAATTTTAGCTCTCCCATCATGCTCATCTCAAACTCATTCTGCATACACTTTGAAATTTTTTGACAAAGAGATTCATCAGTAGATCCAAAAATAATATCATCTACATAGACTTGAATCAAAAAAATATTATTATTCAAAGATTTTATAAATAATGTAGTGTCAAACTTTCCCTTTGAAAAACCGTTATCAAGTAGAAAAGAGCTTAGACGATCGTACCAAGCACGAGGGGCTTGTTTCAAACCGTATAAGGTTTTCTTCAACTTGAAAACATATTCAGGAAATTTAAAATCAGTAAAACCAGGATGTTGAGCTACATAAACTTTTTCTTTTATAAAACCATTTAAAAATGCGCTTTTGACATTCATTTGAAATAACTTAAAATTATGAAAACATACAAATGCACATAACATGTGAATGGATTCTAATCTCGCAACTGGGGCATAAGTCTCATCGTAGTCGATACCTTCTTCTTGATTATATCCTTGAGCTACGAATCGAGCCTTATTACGAGTCACTAAACCATTCTCGTTCAGTTTGTTTCGGAATACCCATCGGGTGCCAATGACCGGATGATCAATGGGCTTGGGAACAAGCTCCCAAACTTGATTCCGTTTGAATTGGTTTAATTCCTCTTGCATAGCATCTAACCAAAAATTATCACTACATGCTTCATCAATATTTTTGGGTTCAAACTGCGAAACAAAAGCAACACAAGAAGCTATATCTTTATTAGAGGAACGAGTACTTACACCCTTGGTAATCACACCAATTACCAAGTCCTTTGGATGATTAGCCAAGAATCTCATCTCTTTTGGTGTAGTCTCAAGATTGCTAGTTCCGGCTTCTTTGCTTGGAGGTTCATCTGATGCCTGATGTGATGGTTCTGCATCTTTATGTGAAGGTTTTGCAGTAGCTGTACTTGGTGTGATTATGTCTTCATTGTCATCATCGTCTAAGTGTTGATTTAGCTCATCAAACTTGACATTGATAGATTCTTCGATGATCATGGTTCTTTTGTTGAGGACTCTGTATCCTTTGCTCTTTGCTGCATAACCTAAAAATATACCTTCATCGGTATTTTTATCAAATTTACTCAAATTATCTTTAGTATTAAGAATAAAACATTTACAACCAAAGATCTTGAAATATGAAACATTTGGTGTTCTATCAAACCATAGTTCATAGGGAGTCTTCTTCGATATAGGTCGAATTAGAACCCTATTGAGAATATAGCATACTGTATTTACAGCTTCAGCCCATAAGTATCTAGGTAGACTAAACTGGTTTAACATTACTCTAGCCATTTCAGATAGAGTTCTGTTCTTACATTCCATAACTCCATTTTGTTACGGAGTCCTAGTGCAAGAGAATTCATGCAGATAACCGTATTTGTCACAAAATTGCTTGAATTCTGCATTCTCAAATTCGTCGCCATGATCACTACGAATACGAGTAATCATGAACCCTTTTTCATTCTGTACTTTCTTGCAAAAGGTGACGAATTCTGATAATACATCGTTCTTGCGTGCAAGAAAATAAACCCATATATATCTAGAAAAATAATCTACAATCACAAATGCATATAACTTACCACCTAGACTAGCAATTCTACTTGGTTCAAATAAGTCCATATGCAACAGTTGTAAAGGTCTAGTGGTACTTACAGCGTTCTTGGATTTGAATGCGGATTTGGTAGCTTTGTTCTTTTCACATTCACTACATACCATATCCTTCTTGAAAGAAATGTCCGGCAAGCCGCGTACCAACTTCTTTGTAGATAGTCTTGAAATTGTATCCATGTTTGCATGACCGAGTCTCATATGCCATAGTTGACTCTCAACGCTTTTGGCCATCAAACATCTACCTGCTTTGTTAGCATCTTCCAACAAATAAAAAACATATATGTTGTCTCCCTAATACCTTCAAATATAGTACTACCAGTTGAACTATCAATTATAGTACATTTATCTTTTACGAAGTTAATACCATAACCGTGATCAGCTAAATGGCTTATGCTGAGCAGATTATGTTTTAACTCGGTAACTAGACAAACATCTTTAATCACTGGATAGGGAGCCTTACCAATGTCACCGATACCGATTATGTGCCCTCTTAAATTATTATCGAAGGAGACGTATCCTTCTTTATTCCTCTTCGACAATGTTGCGAATAATAAAGCGTCACCGGTCATGTGCCGTGAGCAACCGCTGTCGGGGATCCATTTGCTCCTAGCATGTGAAGGGGGTCCCACCTACAAAATAATTTGCAGATGAAACTCTTGGTACCCATTTCTTGTAGGGTCCTGACTGGTTAGTTTTTGGTATCCATGCATAAACATTTAAATCTACTAACTTTCTGATTCTACATGCAGAAGATATATGACCAATGAGGCCACAATAATGACATTTAGCATGTTAAGTGTTGAAAGTAGTGTGAGGTACATGATTGGTAGGTTTTGGTTTTCTAGTATAGAAGAATGCATGCCTATTTATCTTCTTGGGCATAGTTTTGGTATGGTTTGGTCTGACAGTGTTGGGCGTGTTCCGATGATTCGATAATTGACACATGTTAGAATAGGAAGCAACAACTTCAGGCCGTTTTCCTAAACTAATTTCTAACTTTTTGGAAGTGTCATATAATCTAGTATAGTCAGATGTGAGTGATTCTAATCTGACCTGTGCACACTGGACTCTTTCTCTCCTTAGATAGGTCTTCCTTTAACTGGATAATAGTTTGGTCTTTTTCTTCGGATAGCTTAACAGTCTCGTGTAACAACAACTTAATAGATGAAAGCTCACCAGACTCATTTGAAGAGTCATTATCTCTAACATGATCTAGTAGGTCGATAAGTCTTCCTATTTCACCTTTGTACTCTTTGAGTACCTTCTTAGAGGTTTCATATTTACTATGCAGTTTCCTGTAATCATTTAGCAGGTCACTGAAAGCCTCTCCTAATTGCTCAAAGGTGAAATCATCATAAGGGTCAAATAGAGGATTAGTGATTACCTGATCGCAAGCCATCAAGCATACATTTGCAGCGTCATCTGATTGTTCGTCTTCTGAGTCGCTGGCTTCACTTTCATGCCATATGCTTGTGTTGCCATATGCCATATGCTTGTGCTTGTGTTGGCTTCACTTTCATGCCATATGCTTGTGTTGGCATACTTCCTTGATGTAGATTTCATGCCATCAAGCATACATTTGCTACTTTTCTTTGATGATGATGCTGTTGGACAGTCTTTCTTTATGTGTCCTTTCTTTTTGCATCCGTAGCAAATAGGATCTTCCTCGTTGTTGTTGTTGCTGTCTTTTGTTCTCCTGTTAAATCTCATGAACTCCTTGAATTTTCTTACCAGAAGAGCTTGATCTTCAGAGTCGGAGTCGCTGTCATCAGAGTCGTCTTCGACAGTTCTTCTATGTTGAGCCTTGAGAGCGATCGACTTCTCTGACTTCTCCTTTGGTGTAGCATCTTCAAAGTCTTGAAGTTCTAACTCGTGAGTGAGTAGCTTACCCATGAGTGTTTCCAGAGACATTGTTGAGTGGTCGTTCCCTTTAATGATTGCTGTAGCCTTTGGAATCCAGTTCTTTGTAAGAGCACGTAGAAGTTTGCGAATCTTCTCATGGTTACTGTAATCCTTGCCTAGTGAAGACAAATAATTTACAATATCCAAGAATCTTGTAAACATCTGAGTGACTGATTCACTTGGCTTCATTTTGAACGCCTCGTACTCCTGAGTAAGTCTGCTGATATTTGACTCCTTGACTTGTGTTGTTCCTTCGTGGGTTACTTCGAGAAGTTTCCACACTTCGCTTGATGTTGTACAAGTAGACACCCTGTTGAATTCAGTTCTGTCTAAAGTACAAAATAAAGCGTTAATAGCACGTGCGTCAAGACTGGCCTTTTTCTTTTCCTCCTCTGTATATTTGTCATGGGGTTTTTCAACTAAAACTCCATCAATATTAATACGAGGGGGCTTTTTATAGCCATCAATAACTACAGACCATAAGTCAAAATCAAGAGATTTCAGAAAGAAACTCATACGTGTTTTCCAATAAGTGTAATTTGTGCCGTCAAACAGTGGAGGTCTGTTTGTGGCTTGGCCTTCACTTGTGAATTTCACAGTTGCCATGTGTAATGCTGTGATCTATATAACAATTGAATATAACTGTAATTTTATCTTGCTTTACCTGTATAACCCGCTCTGATACCAATTGTAGGAACGAAATCGTAAAGCAGAATACTCTAGAGGGGGGGGGGGGTGAATAGAGTATGTAGCAGAATATTGCTAATTAAAAATCTCGTTAGCAGTTAGATCACAGATATAAAAATAATCACAAAGTAAATGACAGTAATGAAAAAGTGATCAGAAGGCAAACGCAAACACCGAGATTTATACTGGTTTCCCTCTTGTGAGGACTAGTCCAGTCGGAAGAACTCTAGCTTCCAGTTGAATCCACTATTGGAAAATTTCGTAAGTTTTCATACGAAGTCCTTGCAACTTCTACAGACGCGAGCTTTGATACGAAGAACTCGACCAACTTCAATTGTGAAGAGTTGTATCTTCAATCAAGCCTCTGATTACAACCGCTCTGAAACTTCTAGACCGTACCGCACTGGCAAATCGACTAGAGGATTGTAACTGGCTTGGGATTTGAAAATGAAAGCTTTTGAGAACTCTTTGGAAGAAATGTAAGCTTTAGAAGAGAAGAGAATGAAAGTGAATTGGTGATTTGAAATGATCGAAATCCTTTTATATTTATAGTTTTTTCAAAGACAGAATTCTGGCAGAATTCGGGCAGAACTCTGACAGAGCTCTTTGTAACAAACCGCAACTGAAGGGTGACCATGTTCAAAATCAAACGTTCACATAACGTTCAACTTAGCCGAACTCTGGCTGAGTTCTGCGAGGGTTCTGCCAGTTTGATTTTGAGAAAAATTATTTTGGCTTTTTGAAAAATCCTTCAGAAGCTTTTTGTAAAATATGATGTTTTTCAAAAACATGGGTCATTTTTAAAAGGATAGGGTAATTTTGAAAAACGATTCCGGACAGCCTATTTGCCAGTACGACTTGGTGTACAATGTATTCCTAGACTCAATAAAATGAAAAATTATATTGATTTGAAGGAAATACATTCTGAATGGCAAACAGCTTCAGTCTTGAACATAGTAGATATCCATCGTTGAGCAGTGTCCAAAACGTCGTAGGTAAACTTCTGAATTGCCTTGCATTTATATCGAGACAGAGTTTGATCAATTATTAAAATCAGGTTTGACCATGACCAATGGGCCAACACTAACTTCTGTTAACTCATTTCCCTCCAAGGCAGATGGTAAATGACATCAAAACATTTACATGGTAAAATGAAGGAAAGATATCCAATTTCTCAATGGCACAATCTAGAACACAAGTAAAGATCATAAGGAGTAGCCATAAAGTTAATAAAACCAATACCATTTAAGTACCCAAATGGGTGCCAACAAGAATAGACTTCCATATAAAAAATCTAAATAAAGAAGACTTGGCACATATAATTAATTGGAACAGTTTGCTTACAGAGGGAAGGTAAACAGGCGCATGTCGTTGCCTATTTGACAGTAAAAGAACCAAATGTTCTATAAACCCACTAAATTTCACAATATATTTGTTTTATTTGTATGACGAGTACGAATACGTATATCCGAAGTATTTAATTATTTTTATACAAAAGTTTTATTATTAGATTTTTCATGAATATAGAAATAACTATTTTGTTTCGATATAATATAAGGTATAATTTTTATATTTGTGAGTATAAATATGTCGTCCCGAATTTTCGGACTTATTTTTAATATTACAAAAATACTTTTTATTTGATATACAAGTATATGTACTAATTTTGAAAGTAATATTTATTGCTTTTAGAAAAAAAATTTATTTGAAATTATTTTAAAGTATTTTAAATTAATTGTAGTTATTTTCTAATTTATAAAATTATATTTAAAATTTATTTGTTGTAATCTAAATTGGGAGTAGATTTTATTGGTTAGATTTTAAATAGTTTTAAATTAAAGATGAGATTTATCTAGTTTTAAATTTGGATTAGATTTTATTGAAATTGTTTTAAATAGATTTAAATTAATGTGAGATTTATCAAGTGTGCTATAAATCGTTCATAATCCTTATCTAATTAGGATTTCTCCACCCTATCTACAGGGGAGCCTTTCAATTGTTTTTCTCCACACACAAATTTTTTTACCACTATTGTGTGTGCACCGTGTCGGTGTCCACCCTCTTTGTGTCAGCCTGTGTTGGTCTTGGGTCCGACCCCAGATGTCTTTCAACTATCATAATTTCTCTTTTTTGTCTAAAATATCCAAAATTTATCATAAAAATCGGCCTCAACTATAGCAACAGTGAAGAGCCATAACTTCTAACTCCGGACTCCGTTTCACCTCTAGTTTTTTTTGGAACCGTATTGAGGTTAGCTTCGATAATTAATAATTTATTTTAGCAAATTCATAATATATTTTTCTGTAAAATTATTTGGGTGCCAGTTGTCCAAAAATTGATGCGTCATACTATTTTTTAGATTTCGGGAGATCCTAAAAACGGTTTTGTAATCCGTTTGATGTTTCGAAAAGCTGACACGATGATCTATAGCATGCAAATTTTTTTTTTAAATCAATTTTAAAAGTTTAAAATTTGTTTTGGGCTAATGTATATTTATATTATTTCGTGGTATTTAAGATAACCTTTTGTTCTACCTAATTAAATTATAGTTTTTTCTCTAAAAATGATATTCCAAAATTTTAAAAGTATTTTTCTAAAATTATTTTAACTAATAAAAATGGTAGTTTCCAAATTAAAACTTATTTTTAAGTATGTAGTTATCTAAATATTTTGGGGTAATAAAATAGAGTTTTCAAGTATCATAAATATTTTCTAAAATAGAATAAGTATTTACTTCCCAAAATTTCGTTGATTATCACGGCTGATCATGGCTAATCGTATTTCTTATTCTCTTGCGAAATTGGACTTCCTTATGTCAACCCTAGCTAATTGGACTGTTCTTGACTTAATGGGACAGTCTGTCACATCATCGGAAGCCAGCTTGTGAAGTTTTTACGCCGATGTCAATTCTGTGCCATCATGATTATTGCACCACACCAGACAAGTATACCTTGTAGGATTGTACAATTTTTTTATGCATTTCTATATTGTTGTTTCTATTCAGTATTATTTGATTACATATTTCTCATGTCTATGTCATTATTATTTTCTAGATTTACGTGCACGTATAGGATAGTAGTTATTTTCATTGCTTATTTATTGGTTTTTTTCGTGTTTACCGTGTCTTGTGATAGAGTTGTCAATTCTACACCATATTTCCTTAACTTGACTTGATATTAATTGCTTGACTTGGACTTGACCTGAGTTGACATGACTTGACCATTCTCGATTGGAGGTTACTTGCATTGAACTACAATTGAGATATACTATAGATTGGGAGTATCTTATATTGTACTATAGTCTATAGGATTTTACTTGATCTTTGTATTCCTTTAGGAGAGGAGATTGATACTAGGATTGACTACTTGGCCGTTCTCGATTGAGAGTTACTTACATTGAACTACAATTGAGACATACTATAGATTGGGAGTATTTTGCATTGTACTACAGTCTATAACATTGATTTGATTTATTATTAACCATGTCTGGTATTACACTTCTCTACGACATGTTACTTCTTAGATGTCTTTCTTGTACTGTTGTTATTTTCCATACATGTTATTTACTGCCATAGTAGGCATGTTTTATGTATCTTGCTACGTCCCTCTGAGTACCTGGTGATCTCTCCATGTGTGTGTGTGTGTTTTCTTGACGGAGTTTCTGCCGGGATCATCTATCGAAGTCGACATGCTCTTGGAACATACTTTCTACTTGTATTGTCTATTTTGTTATTTCCTTCTTTCTAGTAAATGTTTGTAGTAGATGTCTCTATCCAACAACTTGTATAATGACATTTTGTAATTGATTTATAATATTTTTATTTCTTTATTTTGTGGATGAGATTAGTAAATTATGACTATCTATACTGTATTTTACAGCTTAAGTATATTTATTATATAGCTGGCATGTTTACGTACCTAGTCCTACGTATTTTGGGACTAACGTGATATATTTTTGTGGTGGTCCATGCAGGTCAAGAAAATATTGTTTCAGTTACATTACTGTACCGAACAAGCCTGCATACAGGATTAGAGTTTATGATCTCATCCACATGCTTAATCACCTTCCTTGTTTTCATTCTGAACTCTCATTTGACTACTTGATTTGTATCTTGCTTGATCCCTCTTCCACGTAAATCTTATTTTCGTACGTACTAGAGGTTAGAAAGATGACTCAAACTCGGTATATATGCTCTATTGTTTAATTACACTATTAGTTGTACTCTTGTAAGTTGGATATAATGCCTCACAACCTAGCACCCCATTGTCCTTATGACCCATTAATGAAGTATAGTTGAATGATACTGAATGTATGCTAGTGTAGGAAGACATGTTTACATAGACTATAGTGTTTTAGAGGTCCATACCCCATTTCGTCAACTAAAGCCTTAGACAATAAAACCGTAGGACAACTGTAGAGGCACAAATATCGGGTGAGTCTTAAATTTTTATGAATTTGAACTATTTATACTTTCTTTAACCATCTCACGTACTTATATTTTTTTGACTATCCTGACTAATGCTGCTATATAGCCTAGTTTTGCAAGTTAATTTTTTTATCGAGCTTGTTTATGTAACGCCCCAGAACCAGAATACTGGAGAGCGGGGACGTACATAGCCAGCTACGTATATTGAAGTGCAACCCACCTCGCTATACGGTCATGACTGTCTAGATACATGAGGGTTTAACTACAAGCCAACAGTCTCCTATGGTCATGAACAAGCCTATTGTCTCAATCACAAGCAAGTAAGTAAGTGTTACAAGATGTAAGATCACCAAATATACAATGGTAAGGCGTCCCAAACATTACATATTCAGCTGATCATGAAGCTAGTCGTTACAAAATGTCAGGACTAGCAAGAGTTTAGTCATACATGAACAACCCTAGGATCCGTCAATCATGTTACAGCCCGTAGGCAGACAGTAAATAAGGTACAATACGAGCTAACACGTGCTCGCCGGCTAAACGCCTCAAAAGAATAATTTTACAATAAAGTGAGAGAACAAAAAGAAACCCACTCGTTGCCAGGGTTACGCTTGGTGGTCACCATCTGGCTGGAAGACAGGTGGATCCTCTGGTGCTGCTCCGATATCTGGCCACACAAAACCAGCTGGGTCAAACCCCAGAAAGAGAAAGTGCCACAAAGGAGGCTTCACTTAGGAACTAAAACCAACAAATCACAATAGAATATTAAAGATAATAAATAAAGAACTGATAATAATAGAGATAACAACAGTAAACTGAGTACGAGGAAACCATTCAAGTAGCCAGGTCACAACCCTTAAACCAAACAAGGACCGGGGTTGTAACCCTTCACCTGAATAAAAACCCGTCTCAAATACTATTGGTACAGTGAAGACAATAAACGAAGAGAGGACACAGAACTGCTCCGGGAGCCAGGTTACAACCCTTAAACCAAACAAGGACCGAGGTTGTAACCCTTCGCCTGAACAGAACTGGACCCCTGATCTTTATTGCTAAGGCCAGCATAAATAATCATTGATAAGGTAACAAGACAATAAACGAAGAGAGGACACAGAACTGCTCCGGGAGCCAGGTTACAACCCTTAAACCAAACAAGGACCGAGGTTGTAACCCTTCGCCTGAACAGAACTGGACCCCCGATCTTTATTGTTAAGGCAGGTATAAATGATTAATCATGCTTGTCGAAGTAAGGTAAAATATGACGAGCATGGCATGGGGTGCAATAAGACAATAAACGAAGAGAGGACACAGAACTGCTCCGGGAGCCAGGTTACAACCCTTAAACTAAACAAGGACAAGGGTTGTAACCCTTCGCCTGAACAGAACTGGACCTCCGATCGTTATTGTTAAGGCAAGCATCAATAATCATGTCATGTCACAATCTTGCACAGGATCAGGATAAGACTAAGCTGGAATTAACTCCATCCAATCAATCACGGCCAATCAAGAGTACGGCTTGATACTTTTAACTAACTAGGGTTATCACAGCCTAGTTACTAGCAAGATGCAATGAGATTATCCTAACAGCCACAAGCTCTGCAGACCATCCGGTTATCCGGGTCGAATGTCCGTTTATGAAGGGTGCACCACATGACTGTGTGCTGGAAATGTGCCCTACTCGTCGGTAGGCTACAAGTCCACTGAATGCGCCCAGATAACGGGATTGCCTGTAGCTGGGAATCTCTTCATGATTACTGAATCATTCTAGTTAATTAGCCTTAGTCAATTTCAGAAGGTACCCCTGACCGTGGTACTCAGGGATCCACATCCTAGACATGATGCAAGACAGTACCATTTTATTTGTACAAACACAATCGCCCACGGTGTCCAGGTCTTTCATACTTGTCATGCCGTGCTAGCTGTCGCAACAGTATATCGAGGTGTATCATGTCAGGGTTACTTATCAAGAGTGCGCCATGACGGGCCACTATCGTGTTCTATCCTAACATCATTATAAATGAGAAAAGTTGCATAAATAGTTAATAATATATTCTGGAAGCCAAGGAAAAGATCTACAACTTTCATATTGGGAGTTGGGAGAAATTCTGGCCATAAATCAGCCAAATAGGACAAGAAAAATAACCCAATTAGATACTATGCGGCCAAGGGTGAATTGGGGGCTCATGCAGCAGTAGATGGGTACTTATCTATGCGGCTGAGTAGATGGGTACTCATCTATGCGGCTGAGTAAGTGGGTACCCATCTATGCGGCTGAGTAAGTGGGTACCCATCTATGCGGCTGAGTGAATGAATCTCATGCGGCTGGGTAAGTGGGGACCCATCTATGCGGCTGAGTAAGTGGGTACCCATCTATGCGGCTGAGTGAATGAATCTCATGCGGCTGGGTGAATGAATCTCATGCGGATGGGTAAGTGGGTACCCATCTATGCGGTTGAGTGAAATGAATCTCATGCGGCTGGGTAAGTGGGTACCCATCTATGCGGCTGAGTAAGTGGGTACCCATCTATGCGGCTGAGTGAAATGAATCTCATGCGGCTGGATAAGTGGGTACCAATCTATGCGACTGAGTGAAATGAATCTCATGCGGCTGGGTCAGTGGGTACCCATCTATGCGGCTGAGTAAGTGGGTACCCATCTATGCGGCTGGGTGATTGAATCTCATGCGGCTGGGTGAATGAATCTCATGCGGCTGAGTAAGTGGGTACCCATCTATGCGGCTGAGTGAATAAATCTTATGCGGCTGGGTGAATGGGGACCCATCTTCTCAGAAAACCTGAGAAGGATGGCCATGGAACCCTTAGCTTCCAAGCTCCATAAAACCTTCACCGTAAGTCCAAATTTGGACTTCCATAGGTCAAAATAGGGTAGAACGAAATTCTCTACAACATGGAACCATCAAAACTTGGAAATAACAATATTAAGTAGATCAAAACCCAAGAAATCCGAAAAACTATAAACTTAGATCTACCCAAATTGAGCCATGGAAATTAAAAATGCCAAGTACTAAAGTATTTTAGAATGCTGTGAAGAAGAGAATGGAACAATAAAATTTATGTTCCTCCATGAAGCAAGATGCACTTGCCTGAGCTCTCTCTCTCTCTCTCTCACTCTACTGGTGGTTGAAGAAGTAATGGTGGAGAAGAAAAAGTAAATGAAGAGAGAGAATGAGGGGAATGGATTAAATAAGAAGGGTGGTGGTAGGTAGGAGGTTTCACCTTGGCTCATGATGAACTAAAGTAAACCAAGCCAGCCGAACCAACCCAAGAATAAACCAGCTAATGAAATGCTAGAATAAATTAAGCAGGAAGACATGCAATACGGATCAAATTACGTATACGTATACCAAGATACGCAATACGAACCACATGCATTACAACTCTTACCACCTTAAAAGAATTCCGTCCTCGGAATTTAATTAAGAGGGTATAGGGACAAGAACAAGCTATACTATCACAGGCAAGCTATACCAGGCAATCAATCAATCAACCAATCAATCATGCAAGCAAGGAATCGAAGACATGAGGCATAAGAAAGACATTATACCTCACGAGTCAAACAGGTCGGGATATCGCGATCGGATATCATTCTCACGCTCCCACATTGACTCACCCAAAGAGTGATGATCCCAAGCAACTCGGACTAACTTGATAGTCTTGTTCTTGAGTGTCTTCTCTCTTCGGTCCAATATAGACACGGGCCTCTCCTCATACGAAAGGTTGGTACCAACAACCAATTCCGAATGATCCAGGATGTGGCTCGGGTCTGGAATATACCGTCGCAGTTGGGGTACATGGAATACGTCATGCACCTCACGTAGCGATGTTGGAAGAGCGAGACGATAGGATACATCTCCTACTCGCTCCAGAATATCGAACGGTCCTATATACCTAGGACTAAGATTTTTCCGTACGCCGAAACGAATGACGCCACGGGTAGGCGAGATCCTAAGGAATACATGGTCGCCGACAGAAAATTCAAGGGGTCGCCGATGAGAATCGGTCCAATGACGCTGGCGATCTTGTGCAACTCGAAGATGATCTCGGACTCTTCTGACCACCTCAACTGTCTGAGCAATCATTTTTGGATCGAGTATCTGTCTCTCTCCGACATTGTTCCATGCTAGCGGGGATCGATACTTCCTACCATATAGTGCCTCGAACGGTGCCATCTGGATACTAGCTTGGAAACTGTTGTTGTACGAGAACTCTATCAGGTGCAGGTGATCTTCCTATGAACCACCGAAGTCGAGTGTACATGACTGCAACATATCTTCAAGAGTCTGGATCGTGCGTTCTGACTGGCCATCTGTCTGTGGGTGATACGCTGAGCTGAACTGGAGGCGAGTCCCCAAACTCTCTTACAAGCTGCGCCAAAAGTGCGACGTAAATCTGGAATCTCTGTCCGAGGTGATACTGACTGGTACACCGTGCAATCTGACAATCTGCCGGAGATACATCTCCACTAGCTGAGCCGTCGACTGACCGACTCTGAACGGAAGAAAGTGAGCCACCTTCGTGAGCCTGTCTATGACAACCCAAATAGCATCTCTGCCAGCCGGGGATCTAGGCAATCCAGTAACAAAATCTTTGGTTATATGCTCCCATTTCCACTCTGGAATTGGCAATGGTCGAAGTAGTCCAGCTGGTCTCTGATGTTCAGCCTTAACTTGTTGACAGACTAAACAACGAGAGAAAAACCGGGCTATCTCCCTCTTCATGCCATTCCACCAAAAGTGTTGGCGAATATCACGGTACATCTTAGTACCACCGGGATAAATGGAATACTGCGAACTGTGGGCCTCTGCCATGATCTCCTGTCTGATATCTCCACTGGGTACACAAAGACACTTCCCATGTCGAAGGGTACCGTCTTCATGAATGCACAACTCTGGTCTTCGTCCTGCCTCACACTCTGCTCTGAGTCGCTGAAGCTTGGAATCTGCTGACTGCGCCATCCGGATCCTCCCGACGATAGTGGACTGAACTTGCATGCTGGCCATCAATGCCACACTGGTAGGAAGGACAACTTCTATACCCATCTTCTGAAGATCGGCTAACAGCTCTGGTTGCGCTGTTAGGAAATAAACTCTGGCTCTCCTGCTCAATGCATCTGCAACAACGTTGGCCTTCCCAGGATGATACTGCAGGTTGACATCATAATCCACAAGTAGCTCTAGCCACCTTCTCTGACGCATATTAAGGTTCTTCTGGGTGAAAACATACTTCAGGCTCTTGTGATCGGTGAAAATCTCCACCCTATCTCCATACAAGTAGTGTCTCCAAAGCTTTAGCGCAAACACCACGGCTGCCAGCTCCAAGTCGTGGGTTGGGTAATTCCTCTCATGATCACGAAGTTTTCGTGACGCATAAGCTATTACCTTCCCATGTTGCATCAAAACGCATCCTAAACCTCGGCCTGAAGCATCACAATACTCTGAGAATCCTCCGGTCCCATCTGGAAGTGTGAGAATGGGTGCCGTCATCAAGCCTCGCTTCAACTTCTCAAAAAAATCCTGACATTCTGCTGTCCAAGCAAACTGCACATCCTTGCGGGTCAACTGGGTCAATGGCGCTGAAATCCGAGCAAAGTCTGAAACAAATCGCCGGTAGTAGCCGGCCAATCCAAGAAAACTACGAACTTCTGCGACTGTACTGGGCACTGGCCACGACTCAATGGCCACGATCTTCTGGGGATCCACTTCAACTCCTCCTCGGGTGATGATATGACCCAAGTACGAAATGCGATCGAGCCAGAACTCGCATTTGCTGAACTTGGCATACAACTGGTGCTCCCTGAGAATCTGGAGGACGATTCTGAGATGCTGCTCATGCTCTACCTCACTCTTGCTGTAGACCAGGATGTCATCTAGGAACACAATCACGAACTGATCCAAATAAGGCATAAAGATACGATTCATGAGGTCCATGAATACTGCCGGCGCATTGGTTGCTCTAAAGGGCATAACAAGGAACTCCCAATGCCCATACAGGGATCTGAAAGCTGTCTTTGGGATGTCCTGCTCTCTGACTCTGATCTGATGGTATCCTGATCGTAAGTCGATCTTCGAAAACACTGCTGCCCCTTTGAATTGATCAAACAAGTCATCTATCCTCGGGAGAGGGTATCTGTTCTTGATTGTCACTGAGTTCAAGGTACGATAATCTACACATAACCTGGACGTACCATCCTTCTTTTTCATAAGAAGCATCGGGGCTCCCCAAGACGATCTACTAGCACGAATGAATCCCTTGGTTCTGAGTTCTTCAATCATCTTGTACAATATCTCTAGCTCTGACGGCACCATTCTGTAGACTCTCTCTGACACTTGGGCTGATCCGGGAATCAAGTCGATAGTGAACTCGATCTCCCGCTCTGGAGACATCCCTGGAAGCTCTTCTGGGAAAACATCTGAAAACTTCTCAACTATCCGGGGTAACTGTATTGCTGCTACTGCCATCCGCAACACTGGAGGAGAAGGTTCAACTTTGCCTCGGGGGAAGGAAAACTCCGGCTTGCCTGGAATGCTAAAAACAACCCTGCCAATGTGGCAGTCTATCCTAGCATACTCGTCCCTCAACCAATCCATCCCTAAGACCACATCATAATCGGCCATTGGGAACTCTATCAATCTAGCGGAGAATTCTCTACCGCTAACTATGATCCGACACGAGAAAAATATCCTATCTACTCCCACAAGTCCGTTACCAGTAAGTATATTGAGCCTTACTGATAATGACTCGGGCTCCAGTCCTACCTGTGTCGCGAATCGTGCAAACATAAATGAATGCGAGGCACCAGAATCAAATAATACTGAAGCTGGAAAGGTGTTGACGAGAATAGTACCTGCTACTACCTCACCTGGTGCTATTCCTTCTTCTCCCATGGTCAAGGCCAGCACTTGACCATGTCCTCTAGGTGCGGGTCCCCTCTTCTGAAAATTCCTCTGCCTGCTCTGGATCAGGGCTTGGCCTTGGGCATATTGTTGCGGTCTCTGCTGCTGGAATGCCTGGGCCTGCGTCGGCAATGGCCTCGAAAACGGGTACTGCAGCTGTTGCTGCTAGACTGGTGCTGGTCCTCTAACTGAAGGACTAGAGAAGGCCGACGAACTCCCCCTGTTCGGGCAGTTCCCAACCCTGTGGTCCGGGGCACCACAAACCAAGCACAAATCCTGTGCTCTGCGACACTCTGACACCACATGCCCTGACTTCCCGCAGTGTGAATATCCCACTACGGAAGCCTGCTTCTGCTTCTGCTGCTGAGGGTACATCGGGACAGAATACTGAACCGACGTCACTGAGGCCGCCCGCATCGGAGCTCCAATAGTCAAAGCCCTGGCTGCCGGGGCTGGTGCCGAAGACTGATTCATCTGACCGTGGGATTGCTTCCGACCTCCGGTCCTATCCACGATCCTCTGGGAGGTATACTCATGCCTCCTAGCTGCTCTCAATACTGCATCAAAAGTCTGATGCTCAAACTGCTCTACTGCCAATAAAATCTCTAGGTGGAGCCCCTGCTGGAACCGCTGGGCTCTATCGAACTCGGTCGCCACCAAGGTGGGAGCAAACCGACTAAGCCTGGAGAACTCGGCCGCATATCCATCGACCGTTCTGCCTATCTGCTTCAGATTGGTGAACCTCGTCTGTAGGTCATACCTAGCTACATCATCAAAATACTTGGTCTGGAATCTCTCCCTGAATACTGCCCATAAAATAGGGGCCACTAATCCATCGGCCTGCGCTGTCCACCAGCTGCGGGCAAGATCCAATAGTTGTAGGCGCACTACGACCACCTTCTCGTTCTCTGGAGTCCTGGCTGCTTCTAGAATCATCATTGTGTCCTGAAGCCAAGCATCTGCGGCGATCGCATCTTCACTGCTGTCGAAGAAGGGAGGGTTCAAGCGCTTGAAGCTGTTGGCCGCGCTATTACCCTGATGACCTCCTCTGGTCAAAGCATCTGCCACCGCCTGGTGCAAGGTATCTCCGCGACGATCCTGGAAAGCTAATAGGGACCTGATGAGACCCACCAAAGTGCCATCATCAGGCTCTGCAGGCTGGACGGGCTGAATTGGTGGCTCTCCTCTGGTAGCCATGACTCTGGAGGCTACTCCTGAATGTTGGACTTGATCTCCGGGTTGCTGCTGGTCCGCAGGAGGTGCTCCGCCTTGTTGATCGGCTGGTCCAGGAACAATGCCGCTGAAGAAGACGACATAACAATAAGGAAGTACCAGAACAGATCAACGATACAAGCATGTGATCAGGTCAAGATTACAGGGATCCAGAAGATACGAGCAGAGATCAAGGCCGAGTACTGATTGAGACATCTATTCGGTAAACCCTCACATATCTTGATTTACAAGACCTGCATGGGCCATCACTTAAACCATGTAATGCTCCAGAACCAGAATACTGGAGAGCGGGGGCGTACATAGGCAGCTACGTATATTGAAGTGCAACCCACCTCGCTATACGGTCACGGCTGTCTAGATACACGAGGGTTTAACTACAAGCCAACAGTCTCCTATAGTCATGAACAAGCCTATTGTCTCAATCACAAGCAAGTAAGTAAGTGTTATAAGATGTAAGATCACAAAATATACAATGGTAAGGCGTCCCAAATATTACATATTCAGCTGATCATGAAGCTAGTCGTTACAAAATGTCAGGACTAGCAAGAGTTTAGTCATACATGATCAACCCTAGGATCCGTCAATCATGTTACAGCCCGTAGGCAGATAGTAAATAAGGTACAATACGAGCTAACACGTGCTCGCCGACTAAACGTCTCAAAAGAATAATTTTACAATAAAGTGGAAGGACAAAAAAAAACCCACTTATTGCCAGGGTTACGCCTTGTGGTCACCATCTGGCTGGAAGACAGGTGGATCCTCTGGTGCTGCTCCGATATCTGGCCACACAAAACCAGCTGGGTCAAACCCCAGAAAGAGCAAGTGCCACAAAGGAGGCTTCACTTAGGAACTAAAACTAGCATATCACAATAGAATATTAAAGATAATAAATAAAGAACTGATAATAATAGAGATAACAACAGTAAACTGAGTACGAAGAAACCATTCAAGCAGCCAGGTCACAACCCTTAAACCAAACAAGGACCGAGGTTGTAACCCTTCACCTGAATAAAAACTCGTCTCAAATACTATTGGTACAGTGAAGACAATAAACGAAGAGAGGACACAAAACTGCTCCGGGAGCCAGGTTACAACCCTTAAACCAAACAAGGATCGGGGTTGTAACCCTTCGCCTGAACAGAACTGTACCCCTGATTTTTATTGCTAAGGCCATCATAAATAATCATTGATAAGGTAACAAGACAATAAATGAAGAGAGGACACCGAACTGCTCCGGGAGCCAGGTTACAACCCTTAAACCAAACAAGGACCGAGGTTGTAAGCCTTCGCCTGAACAGAACTGGACCCCCGATCTTTATTGTTTAGGCCGGTATAAATAATTAATCATGCTTGTTGAAGTAAGGTAAAACATGACGAGCATGACATGGGGTGCAATAAGACAATAAATGAAGAGAGGACACAGAACTGCTCCGGAAGCCAGGTTACAACCCTTAAACCAAGTAAGTACCGGGGTTGTAACCCTTCGCCTGAACAGAACTGGACCCCCGATCGTTATTGTTAAGGCAAGCATCAATAATCATGTCATGTCACAATCTTGCATAGGATCAGGATAAGACTAAGCTGGAATTAACTCCATCCAATCAATCACGGCCAATCAAGAGTACGGCTTGATACTTTTAACTAACTAGGGTTATCACAGCCTAGTTACTAGCAAGATGTAATGAGATTATCCCAATAGCCACAAGCCCTGCAGACCATCCGGTTATCCGGGTCGAATGTCCGTTTATGAAGGGTACACCACATGACTGTGTGCTGGAAATGTGCCCTACTCGTCGGTAGGCTACAAGTCCACTGAATGCGCCCAGATAACGGGATTGCCTGTAGCTGGGAATCTCTTCATGACTACTGAATCATTCTGGTTAATTAGCCTTAGTCAATTTCAGTAGGTACCCCTGACCGTGGTACTCAGGGATCCCCATCCTAGACATGATGCAAGATAGTACCAGTTTATTTGTACAAACACAATCGTCCACGGTGTCCAGGTCTTTTATACTTGTCATGCCGTGCTAGCTGTCGCAACAGCATATCGAGGTATATCATGTCAGGGTTACTTATCAAGAGTGCGCCATGACGGACCACTATCGTGTTCTATCCTTACATCATTATAAATGAAAAAAGTTGCATAAATAGTTAATAACATATTCTGGAAGCCAAGGAAAAGATCTACAACTTTCGTGTTGGGAGTTGGAAGAAATTCTGGCCATAAATCAGCTAAATAGGACAAGAAAAACAACCCAATTAGGCACTATGCAGCCAAGGGTGAATTGGGGGCTCATGCAGCAGTAGATGGGTACTCATCTATGCGGCTGAGTAGATGGGTACTCATCTATGCGGTTGAGTAAGTGGGTACCCATCTATGCGGCTGAGTAAGTGGGTACCCATCTATGCGGCTGAGTGAATGAATCTCATGCGGCTGGGTAAGTGGGGACCCATCTATGCGGCTGAGTAAGTGGGTACCCATCTATGCGGCTGAGTGAATGAATCTCATGCGGCTGGGTGAATGAATCTCATGCGGCTGAGTGAATGAATCTCATGCGGCTGGGTAAGTGGGTACCCATCTATGCAGCTGAGTAAGTGGGTACCCATCTATGCGGCTGAGTGAAATGAATCTCATGCGGCTGGGTAAGTGGGTACCCATCTATGCGGCTGAGTGAAATGAATCTCATACAGCTGGGTAAGTGGGTACCCATCTATGCTGCTGAGTAAGTGGGTACTCATCTATGCGGCTGGGTGAATGAATCTCATGCGGCTGGGTGAATGAATCTCATGCGGCTGAGTAAGTGGGTACCCATCTATGCGGCTGAGTAAATAAATCTCATGCGGCTAGGTGAATGGGGACCCATCTTCTCAGAAAACCTGAGAAGGATGGCCATGGAACCCTTAGCTTGCAAGCTCCATAAAACCTTCACCGTAAGTCCAAATTTGGACTTCCATCGGTCAAAATGGGGTAGAACAAAATTTTTTACCACATGGAATCATCAAAACTTGGAAATAACAATGTTAAGTAGATCAAAACCCAAAAAATTCGAAAATACTATAAACTTAGATCTACACAAATTGAGCCATGAAAATTAAAAATGCCAAGTACTAAAGTGTTTTAGAATGCTGTGAAGAAGAGAATGGAATAATAAAATTTGTGTTCCTCCATGAAGCAAGATGCACTTGCCTAAGCTCTCTCTCTCTCTCTCTCACTCTCCTGGTGGTTGAAGAAGTAATGGTGGAGAAGAAGAAGTAAATGAAGAGAGAGAATGAGGGGAATAGATTAAATAAGAAGGGTGGTGGTAGGTAGGAGGGTTCATCTTGGCTCATGATGAACTAAAGTAAACCAAGCCAGCCGAACCAACCCAAGAATAAACCAGCTAATGAAATGCTAGAATAAATTAAGCAGGGAGACATACAATACAGGTCAAATTACGTATACGTATACCAAGATACGCAATACGAACCACAGGCATTACAATTTAGGACATATGTTTTATTGGGGACGCCCACTAACATATTTTCTAGTTAGAATCGGTGTATTATGGTTTGATTAACCCTAGTGCACTTGGTTCGCTCTTCAAATAACTATTCTACGTGTATTTAGATATAGTTGACTTAGCTTAGACCTACAGTTGTCCTATAGACAAGTCCGAGCATATCGTACCGGTTACATAACTATACTGATACAAGCCTGCAGATAGAAATCTACCAAAATAGGATATCATCTGCATCTGCCTTGACAACTCTCTTTCAAACTATTCAATCGCCTTTGAACCCCGTATCTATATTCGATCACGTCCTCCTTGAACTTTTTATTGTCTTACACCTTCACTTATTTCGAAAATACAAACCCTTGTGCTTGAGGAAAGATAGATATATGGGTAGTACTACGGATGGATCCCATAAGCCAATTGCATTATTAAGTGGTTATCTTTTGCGATTAAGGGGTATCCTATGTGATATAACTTATGTTAAAATCATCTAGGACTAGTGAACCCTATTAAAAGATTTAGAAAGTTATTGCCTATTTAGATGTTACACCTTGTGATGTTAGTGGTTATCGAATTTAGATACTAATTCGAATGTCATGTATGCGATCATCTTCTAGACTATTCCCTTTTATTTTTCTAGTTATTCCAATTGCATGTTTTCGTTCAACGTTGTTTCATCTCCATCGCGTTATCATAATAAGAAAATCCATCTGCCTTCTCAACCCTACCAATCCTAGTTATTTCTTAATTTTGAGGACGAAACTTTTGTAAGTTGGGTAGATTGTAAACCCCCTAAATTTCACAATAGATTTATTTTTATTTGTACGACGAGTACAAATACAAATATACGAAGCATTTAATTATTTTTATACAAAATTTTTATTATTACATTTTTTATAGAAATAACTATTTTGTTTCGATATAATATAAGGTATATATTTTCTATATTTGTTCGAGTATAACTATGTCGTCCCAAATTTGCCAGACATATTTTTTATTATTATAGAAATACTTTCTATTTGATATACAAGTATAGGTACTAATTTCAAAAGTAATATTTATGTAAATAATTTGTAAAACTTTGGTTTTAGAAAAAAAAATATTTAGAATTATTTTAAATTAATTAGAATTATTTTTTAGCTAAAAAGATATTTTAAATTTATTTGCTGTAATCTAAATTGGGAGTAGATTTTATTGGACTTAGATTTTAAATAGTTTTAAATTAAAGATGAGATTTATCTAGTTTTAAATTTGGATTAGATTTTATTGAATTGATTTTAGATAGATTTAAATTAATGTGAGATTTATCAAGTGAGATTTAAATCGTTCCTAATCCTTATTTAATTAAGATTCCTCCATCCTATTTATAGGGGAGAATTTCCATTGTTTTTCTCCACAAATTTTTCCACCACCATTGTGTGTGCACCGTGTCGGTATCCACCCTCTTCGTGTCAGCCTGTGTTGGCCTCGGATCTGACCCCGGTTGTTTTTTCACTATCACAATTCCTCTTTTTTTTTTGTCCAAATACCCAAAATTTGTCGTAAAAACAGCTTCAGCTGTAGGAACTTTGAAGAACAGTAACTTCTAAGTTCGAACTCCGTTTCACCTCTATTTTTTTTAATCGTATTGTGGTTAATTTCGATAAACTATAATTTATTTTAGCAAATTTGGAATATTTTTTTCTATTTGAGAGCCAGTTATCCGAAAATTGACGTGCGTACTATTTTTGAGATTTCGGGAGATCCCAAACTCGGTTTTGTGATCTGCTTGATGTTTCGAAAATCTGACATGATGATCTATTGCATGCAATTTTTTTAGAAAGAAAATTTAAAAGTTTAAATTTTATTTTTGGGCTAATGTATATTTATATTATTTTGTGGTATTTAAAATAAGCTTTTGACCTAAAAATATTATTGTAATATTTTTACCTAAGTAAATTATAGTTTTTTTTTTCTCTAAAAATGATATTCCTAGATTTTTAAAGTATTTTCTAAAATTACTCTAACTAATAAAAGGGTAGTTTTCAAATTAAAACTTATTTCAAGTATGTATTTATCTTCAAATGTTATAAATATTTTCTAAAATAATATAAGTATTTTCTCCACAAAATCCTATTGATTATCACGGCTGATCATAGCTAATCGTATTTCCTATTATCTTACAAAATTGGACTTCCTTGTGTCAATCCTAGCTAATTGGACTATTCTGAACTTAATAGGACAGTCTGTCCCATCTTCGGAGGTCATCTTGTGATGTTTTAATGTCGAAGTCAATTATGTGCCATTATGATTATCGCACCACACCGGACAAGTACATCTTGTCGAACTTTACAGTATTTATATGCATTTTTTATGTTGTTGTTACTTTTCTGTCTTACTTGATCAACATACTTCCTCTTATTCATGTTGTTGTTACTTTCTAGTTATCACTGCTATTTTCTTGCTATGCATGCACGTAGTTTATTTCTATTTCTTATCCTTACTTGTTATGATTTCATGTTTACGCGTCTTATGATTTATCATTGCCTAGTCCTATGTTGTGCTCCTTGACATGATTGACCTGGACTTGACTAGGTCTTAACTTGTTGACTAGACTTGACTTCCTAGTACCATAGGAGAGTGTTTTATTAGCCGTGGCTATAACATTTATTGTTAGTGCCTCGTCGCGCTGTAGTAGAGAACCTATTATAGGACTGTTAGTGCCTCACCGGACTATAGCTATTATCACATGTACCTATATCCATGATTAATATTATATTCTCATGACATGTCACCATTTATAGAGTTCTCCTATGTGTTATTCCTTCTTGTACTTATTATTCATGTTTTCCTCACATGTCATTTACTGTAATAGTAGGCTTGTATATTACGTATCTTGCTAGTCCCCTAAGGACCTTATACTCTCTTCAGACTTAGTTAGAGATGAGGACTACCCGGAGGTTTATGGTTCTGGAGTTGAGATAGGTGGCGTACCTTCGCAGAAGAAAGTGGTCGTGCCAAAGAATTTCTCTTGATCACGTACGTTTCTTCTCATTAAGCTTGCTACTTTACTTTATTTTTTTAGTTCAAGAGACTTATAGTTACTCTTATCTCTTTATTGTGGTCTCATGATGTCTTTTTTCCGCACAGTTATTATTTCTGTTGGCCAGATATTTTCATCATTACTATTTTATTGGACTTGGATATCTTGTGACTTATTATTTCTGCGTGGATGAGATTAGTTGTCTATTGGTGACATTTATTATATTTTAGGTTGTTATTATGATTTACAGCTTAAAGCATTTCGCTAATGGACTTGTTATGAGGTTTGGCCCATTGTTGACATGCTGCTGACATGTATCGTATTCCTGGTCCTATGTATTTTGGGACTGGGACGTTACATGTTCTTTTTATTTTCACTCTTAGGAATCATAGAAATCCTAGTCAGCTATACATCATAATTCGAGTATGGGGCTAGAAAGCTTAAAATTTGACCAAGATGCCAAATAAAATCTTCAAACCTTCTTTCAAGCATTCAAAAGTACTGAACTGGCTTAAAAAATCATTGGATGAGAGGCCCAAGTCTTTTAACCTGCAAATCTTTCCTAAAGCCGTTGGTATTCACTCTCTTTAGAAATAGTTAAATTATTGTAGCAGGAGCACCTTCAGAGAAATCAATTTTCCAATAGCATAAGGGACCATGTCTTCAAAGTTGAAAGTATTGTTGTTGAGATCCAATTACACACGGTATCGTGGAGTTTGTGGAATTTTCGGAAAGGTCAAGCACATGGAGATAAGTGAAGTCAACATGTGAAACCGTAGGAAGTTTGTCCAGAAAATAGCTAATGATTTAATTTTATATACATACTACATTTGAAATTGTATGCTACTTTAGTAATTAATATTATTGTTTAACATATATACATTAAAGCAACCACATCTAGAAATATTGTATCTATCTGACAAACCAAGAAACAAGCAAAACAAAATATTAGCATATTTAAATTGCAAACAATACCAACATTCCATAATAAAGAGGGTTGGAGATGCAAGGTTCAATCTTGTACACAAGTCCCTAAGGAAAAGGTGATATTGGGTAAATAACTCAGGATTTCGGAGGGCTCCAACGTCCCACTCCAAATGACTATGCAAGGAATATATAGAGAAATTCCACTTCAAACAAAAATTCAGTATGCAACATGAATCCATAGATGGCACTAATTTTTCATCGTGCAATATCCAACTTAAATAGGAAGAATTATATCTGTTTTTGAACTTTCAAAACCATATAGTAACTAGTAACTTTATAAGTGAAGATTAGATATAATAACTTGTAGAAGGGAAAACTGAAACAATGGTCGAGAATTCTGGTACAGAAGGCACATAGAACTAAACATATGAACAAGCTTGGAGAACATATAATAATTGTGGTTAAAAGACATATGCAACTCCTCAGTTGCTACAAGAAAATAGTTTAAACAAATTACAATATCAGCATAATCAACTTTAATCCTTCTTATGAGTACATGTGTTAGCAATTTTTGCCATTTCAGAGTTCAGATTGAAGTTTCAGAGTACCTGGCTTCGAAAAGCTAAACAATAATAATCTTTATTAAGAATAGAAAAATATTTGATACATGCAGCATAGCTTTGTTTTATGTTAAGTTTTAAATGAAATTATATTTAACGTTGTTTAATCCTTCAATGGTAATTAATAGCCATAAAAGATAATTTTGAATAGAATAATTTATCGCTGGAATATGAATAAAGATGAAGGATAGAAAGATGTGTTAGACATTGTCGAGAGATAATGTAATCACATGGATGACAGTTGGTTGGAATATGTATTATTGGATTATAACTTAGCTATATGATTTTTGTCATACAGACTAAGATAATATGATTATTTTTGGATGATCTGTAATACAGCCATATAACCGGTGCATGGTAAATGTGAATATTATTAAACTTAGTTTATTGAACATAAAATACTTTGTGAGACTTTGATGATGCATTGTGAATAAGTTGATGGTTAACGCGAACTGATTTTTTTTTGTGATATATCGGAATGAATATAGATATAACAAAAGTAAATAATGTATCAATGGCATTGGAGGAAAATAGTCTTACCTTATTGATCAGGAAATGAATCGGATTGACTGTATGAAGGAACTTACTACATGGATACATAATACAAGTTGGAAAAGAATTCGGAGCAGAGGATACAAACGATAAACTATCAAAATAATATGATAGAATTAATGACTCTTGAATAGTTAGCCTTAACATATGAATGAATTTAGATACGAAGAAACTGGAGTACGGGGCAAAAAAAATCTACATTGGAGTAAATATACGATTGTAAGATTATGGAAGTGATAAATCGAAGAATGAATTTGGATTTGGATTGCTGGGAATTCGATGATGGGTTTGAATTTAGACCATAACGTGACTAGATTAACTTTGTTAATTTGGGGTAAGTCTAGATTAAGCCTTGTTTGAGGTAGTCTTTTGGGAATAACCATGGTAGATATACTTGATCTTAAAGACCGTTGGCTGCATAACCACATTCGTGATGGTCGGCACAATACAAAAATACAGGGTTTTGGCGACAAAAATTTAGCGAAGGACATTTCTGTCGCGAATAGCGGCGGAACAGCGACGAACAGTTGACAGATTACCGTCAACATAGAACATAAAAAATTAGTCATTTTTTATTGTAACAAATTGTCGACAAGAAGTCGCTGGGCCATCGGTAATTAGCGACGGACAAATAGAGCATCGCTAAGTCGTCACAAATCTGTCAGTATTGGACAGGAAACACGCGGGAAAGTGGCACCAAATTTAGGGACGACCTAGCGATGGACTGTGCTTCTGTCGCTGAATATAAGTCGTTGCAAAGTCGTTGCTAAATTGTCGATAATTTGTCTAGACCTTCGCGCTTAACGTAGGCGACTAATTGGCGACGGTTTGGTCGTCGCAATTTGGCGACTACTTAGCGACGGTCGTATTCCGCTACAAGTCCGTCGCTAAATACTGTGTCCGAACTTAAATAATACCCCCCGATCGGGGTTTCATTTCCCCTAAACTCTCTCTCCCCTCTTCCTCTCTCTTATCGAACCCTCCCTTCTTCGCCGAGCCCTCCTCCAACGAGCCCCCATCCGTCGAGACCGTGCCGCCGTCTGTCGTGCGCCGTCTGACGAGCCCCCTCCGACGACCCCTCCTTCGACGATCTCTCTCAAGTAATCTCTCTCTTGCTCTCATTCTCTTTATATACATTAGGGTTTATATAGTCGGGGTCGGGTTCTTGGTCGAGGTCGGATTTGGGTGGTCGTAGGGTGAGGGATGAGGGTATGCTTTGGGTTAGGGTTAGGGTCGGTGTCGGTATCGGACTGTGTTGTAGTGGGGGTTAGGATTGGGGTCTTTTGCAGCCAGTGGGGGTCATGCCACACCGGGCGAGGCGAAGATGACAAAGTTCGGATGGCGTCGCATTGATGCAATACATTTTGGTCGCATCGCACGGTGTATACACGCCCGTGCCCCCGTCCCATGGCCTCGCACAACGATGTCCGCATAAGGGTCCGTGTTGCAGCGGGGGGTCATGCGCTGCACCGGGCGAGGCGACTGTAGGAACGAATTGTAAAGCATAATACTCTAGAGGGGGTGAATATAATAGACAGCGGAATTTAGCTAATTAAAAATGCTAGCAACAAGATCACAAATAATATACATCACAAGTATGCTGTAAAGGCAGAGATTAGAAAGCAAACACAAAGATGGCGATGTATACTAGATGGCGATGTATAGTGGTTTTCCTCTTGTGAGGACTATTCCAGTTGGAAGAACTCTAGCTTCCAGTTGAATCTACTATTGGAAAATTCCGTAAGTTTTCATACGAAGTCCTTGCAACTTCTACAATGCGAGCTTTGATACGTACTCGACCAACTTCAATTATGAAGTGTCTTTCTTCAATCAAGCCTCTGATTACAATCTCTTTGAAACTTCTAGACCGTACTGCACTAGCAATCGACTAGAGGATTGTAACTGGCTTAGAATTTGAAAATAAAAGCTTTTAGAACAGTTTAGAAGACGTTTAAGCTTAGAGAGAAGAGATAATAAAGTGAATCAGTGAGTTAAAATGATTGAAATCCTTCTCTATTTTTAGGTTTTCGAAAGTCAGAATTCTGACAGAATCGTGCAGAATTCGGACAGAACTCTTTGAGAGAATCTCAACAAATAGCTGTTGCATCCGTAACTGCAAGAGGACCAAGTTCAAAAACCAAACAGCACTAAACAAATTCTGGCCGAACTCTGGCCGAATTTCCCTGGGGCTAATATTGATTGTTGGGATGTTTTATAAAAACATATTTTGGTTTTGACTTATTTGAAAAGTTTAAGCAGTTAGGAGCTTTTGTAAAAATGGACTATTTTTAAAATATAGAATATTTTTGAATACGTTTTGGGATAGCCAATTTGTCAGTATGATTCGGTGTATAAAGTATTCCTAGACTCAATAAATATGAAAATTACATTGAATATGAAATACATACTCATACGGCAAAAACGGCTTCAGTCTTGATCAGATAGGTAGCAGTTCTTTAGCAGTTGTCCAAGTAGTCCAATGTAGCCTTTATTTCGAGATATGGTTAGATCAATTATTAAAATTAGGTTCGACCATGACCAATAGGCCAACAATCTTCCATATTTTGATAATTGACAAACCTTGACCGATATAAAATCTTGAGCGTTTGATTTGAAAAGAATCAAAATAGTACTTGTTCAACAATGGTATTGTACTGTATCCTCAGAAAAAAAATCTTGTATTATTCTGTTCTTGCAAACAATATTAGCCATTTTCTCCTCTGTTGTCACTTAGCAAAATAATTGCAAAGAGAGAAGCTCCCCCGTAATTTATGCATAAGAAACAAACATTGAAGAGATACAAAAAATATATAGAAGGATAAACATGTATTTCACAGGCAGTTTATATGTTGAAGCATAAGCTAAAAGAGATAATGATATACATAAACAACATGAAATAAGGATAGAGAATAGTACTAAGCTGAAACATGCTAAGAAAAGTGTAAACCCCCTAAATTTTTACTACAATTTTTTTTGTTAATTTTTTTTCGTATTTATACGTCGCGTACGAGTTCGCATTTTTCGTATTTGCTCGTCGAGTACGAATATGTGCGAGGTACATATTTTACAAAAAATATTTTATTACGGAATTCAAATTTTATATGGTAAATATTTTATTTATTTACTTATATTACCTTTATTAATCGATTTACAAACTGTAGTGATTTAATACAAAAAGAGATATTTTCTTTTATTACACAAATATAATTGATAATTTCAAAAAATTGATGTTTTACATAAATAATCTTTTGCATACGAGATACATGACTTTAAATTCATGGAAATAATTGTATTTTCAAAATTTATTTAATATTAATATTTTATTATTCGAAAAACTATTTTAAAATATTGTTTTGGTTTAAATTTAATTAATTATGATAAATTATATTGGAAAAGATTTTATTCTAAATAGAGTTTAAATTTAATGGAGAGTTTATCTATGATTTAAATTCAGATTTTGATTTAAATGGTCTTCTAATTTGATTTAAATTAAGTACGGAATTTATCTAAAAAGAGGTTTAAATTTTCCCTACTCCTTATCCAACCAGGATCTCCTCAACCCTATAAATAAGAGAGTTTTTTTTCCATGTTTTTCTTCGATAGCCAAAAACTCCACCCCCAAATTCTCCATAAAATTTGTGCATCGTGTCTGTGCCTCCCTACATCCACTATATTTTCCAGTACATATACATCGTTCTTTTTCGTGTTCGACATACCGGACACAACCTTGCTCCCGTGTCTCGCAGGCCACAACCACCGACCCTTCAATGCCGTGTCAGGACAGTCCCCGACACGACGACGTCCCCCTACCCGTTCCACCGTCATCGCCATCACAGCTCCGCCTTCACCGTACCCCGTCCCCGATCTCTCGGTCGGGCCGCACAGCGCCAGCACCATCACCATCCCCATCACCAGCACCGCCTTCATCTACCTTCTTCGGCCAGCCCCTGTCCACAACAGCCATCCGCCGCCACCAAGCAAAACCATCCCACCAGTCCATCCCTCTCAACGCAGTCATCCGGCGTTCCCGCCAACGCCCCAGCCCCCACACCGACAACCATCGCCACCAGAACCACCACCCATCACAACCACCCCCGCCAAATCCGACATCCCAACTCCCATCACCAAGTGTCTCCACCAACACCGGAAAAGCCCCGACCACCAACAGTCACCCTCACCCTCCGACATCACACCGCCGGACCCCCTTCACCAAACCACCACCATCATTACTAGAAATAGAAGAAGAAGAAGAAGCAAACCCTAACCTAAGCCCGATCTCCGCCGACCCCGAGCTCCGCCGCTTCTCCTTCCAGTAAGAACCCCTTCTCTCTCCCTGCTCCTTCTCTCTCCCCTTTACTTAATCCCCTCCCCCTTTAGTCTCTCTCTCGTAGTGTGTAAATTGGGAAGAAGAACTGTTGTATCATTATTAATATTATTATCATTATTAGAATTATTATTATTATTATTAGTAGTAGTAGTATTATTATTACTGTTATCATCATCATCATCATTATTATTATTATTATTATTATTATTATTATTATTATTATTATTATTATTTTGTTAAATATTATTATTTGCACTATTAATATTGCTATTATTATTTTAGAAACTTAACAAATATTTCTATCAAATTTCAAAATTATTTTTTTTATATATTAAAATATTTTTTTCTCGACTCATATGGATATCTATCTGACCAGATATAGCTCTTGGTATAAATGATTAAGAAATATTTTTAAATATTTATATATCTTAATACAGTTTCCGCCTAAACCCTATTTTATGACTAGTAGTTTTTCTTTGAATAAATAAAATGTACATTTCAAAAATATCTTCAAATATCATCGTAAAATTTATTTTACTAATAAAATAATAGTTCCCTAACTATAAATTGTATTTGATAAAATTATTTTCTAAAAACTACCAAAATATGTTTTAAGTACAAATACTTTTTTCTTCGCAAAATTTTCAACTATCGTCAAGTGTTGAGCATGACCGATCATATATCCTATTTTCCCACAAATTTGGACATACTCATCGACCTTGACTATTGGACAAACAGGACTTATCGGAGCATCGCACCACACCAGGCGACACACCAGGCAAGACACCTTGTCTTTACTGTTAAATTTCCTGCTCAATATCATATATGTTTTGTTTATTTTCAATTTGTTTCTTTCTAAATTATATGTAGATGCAAATTACTATATTTTATGCAATTGTCTTAGAGTTAAGGGACTACCGTCAAATTTAGTGTGTCTCATTGACTTGTCACGATTGTACACGAGTTATGTGTGAGAGTTGTGAGTATCATATAGAGGTCACTTGCGTGTGGGCTGATCTCCCGTGCGCATGCGTAGGAATAACTGTCAATAGATGCATGTTAGAAGACTTGACAGCTATCTATTATAAAATAGTATGGTGGAAATGACACGTGTTTGTGTGTCGTGGTTACGACACATGTATAGTATCATTGGAGGGGAGAGGACAGCTACTAGCGTAGGGGCTACATTTATTTTTACACACCTTTGGGAGATAGTGACTCGGATGAGCGCTACGTGTTACCCGACCGATAGTGTCTCGGATGAGCGCTACTTGTTGGCCACTCTTTATTACTTGCTTGCGTGAATCCGTTACAGCCCCTGCGTAGAACGTTGTCCTCTAAAGTGCATTCCACATAGAATGGTTAGGAACCTTTACTCATGCATACTTTTCTGTTGAGCTTTTATTATTCAGTTTATTGGCAAGATATTATGTGTCTTGTTACGTCCCTCTGAGGACTAGGTGATTTCTCCAGGTGTGTATTTTCGTGGTTTCTTGCAGGTGCTCTAGCTAAGGTCATTCTTTCCTTCGTGATGATTGCTCTTGGACTCGTCATTTGCTTCGCTCGACCAAATCATTTATTTGTACATTTATTCTTATTTAAATTTGTTGGTAGCGGATATGTCTCCGTCCAACGTTTGTACAAATGACTATTTGATCATATCATTAAACCTTAGTAATTGTGGATGAGATTTATTTAGTTTATCATGGCTTTCTACATTTGACAGCTATGTATACATACGAACATCTCTTATACTCGTATGTATACAGCTGACATGATACGTATATAGTCCCAAGTATTTTGGGACTGGGGCGTTACAAAAAGTGTAACACCCAGTTTTCTAAATAAGGGTAATTTTAAAATTTTGTGTTTTAGTTATTTAATTATGATATTTAAATAATAATATAATTTTTGGAGATTTTTATCATTTAAAAACTATTTTTTAGTCATGACCTATGATTTTTGTGTTGTTAGTGTGACCTTAGATACTGTTTGACATAGAGCCTAACCATGTGAGTAGAGGTTCAATTTAGTGCATTTAGCCTAGAAGGTATTTTGGTCATTTTTGAATTTATTTGAGCTTATTGTGATTTATTAGAATTATTTGGAATTTATGGAAATTTATGTGATTTTTAATATTAATTAATTAGTTGCTATGTGGTATCTTGGTTCTAGACTAGATTGGGCCTAACCTAGAAGTGAGACTTAACCTATAGACTAAGTGGGACTTGATAGTCTAAGTCATGGTTAGAAAATTGGTAGAAAATTGCTTTTGGGCTTATTAGTTAGAATGAGGTGTTTTGAGAATAGGCCTTTAACTAGGAAGCCTAGAAACCCACCAAGAGAGGGAGGCCCATGGCCCAACTAACTAAAACCCTAACCCTAGAGTTTTGGCCAGTTAACATAGGGAATCCCACCCCTATATAATGTCTCTTCCATTAGTTGTAGCCTCCTTAAGAAAGTTTCCAAGTTTACAAGAAGGAGAGGTATAGAAATCTTCCTCAAGCCCTAGTTTCTTCATTTTAATTCCTTTTCCACTCTAGACTTTTGCATTAGTTCCTAATCCAGCTCTATTTTATGTCCATGGAGAGAAACCTCAGCTTTGGAGCAATTAGGAGCATTGGGCTAGCAAGGAGGAATCCTCATTTTTGGAGTTTTCTTGAGGAAGAATAACCAATAGGTAACCCTATCTAAATTCATTAGATTTTTAATTTCTTTGCATATTTGCATATCCCTAGGTGTCCCCTAGCCATAGGTATTGAATTTGTGTCGATTCGTGTCCATTTTGTGTCCGTATCGGACACGTATCATAATGGATACCTAGGTGTTTGTTAAAATGCCCCTTAGGGATTTATTTTTGTATTTTGAAAATCTAATTTCATAGATCTGTAGATCTACATGTGTGTATTAATTTTTGTGAAGGATGTTTGGTGTTTCGGGTCGGTTTTTGTCATGTTTTTGGCCTTGTACACGTTGCACGAGCCCTAGGCTGTGTCCTGCCTATCGGGTCCATAACTCATAACACAGGACACTTCGGGACACGAAATTTTGTGGAGAGTGAGGTGCAATGACTGTCACCATGCTCCCAAAAATTGGGAGCAGATGATTGACCACGCTCGGAGCAATCACGCCCACACTGGCCGCGTGCTGTCGCGCGATTGCGGCTGAAACACGCACAGACACGCACGAACACGTGCTCGTGTCCACTGTAGACACGTCGTGGACACATGTCAGGCTATCCCACATGTATTCCTACCCTAGGCGACCACGTGGGTGTGTGCACGTAACACAAAGTGTCGTGTGTCGTGTCTTAGGGCGACCCACACGCACGCATGAGGACTGCTGAACCTAGTCCACTTTTTTGTGTTTGGTTGGTTTGGACACGCCGTATCCGGCTTGGTTGGACACAAAATGGTTCGACTGACACAAGCGCATGTAGTACTCTGATTACCAACCTATTAATTTTAATTTAGATGTTTAATTTGATTCGAATTCATGATTCCCCTAAAAGCCTGATACGCACTTATACCCCTTTTACTGAATTTAGTTTCTGACTTTAATTTGCATTTTTAACTGTTTTAAATGATGTTAAATGTTAGGATTAGTTCACCTACATGTGTAAGGGTTGATGTTCATGATTAGTTTGTGATTTGTGGGAGCAATGGGTTTCGAAATTGAGTTTTGGGTTGCTAACTGTTGAGTTTACTTAAACTGTCATTAACTGAACTGTTCTTCAGGTTTTAAGTTGCTTTTTAACTAAATTAATGAGGCTGAATGATTAGATAGGTTCACCAACATATGTATTAGCCTACTGAAATGTTGGGTTAAGTTTTGTGCTAGTGATGGGTTTTCGAAATCAGGTTTTGATATGTTAGCGGCTAAGGACTAAAAATATGAACTGTAATTGTTTGATTTTCCTCCCACACATTGTTTTCCAATGTTTAAACTAATTACTGTCATTACATTCCTATCTAGTCAATTGCTATGTTGTTTGAGTCCTATTACACATAATGTTATGCCCACATTCACCAATTAACCTGGGACTGAAATCTGGGGTTTATGCATTGTCCCATTGAACTAAAATAAGTTCACTGATGGGTGATGCCATGAACACACACACAAATTCTGAGAACTAATTGTTCCTCTCATGTTGATCCTCATACTCTCATGTGTAACACACACCCTATCTAAACCCTTGTCCTGTCACACACGAATTCCTATCATTGAGAGCACAGTTACTTTACAAACACTGTTTTGTTTCACTCAAAAATCTGAGAATGTAGACACCTATCTAAACCATTGTTCAGACATTTGACACACCCCTATGTGACAGATGACCCACACACACATGCCTACACCCTCTATGACACATACTTACATAGGTATACTACCTGCATCTAGAAAACTGAAACTGTTATCCTATGTAAACCCTCACACTAACCCACTATTTCCTGTCACTGATTTTTCCTCAAACACTCACTGCACACAGCCATACATCCACACACACACTCATGATTTTACACATTGAAACACACACAAGTTCCCTACTTTCTGTCACACCTTACACATTCACACACACACACAAAATCTGAGACACTGTCACCTATTTACATACACACTCATTCACTAAACACACACACCCAATTCTGAACCATATCACACAAACACTCACACACACATGTATGTGACACTATGGTATTCCTGTCACACACAGGAAACACATATACACACACACACATTGCCTTGATTTACATATCTCTCTATGTGTATGTATATATATATATATATATATATATATATATATATATATATATATATATATATATATATATATATATATATATATATATATATATATATATATATATATATATATATAATGTGGGTAATAGATATACTAATGTGAATGTGTAATGTGAATATATAATGTGAAATAAATATTGCATTTGCCTATGTATATATGTGTATGTAGATATATGGTAATGGGTGTATTGGCCTATATGTGATTTGGCTCATGGCCTATGTAGATTGCCTATGGCAAGTGGTGTGGATACACTTGAGTTAGTGTATCACTAGACTAGTGTGTGTTGCTAGGCTAAGTGATTAGAGACCCAGGTTGACTTGTTTGACCTAGTTTGACCAACCTAGACTAGTTTGACCAAATTTAACTTTGTTTGACCTAGTTTGACCTAACTAGACTAGAGTTGACCTAGTTTGACTGTTATAGATGACTAGAGTTGACCAAAGGTTGACTTTAGTCTAGATTGACCCCAAACATCATGTAGATGCATTGTAGCAGTCTATTTCATTATTTTAGACATATAGTGGCTTGTACTGTTCTATAAGAGACATACATCACTCCTCGGATAATATATTCTCTTCAGATATTCAGGATACCAGGCGAGTACAATCTCTGATCATTTCATATCTTGTTTAGGATTATATTTCCTGTTTTAGAATACCTTACTTGATGCTGACACATTGGTAACACAGATTGGTACTATATGGATCCCTTCATGAGATGTTATCCCCCTCGGGAGCATCAGATACTCTCGTCTCGTGTGTTTCACTTACATCATGTATCTCATGCTTCTATTATCATGAATCTTTATGTATCAACTTATGATTCCTGTACTCTCATGAATCACAGAGTCTTCACGAATCTTCATGAATCACTCTTGAATCACCCTTTATGGGCAATATAGTATAGTCATAAATCTTAACGTAACTTGACTGGATCCTTGTGTATTAATTGGGGATGGGGGAGTATAAATAAACATGTAAATAATTCCAAAGTAGTATAGTCATGAATCACCTCTTTAGTATAGTCAAGAATCACCCTCCAGCTGTTCACATATTTATTTTGTACTCTGAATCACTAGAATCAATGATTAGTTCTCTATTATATTGTAGATATTTACTTACAGCCTCTCTCTCTCTCTCTTTCATATCATGTTATTATTCAGTTTCATGTATCTTACTCTCTAGCATGATTATATTTTCTATCATGTTATGATTTGTTAAGATGTATTATGCTCGCTCCTGTCCTAACTGGACCTGTTGAAAATTTTACAAAGAATGATGAGGCTCTGGTATCTACCCATTATGGTGCAGCTTTAGACAACACTTGTGACTTGGACCCACTTGCAGTAGAGGATCTACCACCAGTGGTTTAGACTGCTAGCTTAGACTCTTACCTTGTCTTTCTCATTGATACATTATTGTATATACTGGGAGTTTATTTTTTCTGATGTTATAGAAATGTTATCTTAGACACTTAGACTACTATCTGATTGTATCTCTGTGGATTCATTTTGTTCCATATCTATCTATTTATCTTTTTATCGTATTCTACCTTAGATGTGATTGAGACTATTTTGCTATGTCACCTCCATTCGGAGTGTATATACTGTACAGGTACCTTATACATTGTTAGATGATTGACCTAGGACAACGTTCTACCGCTGACACTGCGGCGTAGGCCGGACGTACCCATGTTTCGTGCCCTTACTCTAGTGTGCGGGTCGTGACTTGGTGGCCCATGCAGATCGAGTTTATGTAGTGGTATTCGAACTAGAGTACATTCGAACTAGAGTATCACTACAGCCTGCAGTAGGATTAGGATATTTTGAGGGTACTCAATCATAATAGGAAAAACTCTTAATCAGATTCCTTTTATCTAAATTTGTTGCTTATTGTTTTTCCTTGAATATAAACTGTCCTCCTTTGATTTTTTGCTTCATTCTTAGTAATTGCTTTTTGTTTTGATCTGTCTTCATGATGGTTATGGAGATACGATCTCATCGCTCCGGTCCGGAGAATACTATCGAGAGGCTGGCCACCTCTCGTCCTGTTCAGCAGGGCCTCGAGACCGCAGCTCCTGTTGTACGAACTCAGGTTGGCGTTTCTGCTATATTAGAGGTACACCTCTGCCTGTACAGAGACCTTCTCCCGTCATTCCCGATTTCTCTCAGCAGCAGAGGTACATACAGCATCAGCAGCAGGCCAGAGGAAACCAGCAAGGGCGAGCTTTCGCCAGGACAGTCGAAGATGCACAGGCTATTAGAGATCTTGCTGCAGGTTCCGATCTTCTCGATTCTATTTCCACAATTGCCTCTTATAACAATCTTGAAATTCGATTCCATCTGTTCCTTGTTGACTGATCAATTTGTTCTGTTGTTCTTGTGTTACGTTTGTTTTTCATCTGAGAAAATCATATGGGCTAGGTCACCTCAGTTATGGGATCTAGAATCTTCGATAGTCGTGTTAGCTGGCATAGTGAGGACATATAGTCAGATTTTGGACGTATTTCTCGGGTGTAGGAATTTAAGGTTTTCGCCGTCGCATACGGCAATGCAAAAATTTTAAATACCATGAATCTAGAGGTATGTACCTTAGTCAAGGACCCTGTGATTATCTTAGCCTTGCTTACTAGCATAACGAAGACTCTGAACAACATGATTTTGGACAGACGCATATGATTATCATACCCTTCTGTTGTTATAAAGTTGTATTCCATCATCAAATAACTTAGGAGTAGGCATATTGTAGTTTTGTAGAGCTTATTCATATGTAGTTCTTTCATAGTGTAATGATATGATGACTTGTATAGTGTCTGTACCCTAGAGATGATAGTTAGTATTAGTATTAGAATAGTAACCCATTGTAGATGATTTCCCCTGTTATCTATAATACCAACCAGTTTACATATAGGATGTCAGTATGCCTTACAGCCTTGATGATTTATTATTATTTTTCTCTTAACCTTTCCAGTGAGGCACCCATGACCAGAGCCTGTCCTTGAGTATAGTTGTAGTTCACATAAGACTGAGAGGTCTATATATACATATAGATTGCAGATGATATTGGCATATGGGATATGGGTTGGTTGGTATCCATAGGCCATTGTTGTATAGGGTATTGACATGTTGTTTAGCCTATATTTGGTTCAGTTTTCTATTTTAGTTAAGTTCTCTTTGTGTTGAGTTCAGTCATATTTGATCAACCTTTATAGGCAGTGTGCAGACCCTTCACTAGATACCCTGTCCCCTTGGTTCAGACTTGTACAAGTTGTTCACTGCACTCAACTTTTATTACCTACCATGTTGCATCATAGATTTTACTGGACCATAGTTCAGACCCAAATTATTGACTCACCAATATAACCATCAACCCCTTATCATATTCTATACATCTGGAGAGTCAGTATCATACATATTAGAGGTCTGCACTCATCCTTACTTCTGTACATGGTGACATGCTGCATCTCTCAGCATATTACTTTATTGATAGCCTTGTAATACCCTCCATTATAACCTGCAGTACCTGCCCTACAGTGGAGTTTAAACTTTTCTTGGGCATGGTTGTTCAGTCCACTTGGACAGTTGTATACATTGGGATATAATGTGGGTTGTTAATGAGAGTTCTCCCTTGATCATTATTCTGTCCCCCTTTCATTCTTAGATACATATGATACCTGGTTAGCCCATCTGTCCAGATACATGTCCAAACCCTTTCTTTCATTGTTGGTTCAGTCTTCCAAGCCTCTACCTGAGCATTAGTTCATATTCCATGTGTAGGTTTCCTTTCACTTTGACTTTACAAGTGGACGCAAATGTCCTGTCCTTTAGCTCATAATTTCAGTCTCCTTAGCATCATTCCCTTTTACCTACACTGATGATTCAGACCAGTCATCCTTAGCTTAATTCTAAGCATTTGTTTCAGTCCCTTATAAGTTTAGTCTACTTTAACACTTGGTTGATCAGTCATATATATATATATATAGAAGATATACTTAGGAAATATGTGATGGATTGTTGTTTTTGAGCATATATATATGTGGTATTTGGGATTGGTGTGCTTAGCTTGTAGGTATTTATTTATGGGTGACTTGATAGGATTGGGAAGTTAAGAGCTAGCCTATTATAGAGTTTCTCTTTTTGCTAAATTCTAGTTGCCGACACCTAGATAGCTAGCATAGGTAAAACCCTAAGAAGTTGACCAGTTGATGACCAAGTACTTGGATGTTGAGAAATTGACTAGTGGTTGACCCTTGACTATGTTTGACTAGAAGGAGTACTACCATCTTAAATTTCGAGAACGAAAATTTTCTAAGGTGGGTAGACTTATAACATCCAGTTTTCTAAAGGGGGGTAGTTTTGAAATTTTGTGTTTTAATTATTTAATTATGATATTTAAATAATAATATAATTTTTGGTGATTTTTATCATTTAAAAACTATTTTTTAGTCATGACCTATGATTTTGGTGTTGCTAGTGTGACCTTAGAGACTGTTTGACCTAGAGCCTAACCATGTGAGTAGAGGTTCAATTTAGTGTATTTAGCCTAGAGGGTATTTTGGTCATTTCTGAATTTATTTGAGCTTATTGTGATTTATTAGAATTATTTGGAATTTATGGAAATTTATGTGATTTTTATTATTAATTAATTAGTTGCTATGTGGTATCTTGGTTCTAGACTAGATTGGGCCTAATCTAAAAGTAAAACTTAACCTATAGACTAAGTGGGACTTGATAGTATAAGTCATGGTTAGAAAATTGGTAGAAAATTGCTTTTGGGCTTATTAGTTAGAATGAGGTATTTTGAGAATAGGCCTTTAACTAGGAAGCCTAGAAACCCACCAAGAGAGGGAGGCCCATGGCCCAACTAACTAAAATCCTAACCCTAGAGTTTGGCCAGCTAACATAGGGAATCCCACCCCTATATAATGTCTCTTCCATTAATTGTAGCCTCCTTAAGAAAGTTTCCAAGTTTACAAGAATGAGAGGTATAGAAATCTTCCTCAAGCCCTACTTTCTTCATTTTAATTCCTTTTCCACTCTATTCTTTTGCATTAATTCCTAATCCAACTCTATTTCATGTCCATGGAGATAAACCTCAGCTTTGGAGCAGTTTGGAGCATTGGGCTAGCAAGGAGGAATCCTCATTTTAGGAGTTTTCTTGAGGAAGAACAACCAATAGGTAACCCTATCTAAACTCATTAGATTTTCGATTTCTTTGCATATTTGCATAGCCGTAGGTGTCCCCTAGCCGTAGGTATTGGATTTGTGTCGATTCGTGTCCATTTAGTGTCCGTATCGGACACGTATCATAATGGATACCTAGGTGTTTGTTAAAATGCCCCTTAGGGATTTATTTTTGTATTTTGAAAATCAAATTTCATAGATCTGTAGATCTACATGTGTGTATTAATTTTTGTGAAGGAGGTTTGGTGTTTCGTGTCGGTTTGTATCGTATTTTTGGCCTTGGACACGTTGTACGAGCCCTAGGCTGTATCCTGCCTATCGGGGTCCATAACTAGTGACACAGGACACTTCGGGACACAAAATTTTATGGAGAGCGAGGGGCAATGACTGTCACCATGCTCCCAAAATTTGGGAGCAGATGGTTAACCATGCACGGAGCAATCACGCCCGTACTGGCCGTGCGCTGTCGTACGCTGGCGGTTGAAACACGTACAGACACGCACGAACATGTACTAATGTCCACTGTAGACACGTCGTGGACACGTGTTAGGCTATCCCACGTGTAGTCCTGCACTAGGCGACCACGTGGGTGTGTGCACGTGCCACGAAGTGTCGTGCGTTGTGTCCTAGGGTGACCCACACGCACGCACGAAGACTGCTAAACCCAGTCCACTGTTTTGTGTTTGGTTGGTTTGGACACGCCGTATCCGGCTTGGTTGGACACGAAATGGTTCTGCTGACACAAGCACATGTAGTACTCTGATTACCAACCTATTAATTGTAATTTAGATGTTTAATTTGATTCGAATTCATGATTCCCCTAAAAGCCTGATACGCACTGATACCCCTTTTACTGAATTTAGTTTCTGATTTTAATTTGCATTTTAAACTGTTTTAAATGATGTTAAATGTTAGGATTAGTTCACCTACATGTGTAAGGGTTGATGTTCATGATTAGTTTGTGATTTGTGGGAGCAATGGGTTTCGAAATTGAGTTTGGGTTGCTAACTGTTGAGTTTACTTAAACTGTCATTAACTGAATTATTCTTCAGGTTTTAAGTTACTTTTAACTGAATTAATGAGGCTGAATGATTAGATAGGTTCACTAACATATGTATTAGCCTACTACAATGTTGGGTTAAGTTTTGTGCTAGTGATGGGTTTTCGAAATCTGGTTTGGATATGTTAGCTGCTAAGGACTGAAAATATGAACTGTAATTGTTTGATTTTCCTCCCACACATTGTTTTCCAATATTTAAACTAATTCACTATAATTACATTCCTATCTAGTCAATTGCCATGTTGTTTGAGTCCTATTACACATAATATTATGCCCACATTCACCAATTAACCAGGGACTGAAATCTGGGGTTTATGCATTGTCCCATTGAACTGAAATAAGTTCACTGATGGGTGATGCCATGAACACACACACAAATTCTGAGAACTAATTGTTCCTCTCATGTTGATCCTCACACTCTCATGTGCAACACACACCCTATCTAAACCCTTGTCCTGTCACACACGAATTCCTGTCATTGAGAGCACAGTCACTTTACACACATTGTTTTGTTTCACTCAAAAATCTGAGAATGTAGACACCTATCTAAACCATTGTTCAGACATTTGTCACACCCCTATGTGACACATGACCCACACACATATGCCTACACCCTCTATGACATATACACACATAGGTACACTACCTGCATCTAGAAAACTAAAACTGTTTTCCTATGTAAACCCTCACACTAACCCACTATTTTCTGTCACTGATTTTCCCTCAAACACTCACTGCACACAGCCACACATCCACACACACACTCATGATTTCACACACTGAAACACACACAAGTTCCCTACTTCCTGTCACACCTTACATATTCACATACACACAAAATCTGAGACACTGTCACCTATTTACACACACTCATTCACTAAATGCACAAACCCAATTCTGAACCATATCACGCAAACACTCACACACACATGTATGTGACACTATGGTATTCCTGTCACACACAGGAAACACATATACACACAGACACACACATTGCCTTGATTATATATCTCTCTCTATGTATGTATATTTATATATATATATAATGTGGTTAATAGATATACTAATGTGAATGTGTAATGTAAATATATAATGTGAAATAAATATTGCATTTGCCTATGTATATATGTGTATATAGATATATGGTAATGGGCGTATTAGCCTATATGTGATTTGGCTCATGGCCTATGTAGATAGCCTATGGCATGTGGTGTGGATACACATGAGTTAGTGTATCACTAGACTAGTGTGTGTTGCTAGGCTAAGTGATTAGAGACCCAGGTTGACTTGTTTGACCTAGTTTGACCTACCTAGACTAGTTTGACCAAGTTTAACCTTGTTTGACCTAGTTTGACCTAACTAGACTAGAGTTGACCTAGTTTGACTGTTATAGTTGACTAGAGTTGACCAAAGGTTGACTTTAGCCTAGATTGACCCCAAACATCATGTAGATGCATTGTAGCAGTCTATTTTATTATTTTAGACATATAGTGACTTGTACTGTTCTATAGGAGACAGACACCCTTCCTCGGACAGTGTATTCTCTTCAGGTATTCAGGATACCAGACGAGTACATTCTCTGATCATTTCATATCTTGTTTAGGATTATATTTCCTACTTTAGATTACCTTACTTGATGCTGACACGTTGGTAACACCGATTGGTACTATATGGATCCCTTCATGAGATGTTATCCCCCTCGGGAGCATTAGATACTCTTGTCTCGTATGTTTTACTTACATCATGTATCTCATGCTTCTATTATCATGAATCTTCATGTATCAGCTTGTGATTCCTGTACTCTCATGAATCATAGAGCCTTCACGAATCTTCATGAATCACTCTTGAATCACCCTTTATGGGCAATGTAGTATAGTCATGAATCTTAACATAACTTGACTAGATCCTTGTGTATTGATTGGGGATGGGAGAGTATAAATGAACATGTGAATAATTCCAAAGTAATATAGTCATGAATCACCTCTTTAGTATAGTCATGAATCACCCTCCAGCTGTTCACATGTTTATCTTGAACTCTGAATCACTAGAATCACTGATTAGTTCTTTATTATATTGTAGATATTTACTTACAGCCTCTCTCTCTTTCATATCATGTTATTCTTCAGTTTCATGTATCTTACTCTCTAGCATAATTATATTTCCTATCCCGTTATGATTTGTTGAGATGTATTATGCTCGCTCTTGTCCTGACTGGACCTGTTAAAAATTTTACAGAGAATGATGAGGCTCTGGTGTCTACCCATTATGGTGCAGCTTTAGACAACACTTGTGACTTGGACCCACTTGCAGTAGAGGATCTACCACCAGTGGTTTAGACTGCTAGCTTAGACTCTTACTTTGCCTTTCTCATTGATACATTATTGTATATATTGGGAGTTTGTTTTATCTGATGTTATGGAGATGTTATCTTAGACACTTAGACTACTATCTGATTGTATCTCTGTGGATTCATTTCGTTTCATATCTATCTATCTTTTTATCGTATTCTACCTTAGATGTGATTGAGACTGTATTGCTATGTCACCTCCATTCGGAGTGTATATACTGTATAGGTACCTTATATATTGTTAGATGATTGACCTAGGACAACGTTCTACCGCCGAAACTGCGACGTAGTCTGGACGTACCCACGTCTCGTGCCCTTACTCTAGGGTACGGGTCGTGACGAAAAGCATAAAAGATGTTCAAGATACATCATCACAGCAAATAAAGTCTCAGTACGAAAAGTAGAAATAAAGCACTATTCTTGGAATGTCGAAACATTTCCATATAAACATAGACAAATAAAGTGTCTAACAAAATGACATCTAGACAAAATAAATTACGTCTAGATGAGAAGTTCTTAAAGTCATCATCATCAGCAGCGTCAGCAGTGCCACCATGTCCAGATCGACCAACTTCAGAAGTGCTAGCTTCAGAAGGGTGTAGAGTAGCACCAGAACCACGGTACCAATCATTTGCATTCCCGGGCTTAAAGAGATAACGGACCGCTCATTCTCATAGCGGTATCCTGATATAGCTGGATCTCAGGGAAGAGAACTAGCAAAATGACCAGTCTGAGCAAATCGGAGGTCGGTAAATGAATTGGCGAGAGCTTGAATCGACTGGCATCACAGAACTCGTATTCCCTAGATGTATCAGAAATAAACGCTCGCAAATCTGAGAGATGCTGATGGACACCCTCATAAGACATAGGGTAATCCTGAGGAGGTGGAGCTGTAGGAGGAACAGGAGGGACGACTGTGCTACGACGAGACATCTAAAGATATTTGGGCTCAGACTCAAGAGCACAAGTGGATAAGTCAATATCAAAATGCTGAAAGATGATTGGAATAATCATCGCGTAAGCCAGGTTTCTATGCCTTTCGTAACAACGTCCCATCATCGAAGTAATAGTCATCGGGACAGAAAAATGAATTCTCTTACGAATATGATAAATGGCAGACAGTTCAAGGGTGGTAACATCATCTTTCAAAGTAGATTTGGGTAAGAGAGTGGAATAGATGATGCGATGCAATTCATAGTTAAATAAGTTCAAATTAGCAGCCTTGAACTTACCAGAATGAACATGGGCAGGAGAACACAGTTCGTTCTTAAAACTGCTTAAAGTTGTGCCTGTGGTAAAATCAAATTCAGTGATATCATCAAGCGGGGCACCTTCGTTAGGAATACAGAGAATTTCTACTAAGAGGACATCATTGAACTCGATAGTACTTCCATCGACACGAGTTCTTACAGCATAAGTATTTAAAGTAAAATTGTAATAAAATAGTTTAATAGACTTGGTTGCAATGGGATATTGGTGAGTGACAAGTTGGCGCAACCCTAATGCCTCAAAGAATGGACGATGTTCAGAAAATATAGTCCATTTGATCGGGGTGCCGGTGCATATTTTGCGAATCAAGAAATCCATATATCATAAAAAGGATTGATTTTGAGTTTTAAAGAAAAACTCATTATATGTGCCGTCGGTCGATTGGACCGGAGAAAAGTGTGAATCCACTTGAGGCTTCGAAGACGAAGCCTCTTCACTGGCTGCAGTCTTCTTCCTCATGGAGGGATTGAAGTTCATAGGCATTGTGTCTAAAAAGAGATAAAATCTACAAACTTAAAAGAGAGGGAAGGAGTTTATACCTTCCAAAATTATAGTATGTTGTAGAGGACAAGAATCTTCGCACGAATCCAAAGTTTGGATTGATTTCTCCAAGGGGATTGGAAGAAAAGGCTTGGAGAATAGCTAGGGTTTGGGAGGCTCGGGCGACTGCTGCTGTGAATATGAGGCTTTTGGAGAAAATGAAAGAAAAGGGGCCACTCGGTTCTGACTTGAAACACATATCACCAACAGAACTCGGGGTTCTGTTGAGATGTTTTCCAAACAGAAATAAATGTAGGCCACTTTCTTTTCATCAACCTTTTGTCAATTATTTAATTCCAAGTTTAGTTATTTTAAATTTTAATTAATATTATTTTAAAAATTAAATTTTATTACACATCGATTGATTCAGATTAGTTGTAGGGCTACTATCCCAGCTAATGGAGGTTCACCGGGAAACAGTTAAATACCGTTTCGTTTTAGCCGTAGTCGTGGTGACAGACAGACCCTTTGTAGGCTTCTATCGAAAGTTTTTGAGTATTGAAAAATAATCAATAAAACAAAATTAATTAATATTATTGATATCTAAATCTCTAATTCTTGACGTAAATAATTAAAACGATCTTTCGCTAATGGTTTTGTAAAGATATCAGCCAGTTGGTTCTCTGTATCTACATATACAAGGTTTATCTCTCCATTTTGTTGATGATCTCTAAGAAAATGATGTCGAATCTCAATATGCTTAGTGCGAGAGTGACATACAGGATTCTTAGTCAAATTAATAGTGCTAGTGTTGTCACAGAAAATGGTTATATGTGTATAAAGTAAACCAAAGCTTTATAAAGTTTGCTTTATCCACAAAATTTGTCCACAACAACATCCTGCGACGATATACTCAGCCTCAGTAGTTGATAATGCAACAGAATTTTGTTTCTTGCTAAACCAAGAGACTAAAGCTTTACCTAGAAAATGACACGTGCCGCTAGTACTTTTTCTATCTACTTTATATCCATCAAAATCAGCATCCGAGTAACTGGTTAGGTCAAAGGACGTGGTTTTGGGATACCACAAGCCGACAAAAGAAGTGCCTTTAAGGTATTGAAAGATACGCTTAACCGTGCACAAGTGTGATTCCTTATGGTTAGCTTAAAAACGTGCAAACAAGTAAACGCTAAATATTATATTTGGATGACTAGTAGTTAAATAAAGTAAACTACCAATCATACCTCGATACTTACGTATGTCGACCGATTTGCCTTATTCATCAATATCAAGCTTGGTTGAAGTTGCCATCGAAGGGCCAAGTGGTTTGACTATTTCCAGGTCGAACTTCTTCAATAAATCTTTTGTGTATTTAGCTTGATTAATGAACATCCCATTATTGGTTTGTTTGATTTACAGTCCGAAGAAGAATTTTAGTTCTCCCACAATGCTCATCTCAAACTCATTATGCATACAGTTTGAAAATTCTTGACAAAGTGATGCATCAGTAGATCCAAAAATAATATCATCTACATAAATTTGAACTAAAAGAAGATTTCTATTAAAAAAATTTATAAGCAGTGTAGTGTCAACCTTACCTTTTGTAAAATCGTTGTTAAGTAAAAAAGAGCTTAGACGATCATACCGAGCACGAAGAACTTGTTTCAAACCGTATAAGGCTTTCTTCAACTTGAAAACATAATCAGGGTTCAGTAAAAACCTGGAGGTTGTGCTATATAAACTTTTTCTTTTATAAAATCGTTCAAAAATGCACTCTTAACATCCATTTGAAATTATGAAAACATGCAAATGCACAAAACATGCGAATGGATTCTAATCTCGCAACTGGAGCATAGGTCTCATCGTAGTCAATACCTTCCTCTTGGTTGTATTCTTGAGCTACGAGTCGGGCCTTGTTATGAGTAACTAAACAATTCTTATTTAGTTTATTTCAGAATACCCAGCGGGTGCCAATGAACGGATGATCAATAGGCTTGGGAACAAGTTTCCAAACTTGATTCCGTTCAAATTGGTTTATTTCCTCTTGCATAGCATCTAACCAAAAAGTATCACTACATGCTTCTTCAATAGTTTTGGGTTCAAACTGTGAAATAAATACAACACAAAAAACTGTATATTTGCTAGAGGAACGAGTACTTACACCCCTGGTAATCTCACCTATTAACAAGTCCTTGGGATGGTCTGTCAAAAACTTTATTATTTTTGGCAAACTCTCAAGGTAGTTGGTTCCGGCTTCTGGTTCTGTACGTGATCTGCTTGAAGGATCAGCTGGTATTGTGCTTGAAGGTTCTGCAGGTACTGTATTTGTTGTACTGAGGTCTTCATCATCATCATCGATTGAATGTTGATTCAGTTCATCAAATGTGACATTTATCGATTCTTCGATAATCATGGTTCTATTGTTGAAGAATCGGTATCCTTTGCTCTTCACTGCATAACCTAAAAAGAAACCTTCATCGACATTTTCATCAAACTTTCCCAGATTATCTTTAGTATTGAGAATAAAATATTTACAACCAAATATTTTGAATTATGAAAAAGTGGGAATTCTATCAAACCATAGTTCATAGGGAGTCTTCTTCGATATATGTTGAGTTAGAGCCCTATTGAGAACATAGCAAGCTGTATTGACAGCTTCAGCCCAAAAGTATTTAGGTAGACTAAACTAGTTTAAAATTACTTTAGCCATTTTGGATAGAGTCCTGTTCTTACGTTCCACAACTCTATTTTGTTGTGGAGTCCTAGGGCAAGAGAACTTATGTAGATAACCGTGTATATCACAAAATTGTTAAACTTTGCCTTCTCAAATTCGTCGCCATGATCGCTTCGAATACGAGTGATCATGAAACATTTCTCATTTTGAACTTTCTTGCAAAAGGAGACGAATTCTGACAAAGCATCATTTTTGCGTGCAAGAAAATATACCCACGAGTATCTAGAGAAATCATCTACTATTACAAAAGCATATAATTTACCACCTAGGCTAGCAATTCTACCAGGTCCAAATAAATTTATGGGCAGTAATTATAGAGGTCTAGTGGTACTTACAGCGTTCTTGGACTTAAATGCGGATCGGTAGCTTTGTTCTAGTCATATTAACTACATATCGTATCCTTCTTGAAAGTAATGTCCAGTAAGCCTCGTACCAACTTCTTTGTGGATAGCCTTGAAATTTTGTCCATGTTTGCATGACCGAGTCTCATATGCCATAGTTGACTCTCATTACTTTTGGCCATTAAGCATCTACCTGCTTTGTTAGCATCTTCTAACAAATAGAAAATATATATTGTCTTCCTTAATACCTTCAAAAATAGTACTACCAGTTGAGCTATGAACTACAGTATATCTGTCTTTGACAAAGTTAATACCATAACCATGGTCAGCTAAATGGCTTATGCTGAGTAGGTTCTATCTTAACTCGGTAACTAGATAGACATCTTTAATCACATAATAAGAAACCTTACCAATATTGTCGATGCCTATTATGTACCATTTAAGATTATTATCGAAGGAAACGTATCATTCTTTCTTCTTCGACAGTGTTATGAATAATGAAGCGTCACCGGTCATATCCCGTGAGCAACCGCTGTCAATGATCCATTTGCTTCTAGCTTGTGAAAGGTGTTCCACCTACAAAAGAATTTGTAGATAAAGACTGGTACCAATTTCTTGTAGGGGTTTGGAATGTTAGATTTCGGTATCCATGCATATATCTTTAAATTAACAAGTTTTCTAACTCTACATGCATAAGAAATATGACCAATGGTGCCACAATAATGACATCTAACATGATAAGTATTGAATGTAGTGTGTTGTGCATGATTGGTAAGTCTTGGTTTTCTAATATAAAAGAATGCATGCCTGTTAGTCTTCTTGGGCAGAGGTTTTGTTGGGTTTGGTTTGGTCTGACAGTGTTGGGTTTGACAGTGTTTCGATGTTTCGGTAAGTAACACGTGTTAGGATAGGAAGCATTTAGCTCAGGCTATTTTCTTAACCTAATTTTCAACTTTTTGGAAGTGTCATACAATACAGTATAATCAGTATTAAGTGTATCATTCCTGATAAGTACTTGCTGAAGACTCTTCACTACCAGAATAAGTCATTTTAGCGACGTCTAAAGACGTCGCTAAAACGCCTAAAGACGTCGCTAAACCAGTTTAGCGACGTATTTAGCGACATCTTCCTCTTGTCGCGGAAACCTTAGTCGGTGTTTGGGAAGACATCGCTGATCGTCGCCAACACCGACGTTTACCGACGCAAGGATACGTCGGTAATATACCGACGTTTACCGTCGTTTCGTCGATAAAATAGCGACGTTTATGATGTCGCTATACGTCGCAATTCCCTGGGAAAATTACCGACATTTTTGATGTCGCTATGCGTCGGTATATGGTACCGACGTTTTGTATTGTCGCTATACGTCGGTGTATCCTGGGAAAATAAGATAATATTTTAGGATATTTACCGACGTATAGCGACGTTTACCGACGCATACCGACGAAACAGACGTCGCTATATGTCGGTAACCTGGCAATATATGCCAGTTTAGCGACGTCTACCGAAGCAAAGTGCCGTCGAAAAGCGTCGGTAAACGTCGGTAGACGTTGCTAAATTTGAAAAAAAAATTGCAGTATGCAGTTTTCTCCACAAAATCATATTCTCCATGCAGTTTAATCTGAAACACAATATATGCAACCAACAGAATCATTTTCTCCACAGAATTATTTTCTCTACAGAATCATTTTCTCCACAGAATCATGGGTCTACACAACCAATAACCAATTTATCTATGCAACCAACAAACAAGTGTCAGAAACAAATAAGTGTCACAAACAAATACAAAGAAAAATAAGTACTCAAACACTCAATACAAACAGTCCTAACTTGGACTACTAGGGATCTGGAGCAGGAGGGGATGCACCACAACGAAGGGCTAAGAAAAACTCATAGTCCTCCTGTGAAATCGACACCGATGAAGGAGGTAGTGACGTCGGTGGAGTCGGTGTCGATGAAGAAGGCAGTGGCGCCGGCGGAGTCGACGACGATGAAGGCGCACCCGAAGGATGATAACGCTCCAACGTTGCAAGTCGCTGGTGGTATGAATCCATGGTAGATAACATTCTATCACTGCTATCAGCCACCGAATCCTACGCCAATCTCAGCCTCTCGCCCATGGTCATCTGTGATACCTGCAGATCCAATACGCTGTACTCCGTCGATGCTCTAAGATCGGTGACGCTTCGCTCTGTCAGCTCAGTCACATGCCGGAGCTCCATAATGCTGCGGTCGAGCGCATCCAATCGTGCTATAAGCGCAGGCTCATCCGACTGGTGCTGAGACTGGTCCTGAATCCATCGTAGCAGCTCGTTCCGGAGAGACTCCATCATCTGGTAGACTCGGGCAGACTCCTGGGATGGCTATGGACCATGCACACTAGCTGGGGATGTCCTAGAGGACTGGCTCGCAACTAGGACGCCATAGGATCCCGTACCGTAGTACGTACCCCTACGGAGGCCACCAGCGGCGGTCATCCACAGCTCGTCCGTCGACGGAGCTTGAGTGGGCTGCAAGAAAGTACCGACCTCTCCCGCAGTAGGTGCACTAGCAGTTGCCCGGTCCCGAAGCCTCTGATACTCGGCCTAGAAAGTATGGATAGTACTCTATGATTTCTAATTTCTAATTAATTACTTATTATTGCTAACTACATGAATATTTATTTGCATGCATATTTACTAAGTTATATTAAAATTAACACGAAGTATTATAATTAACAAATAGTATTGTAATACTTACATAGGCAAGCTGGACCCTCTCGTCAATTAGGCCTTCGCCCTTCCGATGGATGGCCAGGAAGACGGTCACCATGTCGGCGTTACTGACCTTCCTTACCTGTAATTAAATATATTATCTTAGTAATAATTTATCAGATTTGCATTAAAATAATATTTTTGAAAGAAAAATACATACCAGACGATGGAAATGTTCCGTCATCGGAATCGACCTACCGCACCACTTCGAGGCATGCTGACTAGCCGCCTTGGCCTTCTTGGACTTTTCCTTGTACCTTGGCTCGTTAAATTGAGCCTTCATCACATCCCACTGATCAAGGGTGATCCAACCTTGGATCGACTTTCCGGTACGATCACGGGCCTTCTGATCATTGATAGCATCGCGGATCAGCTTAGCAGTGACAACAGGAAACATTCCCTCGATCAGCTTGGCCTGGTGCGGTGGATAGAAAAACATATCCTAGAAGAGTACGCAAACCAAATATTTTTCAGTAATATATAATATGCATAAATCAAATGATTCATGTTAAAAGAAAATCTATTTTAACCATGAAGCGCGCAAACCACTAGGCCTTCTTATCGTCCGGAGCATCCGAGTAGTTTATCCAAGGACCCCCATAATTTTACCTCAGGAGCTGGCCTAGGCGTCTATGTACTAACGGGGGACGATATCTATACAGACATATTATATTAATGAAAAAGTTAATTTATGATAAACACAGAAAAAAATGATAAACCAAAATACTTACTTTGTACCGTCGGCCCAGATCTCCATCCTCGTCTCCTCCGGAGGTGCACAGGCATCATCTGCCTGATACTGGTCGGCCGCCGGTGCAGTCTCCGCCATCTCCTTATCTGCCTCCATCATCGTATCAGCAGGAGGAACGCTACTCTCGGGAGTAGTCTCAGGCCTGGAACTACTCGTCCCAGGAGATATACCACATAGCATCGTGGCGGGTGGAGCTATTGTCCGATACATAGGAGTACTAGGCGACGATGATCCAGAGCCGGTACCAGTAGGAGGTACCGAAGAAGAACCCCGTCCTCTAGCAGTACCACCAGTAGGTACCGAAGGAGTACCCTATCCTCTGCCAGTATCAGTACCTTGTGCCCCATGTCGGGAAATGCGGAACGATCTACGACTACCTGTCATGCCTGATAACAACATATGATGAGATACAACAAAGACAACAAATAATAGAGACTAAAAATATGAAAGTGCAACAAAGACAAAATAATAACCAAGGCAACATATGATGATACATTTTACAAGAAACATCTAAGTCCAGATAGTACATTCAGATAATAACCAAGACTAGATAATAACCAACTCTACATAATAAGAAAATAAAAGTACGTATCTCTCAATCATCTTCAGAATAATCATCTTGTTCGTCTTCCTCGACCTCATCTTCCTCCTCATATTCACTTTCATCTTCGCCTTCGTCGGCTTCGTCATCCTCTTCAGATAATTCTACATCTTCTATATTATGTGTCGTGTAATACGTAACTTCCGTGGAGTCCACGTCAACAATATTGGTTACAAGAGGTAGCTCATCCTCCTGATAAGCTTTTTTGTCAACATAAAAAGTATCTCTAGCTTTAGTCTTGCATACTGCCCACCAGTCAGACTTCGTTGCTACCCGTCTCGGATAAGCTGTGAAGTACACGAGCTGAGCTTGAGTTGCTAGGACAAATGGTTCGTAGCCTTGATATCTACGCTTGTAGTTTATATCCACAAGACCATGCTTGTCAATTTTCTAACCTTGATTTTCAGTCGGATCGAACCATTCACACTTGAGCAACACAATCTTTGCAGGTTCTCTGTCATAATTATACGTCAACTCCACAATCTCTCGCAAGATGCCAAAGAAATCATTTCCTGGATCGACGTCTTTGTAGTTCGAAGATTTGATACAAAAACAACTATTTTTCGTGGAATCAAGATCCAGGAAGCTGTCTCTGATCGGAGCATTTGTTGACTTGAACCGAAAGCCATTGACACAGTAACTTGGCCATATTTTAATAAAAGTAATTGGTCCCTTGGCAAGAGTTATAATTAATTCAATCGGATGAAATTAGACGATCGACCTGAATACCAAAGAAGAGATAGTAAGTTATTTATTGTGCAGTTGCATTAAAAGAGGCCAGTAATTACCAGGGTGCTTATATATTCGCTCAACCAAGAAGGAAAATAACGTCTCATTTCTTATTCTAATGCTTCGTCTGTTAGGTAGGGTCTAACCGACCTCAACTCAGCATTATATGTGCTGAAAAATAACGAAGCAACCGTCGATTAGTACAATAATATTAGCTTATACTATTATATTGAGATGATGTAAACTTATCATTAATTACTTACCCCTCTAGCTTCTCCATTTCATCTTCGTCTCAATTGAGTAATACATAAAACTGAGCAGCCCTTAGCTCTTCGTCATTCAAATATCTCTTCTTCATTTTCTCCGAAGGCTTTCCGGATGCATTGAATACTTTCAGTATTCCATCATTAGATTCTTGATAATTGTCGTCGTTTCTCGGAGCCCTCATTCTATTCGTAGCAACATGAGGTTTGAAATACGTCGAGCAAAAGTTTGTAATCTTTTCGAGAATATAGACTTCACAAATAGAACCCTCGACCCGAGCCTTGTTTTCATCTTCCTCTTTAGGTGGTTCAAATGCCGCTCAAACGGGTACATCCACCGATAACCAACGGGCCCACCAACACGTGCCTCATAGGAAAGATGAATTGGCAAATGCTCCATGGAGTCGAAGAATCCAGGAGGAAATACCTTCTCGAGCTTGCACAGTGTTACCTCAATATCGTTCTCCTGCTTTTCTAGACGATCGACGAGCAACTTATTAGAACAAAGATCTCTGAAGAATATACTAAGCCCGGTCAATGGATTCCAAACAACCGGGGGTAAGAATTCTCGAAATGCAATCGAAATTAACCTCTCTATGAATACGTGACAATCATGGATCTTCATACCTGTCAGTTTGTTCTCCTTGAGGTCGACGCATCTTCTCAAGTTCGAAACATACCTGTCTTGAAATTTCAGACCTTGAATCCACCTACAAAGTCTCATTTTATCCTCCTTCTCCAGTGAGAAAATTGCCTTAGGCTGCTTCAACTTCCCATTCCCGTCATCTATCAAATGCGATGCAGGACGTCTACATATTTCTTCCAAGTCTAATCTAGCCTTTGGATTATCTTTCGTCTTCCCCTTTACGTCCATTACAGTATTAATTATATTATCAAACTTATTTTTCTCGATATGCATGACATCAAGGTTATGTCTAATAAGATTGGTGCTCCAATATGGCAGATCCCAGAATATACTCCTCTTCGTCCAGTTATGAGTGCGGCCAAATCCGTCACACTTGTAGCCCGTAGCAGGCTCTTCAATAGCTCTTGGTAAATCTTTTACCTCTTCCCATATCGTGTATCCAGGCCACCTTGGCGGGGGATTAGCCTTCTCCACAACGCCAGCACGAAAAGTATTCCTGTTCCTCCGGTACGGATGATCCTTCGGTAGGAATTGTCGATGACAATCGAAGAAGCATAGTTTGCCTCTGTATTTCAAACGGAAAGCCTTAGTGCGGTCCATGCAATACGGACATAAAAGACAACCATGCGTGCTCCATCCAGATAACATACCTGTTAGGGTTATATACTAAAAGCATCACTTTTTTTAGTAACCTTATTTTCTTAAATTTTGAATGAGAATCATATGGGCAAATGTTTGCATATTGTATTTGTTGCAAGTGTTAATGCAAATGTCTGATATTCTATATTGTAGATAATATGGTGTGTGGTGTCACACAGAAGATCATATTATCAGTTCCCAATGGAGTATATAAATAGTTTAAAACCTAGATGGACTTGGATAATCTATTGGAAAGGTTGTAGTGTAATCTGGTATTAGTCTATCTTGACTATAGGTTTACACTAGTACACTTTGTGTGTATTGAACAGGACCACTCGAGGTTGTTCTCTTTGTACTGACTACATAAGAGAACAAATACCTCTGTTATTAAGAATGCTTGTGTTCTGAACCCGGATATAATAACGGACATGTATTTGCAGTGCGCATTATTTTGACTCATAAAAGAGTGAGATTCATTATGGATCAACAACCTCTATGAATTGGGTAATAACAATGTATGTATGATGGGCTGTTGATTATAAATAGAATCCATGTCCCGATAAATCGGGTTGATGATGTCCCCTTAAGGAGCTCATAAGGATTGTCATGTAAACCTTGCAGGTGGATTATATCCGACATGACAAATAAAAGTTGAGCGGTACTACTTAAGGATAAAAGATGTCGAATCAATATAGTTGTCAGTAACTTAATTTGATCGACGGACATACGATATCTTAACATGGGGAGCCAAACGAGCATATAATAAAAGGAGCCCACAAACATAATTTGGGATTAGGGAGGTAGTGCAACAATAGCTCATTAGTGGACCGAGCTATTGTTAATGGGCCTGGATTGTGTGTTCGGGCTGAACACGGGATATCCAGATCCGTTAGGAGGCCTAACCCTAATTTCTCCTCATGGTCCCTGTCGTAGCCTATATATATCCTCTATTCTCTGGCCGCCATATTACCGATCAGAAATCTGAAACTTTCTCTGAATTCGTGATTCACGTAAGGAGAGAAAGAGAGGGCTGCCAAGGAGAAAAAAAGGTTAGGAGATCGTCGCCCACACGACGTCCAACTCGAGGAAGGAATACGTGCAGAAGATCTTGTGGTCGTTCGCTCGAGATTGCCAGGAATTACTTATCTTCTTTTTGCCGCAGGTATAATTCGTGAACCCTAGTTTCCACCTATGAAGGGTTAGAACACGTATTAGATCTGTTTAACTTTCTATCGATCAATACGCACACCAAAGGAAGGGTCTTGGGAATTCCTAGTTCCATCAATTGGTATCAGAGCCACTTTGGATCTACGTATTGATTGATACGTCCATGTTGTCCAATAAAACCTGCGCTGTGTAATAGTCGGTAGATGTAGATCTGTTCTAACTCGATTTTGCAGGTATCTTAGATCCAACTATTATGGTCCAATGTATGTTTTTGATTGTGTTGTTTAAACTACAGACATGTCATGGATGTTGTTGTTGCTGTGGATGTAATTAAAATCACGAGGGTTGATCGTGCTTATTATTTTAATTTTGCAATCTAGATTATGTGTTAACTCCTTCGGGAGGCATTGGATTGATGTAATTTTAATTATTTTTGATCAATCGTGATGGCGGTGGCGGCTGTTTCTCATATTTTTGTCATTTTGCTTTTTCTGATTATGCATGTTTATTATTGTGTGGTTGTTTTTTTTGAAAAACCAAGCCTACATTAATAATGGACAACATGGACATAATATCAACTAGTAGAAAAACCCTCATTGTTAAATAACTAAGTGGGAGAGGATATTATTTACTTTAAATCCTATGGTCTCCATTACTGGTTTGTAGGTGATGTAATTATGCTTGCGTGTTGGCTATAGTGTTTTCCTCCATATCGGATGAGTATAATTATGGATCACCAGTACAAACTTCCTTAGGGATAATTGTAGAAAGTTACCTAGTATGTGTTCACTTGTCCATCTGAAGGAACTTATTACAAGGTAATGGACTTAGTATTAAGTAATGGTATACATTTAGATACAAATAATGGTATCCTCCCCATCGGAGTCACTGCTATTATTTGTATGACCAGAGCAAGACCAGCATATTAATTTTATTTGTCATAAAGTTATGTTGACATGATAGTAAAATTAATAAGAAAAACCTACTTGAACAAAGTTGAATTTGTATACGTCCATACTATCGTGGCATGCTAAATTCATGGTGTTCAAGGTGTTGGTGAATTTCTTATTATTGTTTTGAGGGAATCAATATTTAGTTAATTCAAAAAGTTTTTTTTGCCCTACATAATTTTATTTATGTGATTCTCAGGATTTCAAAAATGGGTTCTTTCAGTCCACTTATGGTGATTCTTAAAGAAAACAAACTTACTGGACCTAATTATATTGACTGAAAACGTAATTTGGATATTGTTCTGACTACTAAGGGGTACAAATATGTACTTGTTGAGGAATGCTCACCTAAGCCTGATACTAACTCTGATGAAGAGGTCAAAGAGGCTTATAAGAAGTAGAAAAAAGCAGATGAGATGGCGTAGTGTTACATTCTGGCATCTATGTCAAATGTACTGCAACATCAGTATCAGGCCATGGCCACTGCTTATGACATGATGTATAACCTCATGAAATTCTTCGAACATCAGAGTAGAGCAGCTAGGCAGTTTGCTATGAAATGTTTGATGAATACAAAAATGGCTGAGGGTACACCAGTAAGGGATCATGTTCTCAAGATGATGGGTCATCTGAATGAGATGGAGATCCTTGGAGCTGAAATCGATAGGGAATCCCAGATCGATATCATTCTCGGGACTCTGCCTAAAAGTTTTGACAATTTCTGCCTTAATTACAACATGAACAAAAGGTTGTATAGTTTGAAAGAACTTGTAAAAGAGCTACAGGATGCTGAATCTCTCTTTAGGCAGAGTGGTCATGTTTTTGTTTCTGAAAAGGCTTCTACTTCTAAGACAAAAGACGGTAAGAAGAAGAATAACATTCAGAAACAGGCAAACTCAGCAAAGAAGAGCATGGGACCTCAAGGCGCGGTAAAAAAGCCAAAAGGCAAATGTTTCAAGTGCAAAGGGTCAGGATATTGGAAGACTGATTGTCCACTTCTCAAACAAGGGAACAAAGAAGGTATATCTCATTTACTAGTAGTTGAAACATGTTTAGCGGTGTTATCTACCGGCACCTGGTGTGTAGATACAGGAGCCACTAATCATGTCTGCAATACATTACAGGGGTTCCAGGAAACCAGACGGCTCAGTGATGGAGAGATATGCTTGTTCATGGGTGATGCTACAAAAGTATTGGTCGTTGCATTAGGAGATGTTACTTTATCTTTTGGTAGAAATAAGTCTTTGACATTGAGAGATTGTCTTTATGCACCTTCACTTAGAAGGAATTTAGTTTCTGTTTCTATGTTAGTTAAGGATGGATATTCTGTTTATTTTAATGACAATATTGTTATTAGAAAGAATAAATATTTTATCTGTTCTGGTGCATTGGTTGATAATTTGTATGTCATTAATCCTATTTCGCCCAAAATGTAACTTATGGAAATGAATAATATGTCATCTAACTTAAATAAGAGAAAAGAACCTTCTTGTATGAACCAAACATATCTTTGGCACTTGCAATTGGGGCATATTAACCTAAGAAGGATTCAAATACTGGTTGAAGATGGACCTTTGAGTTCATTGGAAGTGGAAGCACTACCAGTCTGTGAATCCTGCTTGGAAGGTAAAATGACCAAAAGGTCTTTTACGGCAATGGGGTATAGGGCCAAAGACGTGTTGGAATTGGTTCATTCTGATTTGTGTGGACCCATGACTATCCAAGCTAGAGGTGGCTTTGAATATTTTGTCACATTTATTAACGATTATTCAAGGTATGGATACATTTATTTGATGCGCCGTAAGTCTGAGTGCTTTGAGAAATTCAAAAAGTACAAGGCTGAAACGGAGAAACGTCATGGAAAATGTATCAAGTCATTACGATCAGATCGTAGTGGCGAGTACCTCTTTGGAGAGTTTAGGGATTATTTGTCAGAGGCTGGGATTGCATCCCATTGACTGCACCTGGAACGCCCCAGCAGAATGGTGTAGCCGAAAGAAAGAATAAAACTCTTATGAAGATGGTTAGATCAATGATGAGTTATTCGGATTTGCCAGATTCGTTTTGGGAATATGCCTTAGAGACTGCAGCTTATATTTTGAACTTGGTTCCTTCTAAGTCAGTACCTCTTACTCCCATAGAGCTGTGGATTGGGCATAAGCCTAGTCTGAAACATGTTCGCATTTGGGGTAGTCCAGCACATGTGCTGAATGGGAAAACAGATACGTTGGAATCTCGTACAGAAGTATGCTTGTTTGTAGGCTATCCAAGAGGAACGAAAGGAGATTTATTTTATAGTCCTAAGGATCAGAAGGTTATTGTTAGCACCAATATCTGATTCTTAGAGGAAGACTATGTGATGAACCATAAACCCACAAGTAGAGTTGTTCTAGAAGAACTGAGACGTGAGACACCAAGTACTTCAGTACCAACACTACAAGAGGATGAGCCACAAATAACTGCATAACGTGTCACAAATGTAACACCACAACCCATAGTGCCTCGTCGTAGTGGGAGGGTTGTGATACAACCTGATAGATATATGTTCTTGGGAGAGTCGTCAGACTTCGTCCCTAAGGAACAAGATTATGATTCCTGTACCTACAATGAAGCACTCCAAGATATAGATACAGAGTCTTGGCAAAAAATAGTGATATCGGAAATAGAATCTATGGATTCTAATTAGGTCTGGGAGCTTGTAGAACCACCAATTGGTGTAAAAGCCATTAGATGCAAGTGGGTCTATAAGAGAAAAAGAGGATTAGATGGTAAGGTTGAAACCTTTAAAGCTCGGCTTATAGCAAAAGGTTTTACTCAAAGAGAGAGTATCGATTATGAGGAAACCTTTTCTCCTGTAGCCATGCTTAAGTCTATCCAGATTCTTTTATCTATTGCAGCTCATCTCGATTATGAGATTTGGCAAATGGATGTCAAGACAGCTTTCCTTAATGGAAGTCTTGAGGAAGACATCTATATGAAGCAACCAGACGGGTTCATTGAAAAGGGCCAGGAGCATCTTGTTTGTAAGCTCAAGAAGTCCATTTATGGACTTAAGCAAGCATTCAAATCTTGGAACATATGTTTTGATCAGGTAATAAAATCCTATGGATTTGATCAATGTCAGGATGAATCATGTGTATACAGAAAGTGTGACGGAAATGTGGTGGTGTTCCTAGTGCTTTATGTGGATGACATCTTGCCCATTGGAAACAATATGAAGGTGTTATCTGATGTTAGGGTATGGTTATCCAAACAGTTTGATATGAAGGACTTGGAAGAAGTAGGTCACATCCTTGGGATCAAATTTCTACGAGATCGCAAGAAAATGATGTTGAGCTTATCCCAAGCTTCCTATATCGATACTGTACTAACTCGTTTTAGTATGCAAAATTCTAAGAAAGGTTTCTTACCTTTTAGACATAGAATTGTTCTATCAAAGGAGCAGTATCCGAGGACACCTAAAGAGATAGAGAACATGAAAGCAGTTCCTTATGCTTCAGTAGTAGGAAGCTTAATGTATGCAATGCTATGTACGAGACCAGACATCTGCTTTGCCGTAGGCATGGTTAGCAGATATCAGTCTAACCCAGGACAAGAGCACTGGACTGCCGTAAAGCATATTTTGAAGTACCTGAAAAGGACTAAAGAGTACATGTTAGTTTAACAGGCAGATAGTTTAGTTCCCTTGGGGTATACAGACTCAAATTTTCAGTCAGATAGGGATTCCAGGAAATCTACCTAAGATTATGTATTTACTTTGGGAGGTGAAGCCATTGTGTGGAGGAGTATTAAGCAAAAATGTATTGCTGATTCCACCATGGAAGCCGAGTATGTGGCAGCCTCTGAGGCAGCCAAAGAAGCGGTTTGGCTCAGAATCTTTCTGTTGGACTTGGATGTGGTACCTAGTTTGCCTAAGTCTATTACACTTTATTGTGATAATAGTGGTGCAGTTGCAAACTTGAAAGAACTACGAGCCCATAAGACTGGCAAACACATTGAGCGCAAGTACCATCTGATACGAGATTTCGTAAAGAAAGGAAAAGTTGCTGTGATCAAGATAGTATCAGCCGACAACCTAGCTGATCCTTTTACAAAGAGCTTACTAGCTAAGGCTTTTGATAGTCATGTTGAGGGAATGGGAGTCAGATGTGTAGCAGCATGGCTTTAAGTATAAGTGGGAGATTTGTAACAGTATACTGAAAAGCAATGCTTTGAGTATAAGTGGAAGATTGTTAGGGTTATATACTAAAAGCATCACTTTTTTAGTAACCTTATTTCCTTAAATTTTGAATGAGAATCATATGGGCAAATGTTTGCATATTGTATTTGTTGCAAGTGTTAATGCAAATGTCTGATATTCTATATTGTAGATAATATGGTGTGCGGTGTCACACAGAAGATCATATTATCAGTTTCCTATGGAGTATATAAATAGTTCACAACCTAGATGGACTTGGACAATCTATTGGAAAGGTTGTAGTGTAATCTGGTATTAGTCTATCTTGACTATAGGTTTACACTAGTACACTTTGTGTGTATTGAATATGACCACTTGAGGTTGTTCTTTTTGTACTGACTACATAAGAGAACAAACACCTCTGTTATTAAGGATGCTTGTGCTCTTAACCCGGATATAATAACGGACATGTATATGCAGTGTACATTATTTTGACTCATAAAAGAGTGAGATTCATTATGGATCAACAACCTCTATGAATTGGGTAATAACATTGTATGTATGATGGGCTGTTGATTATAAATGGAATCCATGTCCCGATACATCGGGTTGATGATGTCCCCCTTAAGGAGCTCATAAGGATTGTCATGTAAACCCTGCAGGTGGATTATATCCGACATGACAAATAAAAGTTGAGCGGTACTACTTAAGGATAAAAGATGTCGAATCAATATAGTTGTCAGTAACTTAATTTGATCGACGGACATACGATATCTTAACATGGGGAGCCAAACGAGCATATAATAAAAGGAGCCCACAAACATAATTTGGGATTAGAGAGGTAGTACAACAATAGCTCATTAGTGGACCGAGCTATTGTTAATGGGCCTGGATTGTGTGTTCGGGCTGAACATGTGATATCCAGATCCGTTAGGAGGCCTAACCCTAATTTCTCCTCATGGTCCCTGTCGTAGCCTATATAAATCCTCTATTCTCTGTCCGCCATATTACCGATCAGAAATCTAAAACTTTCTCTAAATTCGTGATTTACGTAAGGAGAGAAAGAGAGGGCTGCCAAGGAGAAGAAAAGGTTGGAAGATCGTCGCCCACACGACGTCCAACTCGAGGAAGGAATACGTGCAGATGATCTTGGGGTCGTCCGCACGAGATTTCCCAGAATTACTTGTCTCCTTTCTGTCGCAGGTATAATTCGTGAACCCTAGTTTCCGCCTATGAAGGGTTAGAATACATATTAGATCTGTTTAACTTTCTATCGATTAATACGCACACCAAAGGAAGGGTCCTGGAAATCCCCAGTTCCATCAATACCATAGGCCGAAAAGTCATTGATGGTCCACATAAGTGCTGTTTGCATCTGAAAATTTTGTTTTCTAGGTACATCGTACGTGTTGGAACCTACTTTTCAGAGCTGATTCAACTCATCAATTAATGGCTGTAAATACACATCGATGTTCCTTTTCGGATTGTTTGGACCTGGGATAATAACGGTGAGGAACATATACGGAGTCTTCATGCACATCCAAGGCGGTAGATTGTACGAAGTGACGATCACAGGCTAACACGAATACTGGGATTCCGAAAGTCCGAATGGGGTAAAACCGTCGGAGCAGAGACCCAATCTGACATTACGCGGATCAGAAGCAAAATCTGGATACTCTCGATCAAAGTGCTTCCATGCTTATCCATCAGATGGATGATCCAACACTCCTTCGGTCTGTTCCCGCTTATGCCAACTAATGTTTTCTGCAGTTTCCTTCACCATAAACAACCGCTGCAACCGCGGCATCAACGGCAAGTAGTACATCGAATCGGTAGGCTTTCTGGCACCGACAGACTTTCCTCTACCACTGCCCTTGTAGCAATCGGCACCACAAAATCTGTAGGTGTCTTCATCCTTGTCGTCTTTGTAGTACAACATGCACCCGTTGTGACATGCATCGATTTTTTTGTATCCTATCCAGAGCGATCTCACTATCCTCTTAGACCGGTAGAAGTCTTTAGGCAACTTAGCACCGTCGGGCAATATTTCTATAAGCAACTCCATAAGACGGTTGTAGCAATCTTGCGACATGTTAAAATCGAACTTGATGCTCAACAATCTTATAACCACCTCTAACGGTGAATTTTCCTCATAACCAGGATATAATGGAGTCCTTACATTCTCCAGCAACACCATGAACTGTGCAACATCGGCGTTCGGTGCCTCCTCATGTGTATCAAGATCGTCCTGATCGAAACAAGGCCCTGCCGCGTCAAAAATCATGTTCACCAACCCATCGTCGTAAGCAGCATTGTTGTGGACATCCACATAAGGCTCATACTCCGATGCTAAAGACACAAGTTCTCCGTGCGCGCTCCACTTATAGTAATTCGGCGTGAAACCCTTCGATTATAAATGATACGTGACTTCCACTTCTGGATGATATTTTAAGTTGCGACATCTCACACACGGACACTTAATTTTGGTACCGTCTATGTACTAAGGGAACGCCTTGGCAAACTGCAGGAACTGCTGTACATCCTCTATGAATTCATCCCACACACCGCACATGTCATAAGGATGACAGTTGTACATCCACGAACGGTTCCGTAAGTAGTAATTCATATCCATATCCAATTGAGGATAATTCTGTAAGATAGATACATGCACATTGCAGTCAGTGAATGAATGTTAAGGTAGTTTAGATATCGGTGCGCAACATAAACTGTTCATTCATTCTACATATTTCAAACAAAGAATTTGAAGGAAGAAACAAAAACAACTGTGTTGGGACTTAAACAACTGTGTTGGGACTTAAACAACTGTCTTGTGTCAATGTGTCGTATCCGATAGACCGATACTAATCCGATACGGTCGATACTAAGTACATTCGGTCGAGGTATAATTGTACTTGTAGGAATACATGACACTAAGTACATACGGCCGATACTAATCCGATACGGTCGATACTAATGCGATACCGATTCTGATACTTATCCCAACTGTCCAATATCAACCCTTTGGGTCTACAAGAGTTACTTTATCCAGTTTGTCAAAAAAGGTAAATTTTTTTAAATTAATATCCAATATCGACCCTTTGGCCTGTGCTTGAGCAGTATCCTAACTCAAACTATCTATCCTAACTAATAAATTAATATCCTACTTTAATATCTACTAACTCTCATATTCCTTCTAACATAAACTAATATCCTAATCTAAACTAACCCTTTAACTGAAACTAATATCTAAACAATGCTAATCATGAACTAACACCCTAACCTGGAAGTCCACACTGCTCAAGCACAGGCCAAAGGCCAAGTTATAAGGCAAAATATAGGCAACTGCCTGTAGCTACAAGAAAAAACCAAATGTTGATGGTATATATACCGTCAACATTTAAAAAGTTTACTTGTCTTGACAAAATGAGTGAAGTAACTCTTATAGACAGAAATGATACTCTATACACTCTATGTAATACGATATACCAATCATACCTACACTTCTAGGATACTCTATACACTGTAGTAATGAATTGCCCTTACTAATGATGCTCTTAGATAACATATTTAACAGATGAGATTTTCATGTTGCACTTACGCATTTGTAGCTATAAACTGCTTGAGCAACAACATATAGGTATGGGAATCGGTATCGGACTATTCCTATGAGTATTGGTATCGGCGATATCGGTAGTAGACTTACTAGCTAGGGTTTTGGTCAAACTCTAGTCCACAAGTTCAATTAGCCTATTGGGTTCATTTCTAGGTAATCCTATAGATATCTCAGGGTATAGGCTAAGGTACACTAGGTCAAGCACATATGTATACTATATATATACAATAACATATATATATATATATATATATATATATTTATATATATATATATATATATATATATATATATATATATATATATATATATATATATATATATATATATATATATATATATATATTTTTTTTTTTTTTTTATATATATGTTATTGTATATATATATAAAATATATATATATATATAAAATATATATATATATATATATATATATATATATATATATATATATATATATATATATATATATTTTATATATATATATATATATATATATATATATATATATATATATATATATATATATATATATATATATATGTTATTGTATATATATATACAATAAAAAAATATATATATATATATATATACAATAACATATATATATATATATATATATATATATATATATATATATATATTATATATATATATATATATATATGTTATTGTATATACTATATATACAATAACACATATGTGTTATTGTATATATAGTATATACAATAACATATATATATATATATATATATATATATATATATATATATATATATATATATATATATATATATATATATATATATATTTTAACGAACACTACACTTTATTCATATCAAAAGAGGAGTACCAACTCAGGTTACAACCATTCAGTGATTACAACGAACTGTAGCTTTAGCAACTTGCCTATGGACTTCACCAACCAACTTCTCAAAACCATATGAGTACTGCTCATATCTCCACTTGTTCCTATTCTTCCACAACACCCATATCACGGCAGCCACCACAACCTCCTTCCTATGTTTCTTCCTCTTCCTCCACCATGAGCGCAACCTGTGTAATAGAGTGCTGCCAGACATAGTAATCCCATAAGTTTGTTGAACAGATGTCCATACTTTGATAGCCAACTCGCCCTCATGAAAAATATGAGACATATTTTCCACATTCGGATTGACACAGCAATGACATTTCGAAACCAAACAGTATCCCAACCGAACTATATTATCATCAGTAGGCAGTTTATTGTGCAGTAATCTCCAACATAGTATCGACCACTTTGTAGGGATACATTTGTTCCATATATGCTTGTGATAAGGAAGCTTTGGAAGATAAACACGAGCCAAATCCCAGGCAGAAGAAACAGAGAACATACCTGTTCGGCCATATCTCCAAATCCAGCCCATGTCTCCTTGAACAATATGTTGACCAGCAAGCCTTCTACCAAGGATTAATCTTTTCCAAACATGAGAAGCATTGGAAGTAAGCTGAACTTGTAATGCCGACTCATGCGAACTATACTTCCTTTTAAAAAATTGTGTCCAGAGAGAATCTTGAGACAGAAATTTCCACCAAAGTTTAATGGTCATCGCTGCCATAACATCCTCTAGGCGTCTCACACCCAATCCTCCTTCTTCTTTGGTACGCGCAATCGATGCCCATCCCAGCCATGTGCGTTTTGCCACTCCTTCATGAGAGCCCCAAAAGAAAGAGGAGAACATAGCCTCTAATCGGTTCAATACTGCCAATGGTTGATCACACGCTGCTAAAGTATATACAGGGATAGAAGCGAACACATTCTTGATTAAAACCAGTTTTCCTCCAGGAGATAAAATTTTATTATGCCATCCATCCAATCTATGACGGATCTTGTCTAAAGGCTCTTCATACATGCCCCCATTACGTCTGCCAGCCATAAGAGGACAACCAAGGTAAGTGAAAGGAGGAGAGCCAACATTGAAGCCAAACCTGGTAGCCAGTTCATCTCCTTTCGAAGGACTCTCCTTCGAAGACAAATAGATGGAAGACTTGTGCTTGTTAATCTTCTGCCCTGACATAGCTTCATATCTGGAAAGAATACAGTTGATCATGCCAACAGAGCGCAAATCTCCTGCAGAAAAAAGAAGTACATCGTCTGTATAGGCCAAATGTGAAGAACAGTTTGGCAACTCTAGAGGGGGGTGAATAGAGTTTATATAGAAAAATAGCCAATTAAAAATAACTCTTTCACCGATAATAAATAATCAGAGTAAAGTGCGGAAAATAAATGAAGAGCAGAAGAGCATACGCAAACACATCGATTTTAACCTGGTTTCCCTCGTGGAGGACTAGTCCAGGCCTGAGAACTCTAGCTCAGGATTAAATCCACTATTTGTGAAATAGTAGTTTACAACCCGTGCCTTTTCTTCAGAAGAGCACGTCAACTTCTAACAGAGGATCGCAGTGGCGATTTGCTTGGAATTGTCCAAGCGACTTCTTCGACTCTTGCACAAGAATCCTAACTGAGAGATGCTGAGCACTCGAGACTTAGGAGGCTTGTGGCTAGTAGATGGGAAGGGTATGGCTTATTGAGCTTATAAGAGAGAATAGAAGAGAAGATTGGATGGATTGAAATGAGAGAATTCATGCCCTATTTATAGTGTTTTTATAGGCAGAATTCGGCCAGAATTCGGGTAGGAAAATTCAAAAATTTGGCCGTTGGACAACTAGCAACCAGCTATCCCTAAAATTAGGGTTCCTGATTTCTAGGGGACAGAGTTCGGCCCGAACTCTGTGTGGAGGCAGAGTTCGGCCCGAACTCTGTCTCCAGAGCACAGAGTGGTTCTAAGGGGACCAGTGGGCAGTTTTTGGTTCAGTGGAGCTTGGGATTTTGGGTAGGTTATAGACTAAGTTCCAAGAGCTCAGCATGACTCAGAGTACACAAGTCTAGACTCAATAAAATTATAAAATACAGACTCCAGAACACACTGAGAGCCGGAGACTGAGCTGTCATCTGTCTTGAACTGAATGCAGTCGTCGTGTGTCGTATTAAATTAATATAAATATTATTTAGTCAATGTTGTCAATATTTGGTTGACTGTGACTTTGTGTCAACAATCTCCCCCATATTGATAATTGATAAAATAATATATGTATATTCAACATTCATACCTGGACACAGTTGATTATAGCAATATAGCTCCCCCATACTCGATGCCGAGCTAGAATGTAATAGCTCCCCCGTAATCAGTGAACGGTGCTGAGCTAAAAGCAATAGCTCCCCCAGAAATAGTGCATGAAACCTGTATATATCTCCCAAAAAGCACAAACAAGCACAGATATACCAAAAGATAGGATATGATACCAATACCAAGAGAATATATCCAGACATATATATCCAGCCAGAATATACATAGTTCTTCCCCTTTTGGCAGTTAGCAATATAGACTGCAGATGAATGAATAATAGAGAAACTGCAGAAGATAATTATAGTAATACAACCACACCAAGCAGAGAAGAAACAGTATAGAAATAATCAAAAGAAGTACTAGCATAAAGTGTCATAACCAAATGTCAAACACATAACCAGAGTTTAAAAACATCCAAGTACATAAAACTGAAACTAACTAGAAATGAAAATGCATCAACTAATGTCATCATCAGCAGCAGCAGCAAGTAGTAGCCAATCTCCATCACGGAGCACGAGAAGGTCCTGGAACATCTGAAGGACCAGGGAAGGAGTGACGAGGGTCCACAAAAGCATCATTCGGATCCATATAATGCATAACCCACGGATCATCAATGCGATGACCCGCGCGCGCTGGATCCCTCTCCATGGGAATGTGCAGATGCTGAGACAGGGAATATCGTATATCATGCAGAGAGTTGCCGAGAGCACTCATCTGCAGAGTAGTACGATAGTCCAGCTGTGTCCAGCGATCGTCCTCAAGAGTAAAACGATCCCGGAGCAAAGTCTGAATAGACTCAAGAGTGGCAGGTGGAGGAGGTACATCCTGACCGAGTGGAGGAGAGTCAGGCTCCGCATCATCAGAATGCTCAGAGGCCTCAGGAGAGGCGACGACTGCCTGAGTACGTCGTGCTTTGGACAGAAAAGCAGGAGCAGGCAAGAACTGACAGTCATGAATAGGAATGATGAATGCACGAAAAACCATAGGAAGGTATAAAGGATAAACCAAGGCTCTTGGTTTCTTCCTACAATTTATCATCCAATCCATCATTGTCCTAGGAAGATTGAAGGGGATACGATAATGAAGGTGATATAAAGCAGAGATCTCAAAGTAGGTAACTTCATCAGTTGAACCAGCCTTGGGTAAGATGGTGTTAAAAATCATTCGATGAAGCTCATAGAAGTAGGGGTTGAGATGCTTGGCCATAAGTTTGCGAGGACTTATGTTAGGAGCACATAATTCCTCCTTGAATCCTTCAAGAGAAGTATCACCAACAAATTAAAATTGACGTGCTTTCACAAGTTTATCCCAAGCATCAAGATTAACAAGATCAAGAAAATCCCCCAACTCAGAATCATTGAAGACTATGTCAATACCGGCAACCCGGGAATAGATGTGGGTTGCATCTAAAGTTAAATTGCAATAAAACATTTGGATTGCACTACGGTAGATGACAAAATTTGAAGCAACTAAAGCATCCAAACATAGATCACGAAACAGAGATTCAAATTGAGCAAAGATTGTAAAATTTATCGGATGTCCCCCGAACACCGGACGAGTACGAAAGTCGCTAAACCATGCATTAGACGCGTCTAGCGACACAAATAATCGTTCGTCATATGTATTAGGGTCTTGGGGATTAGGCGTGTTGAACAACGGATGAAGGGGTTGTTGTTCACCTACTTGCTCAACGGGAGGAGGAGGATTCGAAGAGGAGGCACCCTCGGTTCGGATTCTCTTCCCACGATTGGGCAAGCGTGGAGCCATTTGCAAGAAATTAGAGAACTTGAAATGGAGAGAAAGAAGGAGATATACCTGAAAATAACAACAAACAGTGGAAGAGAATGATGAGAAACCCTTTTTCCTTGATTTTGAGAAGTAATGGAGCCTTCTAGATCAAAAACTAGGGTTAGGGTTTTGAGAAAAGAGTTTGGAGAGGTGAGGAAGGAGGCAAATGTGAATGAGAGAGAGGGAATCCCGAAATAAAATAGGGGTTTGTCTTTGGTCGGATGACATATGGACCATAGGATCTAAATTGATCCAACGGCAGAGCCAGATCCCGACACTGGAACTTAGGGACCGAACTCGGCCCGAACTCTGTTAGGGGCAGAGTTCGGCTCGAGTTCTGGATCAGTGGTCCAGAACTAAAGGCAGGCTGAAAAGATAGAAAAATTGATTAAGTGTTGAACAAAAGAGATTTTGAGGATAAAAGATTGATGAAAACAATGAAGTACATAGAGAGGTACACAAAGGTCATAATGAACTTTAGGAAAAATCAATTAGGCAATAATAAATCGGAACAAACCATATAATAAACAAGGAAATATATTGTAATTCAGTATTTCAAATTTGCCATGGGTTAGCTGCAGGGGCCGGATCCCAGCTAGCAGTAGTCCTGAGGACTAGTGCACCGTGTCGCTTAGGCTTTTACGCCTTTTTGTCAGAAGGACCCTTTCGGCTTGTACCCATAATAAATTCGTCATAAAAGAATCAAAATATACTCGATATTTACGCAAGTAAGTCTCAACTTATAACTGCTTCATCCAAAATTCCGAGTTCACGACAAAGAAAATTGAAGCGCTCTTCGGATAATGGCTTAGTAAAGAAATCTGCTAGCTGATGATCAGTGTCAATAAATTCTAAGTTAATCGTGCCATTTTGCTGATGATCACGCAAAAAGTGGTGTCTGATCTCAATGTGTTTAGTGCGTGAGTGGCAGACAGGGTTCTTAGTCAAATTGATGGCACTAGTATTGTCACAGAATATAGGAATATGCATGAAAGAAAATTTATAGTCTTCAAGGGTTTGCTTCATCCACAGAATTTGTGCACAATAACGCCCAGCTGCTATGTATTCAGCTTCTGTTGTGGATAGTGCGACAGAGTTCTGCTTCTTGCTAAACCATGAGACTAAAGCCTTTCCTAATAAATGACACGTGCCGCTAGTACTTTTACGGTCGACCTTGCATCCAGCAAAGTCAGCATCAGAGTAACCGATGAGGTCAAATGATGTTGACTTGGGATACCATAGGCCCACTGTAACCGTACCCTTAAGGTATCGAAAGATACGCTTAACCGCGGTCATGTGAGATTCCTTAGGATTTGCTTGATATCTAGCACATAGACAAACACTAAACATGATATCGGGGCGACTAGCAGTTAAATAAAGTAAGCTGCCTATCATACCTCGATACTTATGTTGATCAACGGGTTTGCCGCTCTCATCTGGTTCGAGTTTGGTTGAGGTAGCCATTGGAGTGCTGATTGGTTTGATGTTGTCAAGATCGAACTTTTTCAGCATGTCCTTGGTGTACTTCGATTGACAGATGAAAGTTCCATTAGCCAGTTGTTTTACTTGCAGACCAAGAAAGTAGTTGAGCTCTTCCATCATGCTCATCTTAAATTCCGTCTGCATACACTTGGCAAATTCCTGACAAAGAGTTTCATCAGTAGACCCAAAAATAATATCATCAATATAAATCTGAATTAATAAAATAGTGTCTTTGAAAGATTTTATAAACAGTGTAGTGTCAATTTTCCCTTTTGAAAAACCTTTCTCAAGTAAGAAGCTACTGAGCCTTTCATACCAAGCTCTGGGGGCTTGTTTGAGGCCATAAAGTGCTTTCTTTAGCTTGAACACGTGGTCGGGAAATTTGTGATTTTCAAAGCCAGGAGGTTGTTTCACATAAACTTCCTCCTTAATAAAACCATTCAGGAAAGCACTTTTCACATCCATTTGAAATAATTTAAAGTTTTGAAAATTAGCAAAAGCACAAAGCATCCGAATGGATTCTAGTCTAGCAACAGGAGCATACGTCTCATCGTAGTCGATACCTTCCTCTTGGTTGTATCCTTGAGCTACTAGACGAGCTTTGTTACGTGTGACTGAACCATCTTCATTTACTTTGTTTCTAAAAACCCATTTAGTACCAATTATCGAGTGATTAACCGGTCTAGGAACGAGTTCCCATACTTGGCTTCTCTCGAATTGGTTGAGTTCTTCTTGCATAGCAGAAATCCAAAATTCATCATTAAAAGCTTCAGGAATGTTTTTAGGCTCTACTTGTGAAATGAAGGCAGTGCTAGCAACGGAGTCTCTTAGTGATGATCTAGTAGTTACTCCACGTGAAACTTCTCCTATAACTAAATTTTCTGGATGAGAAGGTTTGAAAGAGAATTTCTTAGGCAAACCCTCCAGAGAATTAGTTTCGGTTGAAGTATTCATTGGAGTAGAAGTTGATGGCTCAACGTCATCATCAAGAGTACTTGCTGCACTGTTGTCTTCATCAAAAGTCACATTTGTTGACTCTTCCACAATAAGTGAGCGTTTATTGAAAACTCTATATCCCTTACTCTTGGCGGCATAACCAAGAAAAATACCATCGTCAGCTTTGGCATCAAATTTGCCTAAGTTGTCTTTGGTGTTAAGGATAAAACATCTACAACCAAAAACTTTAAAATAAGAAACATTTGGGGTTCTCCCAAACCAAAGCTCATAGGGTGTTTTCTTCGTAATGGGACGAATAAGTATCCTATTTAAAATATGGCATGCTGTACTTACAGCCTCTGCCCAAAAATATTTCGGAAGAGAAAATTTATTCAACATGACTCTAGCCATATCACCAAGAGTCCTATTCTTCCGCTCCACAACACCATTTTGTTGAGGAGTTTTAGGACAAGAGAATTCATGATCAAAACCATTTGCATTACAAAAACTTTCAAAATCATAATTTACGAATTCGCCTCCATGATCACTTCGGATTCGAGTAATCATGTAGCCTTTTTCGTTTTGAACTTTCTTTACAAAAATTTTGAAAGCAGAAATAGCATCGCTCTTATTAGCGAGAAAGAAAACCCATGTAAATCTCGAAAAATCATCAACAATAACAAATGCATAAAGTTTGCCTCCAAGGCTAGCTATTCTACTAGGACCAAATAAATCCATATGAAGTAGTTGCAAGGGTCTAGTAGTACTTACAGAGTTGATAGAATGAAATGAGGATTTAGTTGCCTTGTTTAGTTCACATTCGGCACATACCGTGTCCTTTTTGAACGTGATGTCAGGTAATCCTCTCACTAGCTTCTTGGTAGAAAGCCTGGATATAGCATCCATGTTGGCATGACCAAGACGCTGGTGCCAAAGTAGTCGTTCGTCTTTGTGGGCATATAGACATCTACCTGCATTGTTAGTATTTATAGAAAGATAGAAAATGTAGATGTTGTCCTCTCTTTTCCCTTCAAAAGCAATGTCTCCTGTTGACCTATCATAGATGTAGCAACTGTTTTGTCCAAAGATAATATCATATCCATGATCAGCAAGATGACTAATGCTGAGCAGGTTATGCTTTAACTCGGTCACTAGGCAGACATCCTTTATTACAGGAGAAGGAGGATGACCAATGATACCATTACCTATAATGTGCCCTTTGAGATTGTTACCGAAGGATACGTATCCTTCTCTCTTTATCGATAGTGATGCAAAAAGATTTGCGTCTCCCGTCATATGTCGCGAGCATCCACTATCGAGAATCCACTTACTTTCAGTTAAGGAGGGAAGGTCCACCTACATCAAGAGTAGATGTGACCTTTGGTACCCGAGTTCTTGAGGGTCCTGAAAAGTTAGTCTTTGGGAACCAAGCATATATCCTTTTATCTACAAGTCTTCTCACTCTGCACTGTGGTGAGATGTGTCCATGTAATCCACAATAAGTACAGATAGCATTCTTATTTATACTAGGAGCATGAGAATAATATCTATAAGCAACAGGATGAGGATGGACATGATGTGAAGAGTTAGCATGGTGAAGATGATTATGCATGGAATAAGTGGCATGGTGATGGTGTCTATGAGGCATAGAATGATGGTATTGTCTATGATGTGTGATATGCTGATATTGTCTAGATGGCATGGCATGATGATTTTGTCTATATGGTATATGAGGACCTTGTCTATATGGTATTGCATGATGATTTTGTCTATATGGCATGGCATGATGATTTTTATGTGTGGAGTGATGTTGATTGTGTCTTTGTGCATGATGAGTGTGTACTGAGTGAGAATTGTTCTTACGTGCACGTGGTTTGTGAAAGTTTGTGTATATAAATGCATGGTTATGTGCTGAATGAGAATGACGTGATTGACTATCATGAGTGGTATTGTGCCCATGTGATTGGGTTTGAGGTTGAACAACCTGTTTACCCAATTTGGTTTCTAATCTTTTAGAAACAGCTTGCAGTTCATCAACCTTAATATTTAAGCCATATATCTTAGTCATAGAAATCTTGTGTCTACTCTTTTCTTCAGCAAGCAACGTGTTGAGTGTAGTGATTTCTTGAGTTTGTTGCTCAATACGTGCTTCAGCATCATGCAAGCTTAATTTAAGCTTGGATACTTCATCAGTGTCATTAGTGGGTGACGTGTTTCTAACATTATCAAGAAGTAAAGAAATTCTTTGTATCTCATCTTCTAGACTTTTGATTTTGTCCTTGGCATGTTTATATTTACCGATGACCTTTTTATGATCATCGAGTAAATCAGTGAAAGCATCGCCAAGTTCATCAAAAGAGAAGTCATCCAGAGTTTCGTTAGATACCTTGTTGGAAGTTGCCATCAAGCACACATTTGCTGTATCTTAAGGAGAGTCCTTTTCTTTCTCAGAGTCACTCGCTTCACTTTCATGCCAGATGCCTGTATTAGCATATTTCTTTGATGAGTTCTTTTTGTATGGCTTCTCATAGCGGTTGCTCTTCTTCAGGAATGGGCAGTCTTTTCGGACATGTCCAGTTTTCTTGCAACCGTAACAAGTTGGTTCCTCTTCATCGTCTTCTTGAGATTCCTTCTTCCTTCGATTGAAGCGAAGGAATTTTCTGAAGTTGCGAACCGTGAGAGCTTGGTCTTCATCATCCGAGTTATCTTCTTCGGTCTCATCATGATTAGCTCTTCGTTGATGAGCTTTGAGTGCGATCTCCCTGGTCTTCGGAGCAGGCTCTTCGAAGTCCTTGAGGTCAAGCTCGTGAGTCATAAGCTTACCCATCAAGGTCTCCATTGACATTGTTGTGAGATCGTTTCCTTCTATGATGGCTGTCACCTTAGGGTTCCAAATCTTTGGTAGCCCTCTGAGTAGCTTACGAATCTTCTCGTGGTTTGAGTACTGCTTTCCAAGCGAGGATAGAGGATTGATGATGTCGAGGAATCTTGTGAACATTTGAGTGATCGTCTCACTTGGCTTCATCTTGAAAGCTTCGTATTCTTGAGTGAGACAGCTTATTTTGGATTCCTTGACCTGTGTGGTTCCTTCATGCGTCACTTTTAGAAGTCTCCATACTTCATGAGCAGTGGTGCATGTAGAGACCCTGTTGAACTCATTCCTGTCTATAGCACAGAATAAAGCATTAATAGCCCTAGCATCTAGACTTGCCTGTTTCTTCTCCTCGACAGAATATTTGTCGTGTGGTTTCTCAATGAGGTCACCATCGACAACTATTCTGGCGGGCTTTTTGTAACCGTCAGTGACGACAGTCCACAGGTCAAAGTCTAGAGACTTAAGATAGAAGCTCATCCTTGTTTTCCAATATGTGTAGTTAGTCCCATCAAATAGGGGAGGCCTATGAGTGGACTGACCTTCACCATGATTAGAAATCAAGGATTGTGTGGTTGCCATGGATCAGCTCTTAGGATGTTAGTCCTTATAAAGAGAACAGAGCTCTGATACCAATTGAAGAACAGTTTGGCAACTCTAGAGGGGGGTGAATAGAGTTTATATAGAAAAATAGCCAATTAAAATAACTCTTTCACCGATAATAAATAATCAGAGTAAAGTGCGGAAAATAAATGAAGAGCAGAAGAGCATACGCAAACACAGCAATTTTAACCTGGTTTCCCTCGTGGAGGACAAGTCCAGGCCTGAGAACTCTAGCTCAGGATTAAATCCACTATTTGTGAAATAGTAGTTTACAACCCGTGCCTTTTCTTCAGAAGAGCACGTCAACTTCTAACAGAGGATCGCAGTGGCGATTTGCTTGGAATTGTCCAAGCGACTTCTTCGACTCTTGCACAAGAATCCTAACTGAGAGATGCTGAGCACTCGAGACTTAGGAGGCTTGTGGCTAGTAGATGGGAAGGGTATGGCTTATTGAGCTTATAAGAGAGAATAGAAGAGAAGATTGGATGGATTGAAATGAGAGAATTCATGCCCTATTTATAGTGTTTTTATAGGCAGAATTCGGCCAGAATTCGGGTAAGAAAATTCAAAAATTTGGCCGTTGGACAACTAGCAACCAGCTATCCCTAAAATTAGGGTTCCTGATTTTTAGGGGACAGAGTTCGGCCCGAACTCTGTGTGGAGGCAGAGTTCGGCCCGAACTCTGTCTCCAGAGCACAGAGTGGTTCTAAGGGGACCAGTGGGCAGTTTTTGGTTCAGTGGAGCTTGGGATTTTGGGTAGGTTATAGACTAAGTTCCAAGAGCTCAGCATGACTCAGAGTACACAAGTCTAGACTCAATGAAATTATAAAATACAGACTCCAGAACACACTGAGAGCCGGAGACTGAGCTGTCATCTGTCTTGAACTGAATGCAGTCGTCGTGTGTCGTATTGAATTAATACAAATATTATTTAGTCAATGTAGTCAATATTTGGTTGACTGTGACTTTGTGTCAACAAAATGAGTCACTGGAAAACAACCTCGAGGAGTAACAAATGGAGTAAAGCCCTCCATATCCGGCAATTGTTTCAAACTTCTAGTTAGGACCTCAGCAGCTATAATAAACAGAGCCGGAGACAATGGATCGCCCTGTCGCAATCCCCTAAACGCTTGAAAGTATTCTGTAGATTCCCCGTTAATCAAAGGAGAATACCATACATTGTTCATGATCCGCAACATCATATCGACCCATTCATTATAAAAGCCAAACTTGCGGAGAACCTTAAGTAAAAACCGCCAATCAACTCGATCATATGCCTTCGCCATATCTAGTTTAATTGTAATATTACCTCCTCTATTCTTTTTGTTCATCTTTGCCATCATTTTCTGAGCCAATAGAATGTTATCGACTATTTCTCGACCTTGCACGAACCCACTTTGTTCTTGAGAGATCAAACGAGGAAGTATGGGTGCTAGCCGACGAGATAAGAGCTTAGAAATAATCTTATTCAGCACAGTACAGAGACTTATGGGCCTGTAATCACCAAAAGCTTTCGGCTGTTTGATCTTAGGAATGAGCACGATCGAAGTATTAGTGAAAGCCCGAGGAAGTGAAAATCCATCCATAAACATCGAGATAGCCTCTAAAATATCATCACCAATCGTGTTCCAACTCTGTAAATAAAACAGAGGAGTAAACCCATCAGGACCAGAGGCACTCGATTTATCCAGGCTCTTGATAGTCTCCAATATCTCCTCTTTAGTAGGCTCAGCAATAAGACTATCGTTGTCCTCAACTGTTACAATGTTAGGGATCAAGTTCAGCAAGTCATCATCATCCTGGATCTCCCCTCGTTCATAGGACTTGGCAAAGAATTCTTTCGCATATGCATGAATGTCCTGTTTTTCTGAAAGGGTATCACCTGCCTCATTAACAATAGAATGAATATGTAGAGATTTTTTTCTATTATTCACACACCCATGAAAGTAGGCAGTGTTTTTATCTCCTTCTAAGTCCCATTTGAGACGGGCCTTTTGCCGCCAATATGCCTCTTCAATGCAGACTTTTTGTTTTAGCAGGGCCTTAGCCTTAGCAAGCTGTTCAAAAGATACCTGAGTATTAGAGACCTCATGATGAAGTTCTGCAGCTAGCACCGAGTCTTCTGCTTCCTTGACTGACTGGAAGATATCCCCATAAGAATTCCTACTCCACGATGATAAACTCTTCTACATGCATCAAGACGAAGAGAGACTCTGGTAACTGCATTCGGGTGATCAACCGAATGCCAAGCTTGAAGAATACGAGCCGGGGACTCCTCATGAGACGCCCACAAGTCCAGAAATCGAAATTGCTTCCTTCCTCCCACCGATTCCTTCTTGAAATGTGCAAGAATAGGCGCATGATCCGACTCCAGTTTATTAAGGTGATCTACCTTGGACAGAGGAGCCAGTCTAAGCCAAGCACGATCAACCAATACCCGATCTAGACGAGAACCACACTTCCCATCCTTCATTGACTTAAGCCAAGTGAAACAACTACCAGAATACGGAAGCTCAGAAAGTGCTGCAGCCATCTTGAAGTTGGCAAACTCCTCGATAGATACTGGGTCCGCAGAAAGTCCTGCAGCCTTCTTGAAGTTGGCAAACTCCTCGATATACAATAACATATATATATATATATATATATATATATATATATATATATATATATATATATATATATATATATATATATATATATATTATACAAAAAAAAAAAAAAAAAAAAAAAATATATATATATATATATTTTATACAATAACATATATATATATATATATATATATATATATATATATATATATATATATATTTTTATATATATATATATATATATATGTTATTGTATAAAATATATATAATATATATATATATATATATATATATATATATATATATATATATATATATATATATATATATGGAAGCGGATATATATATATATATATATATATATTATATATATATATATATATATATATATATATATATATATATATATATATATATATATATATATATATATATATATATATATATATATATATATATATATATATGGAAGCGGATCAAAAGCCCCCTTAGAAAACCCCCAAAAAAACCCCTCACTCTCAGCCGTCCATTTAATGTTAATATTAATGTTTATGTTAATATTAATGTTAAATACTAAAATTAACATTAAACTTAACATTAAAATTAATATTAACTTTAACATTAACATTAACATTAATATTAACATTAACATTAATATAAAAATAAAAATAAATATTAATATTAACATTAACATTAACATTAATATTAACATTAACATTAACATTAATATTAACATTAATATTAACATTAAATGGACGGCTGAGACTGAGGGGATTTTTAGGGGGTTTTCTACGGGGGGTTTTGGTCCGCTCCATATATATATATATATATATATATATATATATATATATATATATATATATATATATATATATATATATATATATCCTCTCATTAATATAGTATAACTCATATCCCAACATACCCTCTCAAATATGCAAGCCTACTTATATACATAACTCAACTGAACCTATCTCAGAAAACTAAACCAAGGCAAACATCCATATGTATCAATGCATATGCTAACCTACACATAACATGAAATCTGAACTCACTGCACTTAGACAACACACGCATGAGAAAATACCTACATATACATCATCCTATATATGACAATAAACAATACCAACATATAATATATATATATGAAACTGTAAACCCAAACTTATCCCAAACTGGTATGTAAACCCACAAACTGAACTGAACTACAACCCAAGCTAACTCAAAGACTCATAAACTCAACCTGGAAATCAAACTCAAAAGCAAACCCTAACTCAGAACTACCCCAAACTCCCAAACAATATGATACACCATTCAATTATATAGCCTATTTATATAAATACATACATATACATATATATGTTTAATATCACCAATACAGAAATAATGTAAGAATCGTATCAGTCATGATCAGGACTAACATTTAGGTTAGGGTTTACCTAGTCGGGGCCGGAGGAGCGGGTCGTCGAGGGGGCAGGGCGTCGCCGGTGGGGAGCTGGAGATGAGGGTGAGCGGGGTCGCCGGTGGGAGCAGGGTCGCCGAGCGGGGTCGCGGACGGTCGGGGGCCGAGGGGGGAGGGTCGCCGAGGGGGAAGGGGGTTGCCGGAGGCCGAGGGGGGAGGGGGTCGCCGGAGAACGAGGGGGGAGGGGGGTCGCCGGAGGCCGAGGGGGGAGGGTCGCCGAGGAGGAGCGCGCTTTCGTTTGAAATGTCACGCCCCAGTACCGAAATACGGAGACGGACTAGGCCAGCTAATCCATACGAGGTATATAAACGTCATACGGCGATCGTGGCTGTCAAGAGACAAGGGGGTGCATGCTACAATCAAGTCTCCTATGGTCTCACAGAGCATCTAGGTCTCAATCAATCAAACAAGAAGCAATAAATAATGATCATATAAGATAAAGCAGTAAGGCGTCCCCGACGCATCATCAAAATGATCATGGGGATCTAGCTTTATAAGTTAGCTAGCCCAGAGAGTCATAGGTACATAATTGTTTTCAGCTGCAGTCTGATTTAATTACAAATTATGCAAGACAAAATATCCAGATTAGCCGGCTAACAGGTGCCGGTGGCTAAACGCCAGAACATAAGTAAAGATACTAGAGTGGTGAAGAAGAAACCCACTCGAGTCCCCCGCCAGCCATGCTCCTAGTATGCACCATTGACGTCGGGAAGGAAGTTTGGATCCTCAGGCGCTGCTACGAGATCTGGCCAAACAAAACCAGCGGGGTCAGCCCCGAATAGCAAGTACCACAAGGAAGCACAAAAGTGTGAGATAAAACCCAAGCAAATAATAATAATAATACTAGTAATAATAAAAGCTTCCGGTCGTAACCTCGGTCCACAGCCTGTCCTAGCACGATAGCCCAACCCAACAACCAAACAAGGACATGGGTTGGACCACGCACCATGACAGTCCATGTCCCTTGGCTACTAACGGAAGTTATAAGGCACAGTCAAGTCATTTTTCAAGCGGCCATTCATTCATGCGGCTTTCTATATTTGGCGGAGTTATCCCCGCGATAATGATTAAAAGGAATCCTCAGATCGTGTCAACCCAGCAGGGCTAGCCAAACCATAAGACATATAGCACATTGATTATGCACCGGTCCCCCGGAGGGCTACCGCGCTAAAACATATAACACATAGCTCGTGGGAGTCGGATATAGCCATCCGCTATAGGCGAGTGAAACCATATCCGTGGTGGCCAACCCGACACGTCAGGACTGGTCCTGGGGTGGCTAGTATGGCACGATCTCGGGATTCTTCCCACCCAATGCATCTACCAAGTTAGTTGCCTAGTTAATCCCTAGGTTATTTTCGGAGTTCACATGTCATGGTCACATGCTCACTCTCCTATATGTCGTACATTGTACGAGTACCCTAAGAAGTGATCCTTACGGGCTTATAGAGTCATACGTATGTACCCCCTTCTTGGTGTAATACGACACACAACAATACCACGTCATTGCTACTGACCAATTGCTATGTAAATGCTGGACTCTTGGAGGTACTGACAGGTATCACATAGGAACACTTAGCACATAGGATAGCACATCGATGCTCACATAGATTGTACCTTAGTACACACATAGGGTTATCCAGCATACGCATAGGAGTTAGATCAGAAATGAGGACCAAAACACAAGAGGAAAATAGAACAAGAAGGTACTATGCACTTAGGGTGTGAAGAGTTCGCTAGTCATGAAGATTCTTGAAGCCAAGACAAAGATCTACAACTTTCATGTTGGGAGTTAGGAGAAATTCTGGCCACAATTCAGCCAAATAGGACTTAAAATAGCCAAAAACAGCCAAAATAGGCACTATGCGGCACTATTCAGCACTATGCGGCACTACTCAGCACTATGCGACACTATGCAGCATCCTTATGCGGCTTGGCACTATGCAGCACTATACAACATTCTTATGCGGCTCGGCACTATGCGGCACTATGCAGCATTCTTATGCGGCTCGGCACTATGCGGCACTATGCAGCATCCTCATGCGGCTCGGCACTATGCGGCACTATTCAGCATTCTTATGCGGCTCGGCACTATGCGACGGCACTATTCATCGTCCCTGCCAAAACCAGGACTGATGACATAGAAAATATCCAAATATTGTTTTGGCCATAACTTCCTCAAAATAAGTCGAAATCTAACTTTTCAAAGGTCAAAATTGTGTAGAATCAAATTTCCTACAACCTATGACCATTAGTTTTCGAAAATAACCAAATTTGGTAGATCAAAACCATGTAAATACATAAAACCCTAGTTTTAGAAACTTAGATCTACACCAAACTAGCCATTAAAATCAAAAACTCCAAGAACTAAACTTGTAGAGAATGAAGAGAAGAACAATATAGACAAATAATATCAAAGGAAGAATCTAAAATGAAAAATGCACAAATCTCTACTTTTGAGCAAGTTGTACTTGCCTAAGGATGGTGGTTGAGGAAAATAAATGGAGGAGTGAATGAGAAGAGAGAGTGAGGAAGAGAATATAAATAGGGGTTAGGTTGGATTAAGAAAACCCTAACCTCTAAACATGCTCTAACCATTCCACTAATAACATGCTTAAAACTACATGCAACCATTAAATAATAATAAATAGAATTATGCAGATGCTAAATACGGGATACCATGTACAGAATTCATGAAAGAATACGTCTATTGGGATCGGGGAGTGACATCTCTATCCTCCTTAGAAAAATTCCGTCCTCGGAATTTCTGCCCAGACAAGATAGAGAAATTCGGACAAGCAAGGTGTAATTACAATATACACAAGCAACCTATCATTAGCAGTCATTGATCACATATTTCAAAATGGTACAAAATATGCATGTAATCGGATTACCAAGGCATGAGGAGAAACATACCTTCTGAGTCGAACAAGTACGGATACCGAGATCTAATCTCGTCCTCGCGCTCCCAGGTTGACTCTCCCGGAGAGTGATGGCCCCAAGCGACACGGACAAGGTTAATAGTCCGGTTCTTAAGCACCTTCTCTCGCCGGTCCAAAATAGACATGGGTTATTCCTCGTAAGTTAGGTCGGTACCAACGACTAACTCCGAATGATCGAGGACATGACTCAGATTCGGGACATATCCACGCAACTGAGATACATGAAACACATCATGTATGCCAGATAGCGAGGGAGGAAGGGCAAGCCGATAAGCAACATCGCCTACCCGAGCGAGAACCTCAAAAGGACCAACGAATCTCGGACTAAGCTTTCCTCGAGTTCCAAATCTAATGACACCCCGAGTAGGCGAAATCCGCAGAAATACTTGGTCACCAACGCCAAACTCTAGAGGCCTACGATGCTGATCTGCCTAGTGTCGGTGTCTGTCCTACGCGACTCGAAGCCGCTCTCTGATCAACTTGACTGTCTCCACTGTCTGCGTGATCATCTCTGGTCCCAACTATTTTCTTTCTCCCACATCATCCCATGCCAGAGGGGACCTGCATTTCCTTCCGTATAATGCTTCAAACAGTGCCATCTGTATACTTGCCTGATAACTATTATTGTAAGAGAACTCTACTAAATGAAGATGATCTTTCCAAGTTCCGCCGAAGTCCAAAGTACAAGCCCGTAACATATCTTCCAAGGTCTGAATGGTTCTCTCTGATTGTTCGTCCGTCTGCGGATGATAGGCTGTACTAAACCTCAACTTAGTACCCAAACTTTGATGCAAACTTTGCCAAAAGTGAGAGGTGAACCGTGTGTCTCGATCTGATACTATGCTGACTGGAACACCATGCTGCCTTATAATCTGCTTCATATATATTTCTGCCAGCTGTTCAGTAGACTGTCCTACTCTGAAAGGAAGAAAATGAGCAACCTTCGTGAGCCGATCCACGATTACCAAAACTGCGTTTCGACCGGTCGGAGATCTAGGTAAACCGGTCACAAAGTCCATCGTGATGTGATCCTACTTCCACTCCGGAATAGGAAGCGGCTGTAACAATCCTGCTGGTCTCTGCTGCTCTGCCTTCACTTGCTGACATACCAAACATTTGGATACGAACCTCGCTATCTCCCTCTTCATGCCATTCCACCAAAAGTGCTGCTTCATATCCTGGTACATCTTTGTGCCTCCGGGATGAATGGAATAAGGAGAACTATGAGCCTCTGACATAACTTCTTGTCGAAGGTCTCCACCTGGTACACAAAGACGGTTTCCGAACCTAAGTGTACCATCCTCATGGATTACTAACTCCTTCCTGAGACCTGACTCACACTCTGATCGAAGCTTCTGGATCCGCGGATCCTCTACCTGGGCTGCTCTGATCCTCTCTACTAAAGTAGACTGAATCTGTAAACTGGCCATAACTCTTGTATCTTGTGGCAAGATCACTTCAATTCCCATTTCCTGAAGGTCTTCCAAAATATGCCTTTACGAGGTTAAAACGAATGCACCACCTCTCCTGCTCAAGGCATCTGCTACCACATTCGCCTTGCCTGGATGATACTGAAGATTTACATCAAAGTCCTTCAGTAACTCCAACCATCTTCTCTGTCTCATGTTCAGGTCCCTCTGGGTAAATACATACTTTAAGCTCTTATGATCAGTGTAAATCTCTACTCGATCCCCATATAAATAGTGCCTCTATAACTTAAGCGAAAACACTACTGCTGCTAATTCCAGGTCGTGGGTCGGATAGTTCTTTTCATGGTCCCGAAGCTGTCGAGATGCATATGCTATCACCTTACCATGCTGCATCAATACACACCCAAGTCCCTTCCCGGATGCGTCACAATACACTGTAAACCCTTCCGATCCTACTGGAAGTGTCAAGATCGGGGCTGAGATTAATCTCTTCTTCAACTCTTCAAATGATGTCTGACATTCTGCTGACCAAACAAACTCTACATCTTTATGCGTCAAACGCGTCAAGGGTGCCGAAATCCTGGCAAAATCTGCCACGAACCTCCGATAATAACCTGCCAATCCCAAGAAACTACGCACTTCTGCTACCGTCTTCGGAATTGGCCAATTCTCTACTGCCTCAACCTTCTTCGGATCTACTGACACTCCTGCTCCAGAAATAATATGTCCCAGGAACGAAATACGATCCAACCAAAACTCATATTTACTAAGCTTCGCATAAAGTTGGTGCTCCCTCAAAGTCTACAAAACTGTCCAAAGATGTTTCTCATGTTCTTCTTCACTACTGGAATAAACGAGGATGTCATTTATAAACACTACTACAAACTTATCCAAATAGGGTAGAAAGATGTGGTTCATCAAGTCCATGAACACGGCTGGGGCATTAGTCAATCCAAATGGCATCACCAGAAACTCATAATGTCCATACCGCGATCTAAATGCTGTCTTAGGTATGTCCTGCTCCTGGACCCTCACTTGATAATATCCAGATCGAAGATCAATCTTAGAGAAGACGCATGCCTTACTCAATTGATCAAATAAGTCATCAATCCTTGGTAATGGATACTTGTTCTTCACTGTTACTGCATTCAACTGCCGGTAATCAATGCACATTCACGTCGATCCATCCTTCTTGGATACTAAAATCACCGGTGCTGCCCAGGGTGATTCACTGTCTCGGATAAACTGCTTCGCCTTCAGTTCTTCTTCATGCTGGTGCAACTTGTCCAACTCTGACTGCGACATCCTGTAAACTCTGCCGACTTTAGGCTCCGTCCCAGGATTCAACTCAATGCAAAACTCCACATCCCTCACCGGTGGTAAACCTGGAAGCTCATCTGGAAATACATCAAGAAACTCTCTGACCACTCTTAGAATCTGCTCCTGCTCTGCCAATGATTCTGTAATGATGCCCTTGGGTCGATCCTCCAATGATCGAACAAAGACGAACTCCTCAATGCCAGGTACATTAAATACTACCCTACCTGTCCGACAATCTATAGTCGCATGACTGTCTCTCAACCAGTCCATGCCTAGGACAACGTCAAAGTTGCCCATAGGGAACTCAATCAAAGATGCGGGCAATAATCGCCCACTTACTACGACCGGACACGCTAGGCATACCCTGCTAACTCCTACGAGCCCATTACCAGTGAGTATATTCATCCTCTCTGGCAATGTCTCGAACTCCAATCCAATACGTGTCGCAAATCGTGCAGATATAAAAGAGTGGGTAGCCCCCGAATCAAACAATGCTACTGCAGAAAAAGAGGTAACAGAAATATTACCTGCAACCACGTCGCCTGAAGCTAGTGCATCCTCCAGTGATAAGGTGAAGGCCTGGCCCTGGCCTTGCTGAGCTCCCTGGTGCTGCCGTCCTCGACCATGCTGTTGCTGTGGCCTTTGCAGGCCTTCCTGGTTCTGCGCCTGGCGAAACATCTGAGCCTGTGTCGGTAGACGCTGGGCTAGCGGCCTTACAGCCAATGCTGGTCCTCGATTCGGTGCTGCCCCCGGAGCTGGCAACGTCGGAAACTGCTGAACTGGCCCTCCTGGCCTCTGCATCATAGGACAATTGGCAATCCTGTGGTCTGGACTGCCACACCTCATGCACAATCCGTTAGCTGAATGACACACATCCCTAGTGTGCCCTCCCTTACCGTAGTAAGTACATCCAATGGGCGCCCCCTGGCGCTGCTGCTGGTTCCTCTGCGGCTGATGCCGAGCTGGTGCTGTTATTTCTGATACTGCCGTCCTCCGTGGCGCTCCTGACTCATGAATACGGATGCCGGGTGCTGGCGCCGATGTTCGCTGCACTGCTCTTCCGCCCCTACTCTGGGGATGTGACCTCTTCTGGCCCCCATGTTGTGTCACCAACCTTTGTTGGGTGAGTTCATGCCTCCGAGCAGCCGTTAAAACGGCGTCAAAAGTCTGATAGTCGTGCCCTTCTACTAGCTGTAGAATCTCCAAATGAAGTCCCTGCTGGAATCTCATAGCCTTCTCTGGCTCTGTAGCCACCATCGTTGGTGCAAACCGACTCAGTCTGCAGAACTCTGCTGCATATCCATTCACCGTCTTACCAGCCTGCTTGAGACTGATAAATCTCTGTTGTAGCTCATACCGCGCTACCACGCCAAAGTACTTGGCCTTGAATCTGGTACTGAAGCTATCCCAAGGAACAGGACGCCTCATTCCAACCTCTTCCGATGCCCACCAGTCGCGGGCGAGATCCTGAAGTAACAGTCTGACCTGGTCAACCTTCTCTTCTGCGGGAACCTTAGCTGCAGTCAAAATGGCCTCAGTATCCTGAAGCCATGCATCCGCCGTGATGGCATCCTCCGTGCCGTCAAAATATCTCGGATTAAGTCGACAAAACCTCCCTGATGCTCCCGAATTATTTCTGACACTTCTCTCAAGGGCTAATTGTAACCCCTGATTCAATAGCACATTCTGTTCCTGCTGCTGGGTCTGCTGTTGCTGATGGGCTGCCACCTGACGCTGCTGAGTGGCCAGGAATCCCCGGATGACCTCCAGGAGTGCTGCAGCATCAGGTACTGTCGTCGCTGCCGGTACCGTCGGGGTTGCGGGAGTTTCTAGAACCTGCAGCTCCACTGGCTCTGATATCACTTCCACTCGGATCTGGTCGGGAGAAGGCATTCCTTCCGGCTGCTGCCCCGTTGAGCCATGCTCTACTGGACGTTCCTCCATGTTGGCCTCACCAGCTACTGAGAATGAAGCACCCCTATAGAAAAAGATACATGATATTAAATGACAGGACGATGAAGATTGGAGGATGCAATTCAAGTTATCAATCAAGATGAGGGAAGAGAAATCGAGGCAAGAGATTCAAAGTTAACAAGTTTTGATTGAGACTCCTATAATAATAACACCCCACAAGTCTGAAAATCAGACCTGCATGGGCCACCAATAAAACCTTGTCATGCCCCAGTATCGAAATACGGAGACGGACTAGGCCAGCTACTCCATACGAGGTATATAAACGTCATACGGCGATCGTGGCTGTCAAGAGACAAGGGGGTGCATGCTACAATCAAGTCTCCTATGGTCTCACAGAGCATCTAGGTCTCAATCAATCAAACAAGAAGCAGTAAATAATGATCATATAAGATAAAGCAGTAAGGCGTCCCCGACGCATCATCAAAATGATCATGGGGATCTAGCTTTATAAGTTAGCTAGCCCAGAGAGTCATAGGTACATAATTGTTTTCAGCTGCAGTCTGATTTAATTACAAATTATGCAAGACAAAATATCCAGATTAGCCGGCTAACAGGTGCCGGTGGCTAAACGCCAGAACATAAGTAAAGATACTAGAGTGGTGAAGAAGAAACCCACTCGAGTCCCCCGCCAGCCATGCTCCTAGTATGCACCATTGACGTCGGGGAGGAAGTTTGGATCCTCAGGCGCTGCTACGAGATCTAGCCAAACAAAACCAGCGGGGTCAGCCCCGAATAGCAAGTACCACAAGAAAGCACAAAAGTGTAAGATAAAACCCAAACAAATAATAATAATAATACTAGTAATAATAAAAGCTTTCGGTCGTAACCTCGGTCCACAGCCTGTCCTAGCACGATAGCCTAACCCAACAACCAAACAAGGACATGGGTTGGACCACGCACCATGACAGTCCATGTCCCTTGGCTACTAACGGAAGTTATAAGGCACAGTCAAGTCATTTTTCAAGCGGCCATTCATTCATGCGGCTTTCTATATTTGGCGGAGTTATCCCCGCGATAATGATTAAAAGGAATCCTCAGATCGTGTCAACCCAGCAGGACTAGCCAAACCATAAGACATATAGCACATTGATTATGCACCGGTCCTCTGGAGGGCTACCGCGCTAAAACACATAACACATAGCTCGTGGGAGTCGGATATAGCCATCCGCTATAGGCGAGTGAAACCATATCCGTGGTGGCCAACCCGACACGTCAGGACTGGTCCTGGGGTGGCTAGTATGGCACGATCTCGGGATTCTTCCCACCCAATGCATCTACCAAGTTAGTTGCCTAGTTAATCCCTAGGTTATTTTTGAAGTTCACATGTCGTGGTCACATGCTCACTCTCCTATATGTCGTACATTGTACGAGTACCCCAAGAAGTGATTCTTACGGGCTCATAGAGTCATACGTATGTACCCCCTTCTTGGTGTAATGCGACACACAACAATACCACGTCATTGCTACTGACCAATTGCTATGTAAATGCTGGACTCTTGGAGGTACTGACAGGTATCACATAGTAACACTTAGCACATAGGATAGCACATCGATGCTCACATAGATTGTACCTTAGTACACACATAGGGTTATCCAGTATACGCATAGGAGTTAGATCAGAAATGAGGACCAAAACATAAGAGGAAAATAGAACAAGAAGGTACTATGCACTTAGGGTGTGAAGAGTTCGCTAGTCATGAAGATTCTTGAAGCCAAGACAAAGATTTACAACTTTCATGTTGGGAGTTAGGAGAAATTCTGGCCACAATTCAGCCAAATAGGACTTAAAATAGCCAAAAACAGCCAAAATAGGCACTATACGGCACTATTCAGCACTATGCGACACTATGCTGCATCCTTATGCGACTCGGCACTATGCAGCACTATGCAGCATTCTTATGCGGTTCGGCACTATGCGGCACTATGCAGCATTCTTATGCGGCTCGGCACTATGCGGCACTATGCAGCATCCTCATGCGGCTCGGCACTATGCGGCACTATTCAGCATTCTTATGCGGCTCGGCACTATGCGGCGGCACTATTCATCGTCCCTGCCAAAACCAGGACTGATGACATAGAATATATCCAAATATTATTTTGGCCATAACTTCCTCAAAACAAGTCAAAATCTAACTTTTCAAAGGTCAAAATTGTGTAGAATCAAATTTTCTACAACCTATGACCATTAGTTTTCGAAAATAACCAAGTTTGGTAGATCAAAACCATATAAATACATAAAGCCCTAGTTTTAGAAACTTAGATCTACACCAAACTAGCCATTAAAATCAAAAACTCCAAGAACTAAACTTGTAGAGAATGAAGAGAAGAACAATATAGACAAATAATATCAAAAGAAGAATCTAAAATGAAAAATGCACAAATCTCTACTTTTGAGCAAGTTGTACTTGCCTAAGGATGGTGGTTGAGGAAAATAAATGGAGGAGTGAATGAGGAGAGAGAGTGAGGAAGAGAATATAAATAGGGGTTAGGTTGGATTAAGAAAACCCTAACCTCTAAACATGCTCTAACCATTCCACTAATGACATGCTTAAAACTACATGCAACCATTAAATAATAATAAATAGAATTATGCAGATGCTAAATACGGGATACCATGTACAGAATTTATGAAAGAATACGTCTATTGGGATCGGGGAGTGACATGAAAAAATTTCGATCGGAAAATAATGGGGGAGAATGAAAACTGAAAGCCCTATATTTTCAATTTAGCGACGTCACACCTATACGTCGATAAACGTCGCTAATATTAGTGAAATTAGCAACGTTACAGTAGTTACGTCGGTAAACATCGCTAATATTAGTGATATTAGCGACGTTCGCCGACTTATCCGTGACGTATGTTTTCTTATACACAAAAAAGTCGCAAAACATCGCTGATCGTCGGTAATAGTGACGTATTGCGACGTTTATAGAATACGTCGCTAATTCCTTAAACGTTAGCGACGTTTTAATAAAACATCGCTAATTGCGTCGCTAATATGACTTATTCTAGTAGTGCTTCTTCTTTTTAAGTAGGTCTTCCTCTAATTGGTTAATGGTCTTATCTTTCTCTTCGGATAATCTTGCGTAGCAACAACTAAACAGAAGAAAGCTCACCTACCTCACTAGAATTATCATTACTTCTAACCTCAGCTAGTAGATCGGTGAGTCTTCATATTTTACCTTTGTACTCCTTGAGTACCTTCTTAGAGTTTTGGTATTTACTACACAGTTTTCTGTAATCACCTAAGAGGTCACAAAAGGCTTCACCTAATTGCTCAAAGGTAAAATTATCATATGTATCAAACAGGGGGTTAGTAGTTACCTGATCGAATGCTATTAAGCATACATTTGCAACGTCATCTGATCGTTCATCTTCTGAGTCGCTGGCTTCGCTTTTATGCCATATGCTTGTATTGGCATAATTTATGGATGTTGATGTCTTCAGGTAGGCTTTGTCATACTTGTTGCTTTTTCTGATTGATGATAATATTATTGGACAGTCCTTCATATGTCCTTTCTTCTTGCAACCGTTGTAGATAGGATCTTCTTGTTATTGTTGTTGTTGCTATAGTGATCCTTTGTTCTTCTATTAAATCTTATCAACTTTTTGAACTTTCTTACTAGAAGAGCTTGATCTTCAGAGTCAGAGTCACTGTCGTCGTAATTATCTTCGATAGTTCTTCTGTGTTGAGCTTTGAAAGCGATCGACTTCTCCTTCAGTGCAACATCTTGAAAGTCTTGAAGTTCCAGCTCATAAGCGAGTAGCTTACCCATGAGTGTTCCAAGAGACATATTTGTGAGGTCATTTCCTTCAATGATTGCTATAGCCTTCGAAATCCAGTTCTTCGTGAGAGATCATAAAAGTTTGCGAATCTTCTCATAGGTATTGTATTCCTTGCCTAGTGAAGACAAAAGGTTTACAACATCCAAAAATCTTTTAGACATCTGAGTGACGGATTCATTTGGCTTCAATTTGAACGCCTCATACGCCTGGGTAAGTCTGTTGATAATTGACTCCTTGACTTGAGTCGTGCCTTCATAAGTCACTTCGAGAAGTTTCTATACTTCACTTGATGTTGTACGTAGATACCCTGTTAAATTCAGTCCTATTTAAGGTACAAAATAAAGCATTAATAGCACGTGCATCAAGACTGGCCTATTTTTTTTCAGCTTCAGTATACTTGTCATGGGGTTTCTCAATCAACTTTTCTTCAACAAGAATACAAGCAAGCTTTTAATAGCCATCAATAACAACAGACCATAAATCAAAATATTGAGATTTCAAGAAGAAACTCATCTGTGTTTTTCAGTATGTGTAATTTGTACTATCAAACAACGACAGTCTGTTTGTGGCTTGGCATTCACTTATGAATTTCACAGTTGCCATGTGTTATACTGTAATCTATATAAAAGCTGAAATAATAAAGAATATAATATCAATATTACCTCACTCTACCTGTATAACTCGTTCTGATACCAATTATAGAAACGAATTAAAAAAGCGTAATACTCTAGAGGGGGTGAATAGAGTAGGCAGCAAAATTTAGTTAATTAAAAATGTTAGCAATAAGATCACAAATAATATATATCACAAGTATGTGAAATGTAAAGGCAAGGATTAGAAAACAAATGCAAAGACGGCGATGTATATTGGATTCCCTCTTATAAGCACTATTTTAGTTAGAAGAACTTTAGCTTCCAGTTGAATCCACTATTAAAAATCGTAAATTTTCATACGAAGTCCTTGCAACTTCTACAACGCGAGCTTTGATACGAAGTACTCGACCAACTTTAGTTGTGAAGTGTCTTTCTTCAATCAAGCCTTTGATTACAATCTTTCTGAAATTTCTAGACCGTACCGCACTGGCAAATCGACTAGAAGATTGTAACTGGCTTGGGATTTAAAAATGAAAGCTTTTAGAACACTTTGGAAGACGTTTAAGCTTAGAGAGAAGAGATAAGAAAGTGAATGAGTTAGTTGAAATGATTGAAATCCTTCTCTATTTATAGGTTTTCTAAAGTCAGAATTCTGACAGAATTTGTGCAGAATTCAGACAAAACTCTTTGAGAGAATCTCGACAAATAGTCGTTGTATCTATAACTGCAGGAGGACCAAGTTCAAAAACCAAATGGTACTAAACAAATTCTGGCTAAACTCTGGCCGAATTCTATCCGAATTTCCTTGGGGCCAATATTGATTTTTGGGATGTTTTATAAAACAGATTTTGGTTTTGACTCATTTGAAAAGTTTAAGCAGTTAGGAGCTTTTGTAAAAATGAGCTATTTTCAAATCATAGGATATTTTTGAAAACATTTTAGGGGTAGCCTATTTGCCAGTACAACTCGGTGTACAAAGTATTCCTAGACTCAATAAATATAAAAATTACATTGAATATGAAATACAGACTCATACGGCAAAAACGGCTTCAGTTTTGATCAGATAGGTAGCTGTTCTTTAGCAGTTGTCCAAGTAGTCCAATGTAGCCTTATATCGAGACAAGGTTAGATCAATTATTAAAATCAGGTTCGATCATGAACAATAGGCCAACAGCGCCTGCCGGATAGTTCGGACGGCGTCGTATTACTACGACGCATTTCGGTCGCATCGCACGGTGCATACACGTCCGTGCCCCCGCATCCCGTCGTCTCGTACAACGAGGTCCGCATAAGGGTCCGTGTTGCAGCAGGGGGTCGTGTCGCACCAATCGAGGCGACAGAAATGTATAAAATCTGATTCTTCGATCCGAAATCACAAATACTATCGATACCCCCCGATTCCGATACTCATAGGAATGGTCCGATTCCGATATCGATATTTTGAACCTTGGTATTTTAGAGCTAAAAGGTTCAAAGTATCGGTATCGGAATCGGTATATCGGTCTATTCCTATGAGTATTGGTATCGGAATCGATATAGGACTATTTCTATGAGTAACGGTATCGGACTTTTCTATGAGTATTAGGATCAGACTATTCCTATGAGTATCAGTATCGTAATCGGTATCAAAATCGGACTATTCCTATGAGTTATCGATATCGTAATCTATCGGTATCGGAATCGGTATCAGACCAAATCAATGTAGTGGTATTGGAATCGGTATCGAACTATTTTTAATTGCAATTCTGTTTACTTTGTCTTATGATACTGATTTTTACATCCAATTTGCGATGGATCATTTTTTTGTTGATCGTACATGGATGTACAAACGACAACACGAGAGCAGAATTTGGCGTGAGTGACGATTTTAAGGCAGGCATGGAAGTATTTCTTAAGAATGCCATGGGCAAACCTCAGTACGTGAATGGTAACAAAATCAAGTGTCCATGTGGTAGTTGTCGCAATAGACGTTACAAAGAAGTGGTGACTATGAGAGATCATTTGACCTGTAAGGGTTTCGTATGTGATTACGGCCTGTGGTCATCGCAAGGTGAACTATATGGGAAAAAATAGGTTGTGTTTGTTGCGGACGCTGCTACTTCTGCTTTTGTTGAGGATGCTGCAACAGATTTTTTCATCGATGACGACGTATGCCCTGTTGATTATGGAGACCTGCAGAACCTTGCACGAGAGATGGTGTACGATGCGACATGGCCTAATTTTGATCCGGAGGATCATAATCCTGAGGCGAAGGAGTTCTATGCTATATTTCAGGATGAAGATACTCCTCTATATCATAGTTATGAGGCTCATTCTGTACTGTCAGTGACGATGCAGTTGTTGAACATAAAGTCTGATTTTAACTTGCCGCAAGCTTGCTATGATCGGATTACACAACTAATCAATAAGGTGTTACCGAAGGAATCGAAAGAGCTTCCAAAAAACTTCTACAAGTCAAAGATGATGGTCCTACAGCTGGGATTAGGGTACGAGAAGATAGATTGTTGTCGCAATGGATGCATATTATACTACAAGGAGAAGGAGGACATAGAAAGATGAAGTTTCTGTAATGCGGATCGTTACAAGCTAGTTCGAGAAAAATGAAAGTCAACTAGAAAACGACATCCTTACAAGTATATGCATTACTTGTCGATCATGAACCGCTTGCAGAGGATGCATATGTCTCTAAATACAGCAAAACATATGACATAAAACAACGAGGAACGCACAAAGGAATATGGAGAATTGTCACATCCTTCGGATGGAGAGGCGTGGAAGCATTTTGATTTATGTCATCCAGATTTTCCTGTAGAGCCTAGAAATGTACGTTTGGCGCTATGTTCTGATGGCTTCGCCCATTTCGGACAGTCGGGATCTCAATACTCCTGCTGGTCGATCATTTTTACCCCTTATAATCTGCTACCATGGATGTGTATGAAGACTCCTTATATGTTCTTGACAGCTATCATACCCGGGTCCCAAAAATCCGACGAAAAATATCGATATATATTTACATTCGTTGGTGGATGAGCTGAAACAGCTGTGGAAGATCAGCATCGCGACCTATGATATTTCCAGGAAACAAAACTTTCAGATAAAAGTTTCACTGATGTGGACAATCAATGATTTTCCAGTATACGGTATGCTGTCAGGATAGAGTACGCATGACACTGTCTTGTCCAATATGTATGGAAAAGATTAAGACATTCCGCCTTAAGCATGGAGGAAAAACTTCTTTCTTTGACTGTCACCATCAGTTTCTGCCCCCGACTCATCCTTGGAGAAAGAACAAGGACGCATTCAGAGCTGGAAAGCAATAATTTTCCCATCCGCTTACCAGATTGTCGAGATACGATATTTAGGAAGATGTAAAGGATTTGCCTACCGTAAATCCAATATCAAACAATCGTGTTGAAGGGTTCGTACACAGCCATAACTGGACCGAGCGGAGTATCTTCTGGGACTTGTCTTATGGGAAAGATAATCTTATAAGGCATAATCTTGATGTCATGTATATCAAAAATAATTTGCTCGATAATGTCTTCAATACTATTATGGATATTAAAAGAAAGACGAAGGACAATCCAAAAGAAAGACAAGACATAGCTGAGATATGCAAGCGTCCTCATCTAAACTTGATACAAAGGGGAGCTGGTGGACAATTAACTAAGCCGATAGCGCAATACACATTGAGCGAGGAAGACAGATTAATAATCTGCAGGTGGATATCTACTTTAAGTTTTCCTGATGGCTATGTGTCGAATTTGTCTAGATGCGTTGATCTCAATGAACGCAAGATAACGGGAATGAAGAGTCACGACTACCACGTGTTTGTGGAAAGATTACTATCCATTGCTTTGAGAGAGTTGTTGCCTTCTGCTGTATGGGTTCCGTTGGCCGAGCTATCTATATTCCTTAGGGATATTTGTTCAACTAAGCTGACGGCACAACATATGGTTGAACTTGAGGAGAAGATTATCTTAACAATTTCCAAGTTGGAAAAAGTATTTCTATCGGGCTTCTTCGACAGCATAGAGCATCTACTGATTTATCTACGAAGTCTGTGTCGGTGCATCTGTTCATTATCAATGGATGTACCCATTTGACAGGTCAATAAACATCGATATAAATTAAGTGGATTTTATAATTTATTGTTAATTCAAGGTAATTTGTCTCTCTAGGTACCTACACCATCTAAAGAAGAAAGTTGGCAACAAGCCTCATATAGAGGCTTCGATATGCAAAGCATATCTTATCGAGGAGGTATCAAACTTCTGCTCTATTTATTTCGATACTCATGTCAAGACCAATCGAAATAGACCTGAAAGGAATGACAAAGACGTTGAGGATGGAGGCATATTCAATGTCAGGGACAAGCCTATTGGGGCTAGTAACAAACGGTTGTTGGATGAAGATGAGTTTGATGTAGCTCACCGATATGTCTTGTTAAATAGTGAAATACAGAAAGTGAGGATTTGGAGAAGCAAGTGACTACACTTACACTCATTATATTCTCTAATTTGGTGAAGGAAATATACTGACTCATTTTTATTCTCTCTATCAGTGTATTTAGAGATGAAGTCAAAATGAGGGCACCCGATATTACTGACGAGGGACTTCAAAGAGAGGTTGACTGTAACTTTCTGTCATGGTTTCACAAATACGTAAGTAACTATGATAATATGTTATGCGGCTACCATTAAAATATATGCAGCTAAAACATTTAAATTCTAAATATGTCTTCACAGGTTTTATTGCCTGAAACAACCCTCACAAATGAGAGCCTTCGTTATTTGGCATTGGGACTGATTAAGCAAGCAAAGACTTGGCCAGTCTATTTCACTAAGGGCTTCAAGTTAAGGCAACTCAGAATGCTATAAATGCCGAATTTCGTAATAACGGCTTCAGTGTAAAGGATTCTGGTGTTTGCATAAGACGCACCATCTATGATAATAAGCCAGACTTTGACTATTATGGAGTACTTTGGGATATTATAGATTTACAATATCCTACCCCATATCATATGCATATTATGATGTTCAAATATGAGGTTCGATATGACACCAAATACTGGATGGAGAATCGATAAACAACTTGGATTCGTCGATATAAATCATCGTAGGAGATATAGAGGGTCCGACACATTTGCGATAGCAACTCAGGCTGTTCAAGTCTACTATATAAGCTACCCAAGGCGTTGTAGAGATCGATTTGACTGGTGGACAGTATGCAAGATTAAAGGTAAAAGTACATTCAACGTTGGAGACCCAACATACCAAGAGAACCAGGTCGAAAAGCCCTAATACTTGGGACAACAGTCGGATACCATAAATTTTAAGATATTGTTGAAGAAAATAGAGGGGAGTAAGAGTTTGATACACAAGGCTTAGCCGTCAATTAGGGAAGAAAGAGGCATCTTGTCCCAAGTATTGAGGTTGAAGAAGAAGAAGAAGAAGAACTTGATGAGGATGAGGATACAGATAAAGTCGAAAATGAGGATAAGAATGAGGACGAAGACGAGGACGAGGCCAAGGACAAGGACGAAGATGATGATGATGATTAGATTAAATACCGGTATATAAAAACACTTCCAACTAACTTAGTGAATTTACTTTTACCTCATAAAAATACGTCCAACTAACTTAGTGAATTTACTTTTACCTCATAAAAATACTTACAACTAACTTAGTGAATTTACTGCAGTCTACTTATTTCAATTTATACTTCTACATTCTTATTTCAGTTTATACTTCTACATTCTTATTTCAGTTTATGCTTTTTTCGTTCGATTCATCTACTTATTGTATGGTTTTCTTTTTGTAGATGGCAATCCTAGTCTTGCTTTGCGTCGCGGCTGCACTCCTCGTCCTGCTGGTAATATATTTTAGTTTAGTCTCCTATTTATTTATACTTCTATATTGTTAGTTATGTTTATGTGTTCTATTTACAAGTCATGGCTACTGGCAGTCGAGATCGTGGTGGGGGTCGCGATCGTGGTCGTGGTGGAGGTGTTCGTGGTCGCATTAGGTCCCGGGATCCCATCTACTGAGCTCGACCCAGAGAGTACTTCGGGCACCTCCTCATCCCACCGTCGATCTACCCAGCCAGGCATCTCCGACTTGCCATCGCCATCTATTGGTACGTCGATGCCTGTGACTCTAGATGTTGTCGGCCCATCATCCATTCCGCCAGTGGATCATGTAGTTACTGCACGGTGGATCCTGGAGTATCCACGGATTCAGTTCAATCCGGTTACTAGTGAATACATTTGCGGACCCGTGGATCCTCCGACGCCACCAGAGAGACCGGCAGGGGAGTTCAGACGGGAGATATGGCCTGTTGGTGAGCTGTAAGTAAATTTGTATTATGTAAGTTAATTTATTAAATTTATTTTATTTATTCAAGTAAATAATACAGTCGTTGTTTCTTTGTAGGTTTTTTTCGTTGGATGCTACCAGGGAGCTAGGGCTCATTGTTAGGCAAAACTACCATATCCCCTACCTCAATTTTAGTGAGGTGCCCCCTGAGTGGCGTACATCTGGCTTAACCATGAGGGTATGTATATATATCTTGTGATTACTTAATTATTAATTATTCTTTAATCCACCATTTTTAATTACTTGATATTGGAAATTGTATGTTAGTTAACGTTCTGATGGCCCCCCTATCAGGAGGCGGAGATCATCAAGACCTACAAAAAAGCCGGCGGAAAGAAGCTGCAGGACGCGAAGGATGACATCCGTAGGGGGAAGAAGAGGTGGCTCCGGGACGAGTACTATAAGTAGATGATGGAAAAGATGGAAACTCCTGCGTTCAAGGAAAAATCGACGAAGGCGAATTGACAGGCAGCGGGTCTGCATACGGGGGGATCGAGGCCCCACGTTATGACGCTTGGAGATCTGGTGAGATACAGGAAATACTTTATTTTCTACTACCTATTCAGTACTATTAATCTACGAAGTGAATTGTATTCTATGAACGTTTCTTACGCAGGCCACAAAAGCGGCAAATGAGGAAAAAGATCCACTCTAGGTCACTTTGTGCGATGTATTCGAACGTACACACAAGAGGAAGAAGGATGGTATCTTCTTCGACGAAAGAGCCAAGCAGATTCATGTAAGTATTTAAGTTTATGATATTTATGTTAGAATTGTAAGTATTTTAGTTTATGATTTTTGTGACAATTGTGTGAGGCCTTAGGATTTAGACTATAGCTTAGAAAAACTTATAGTAAACTAAACACATTTATTGGATAGGCTAAGTATTGTGAGGCCATTAGGACGGTTTAGCCCCCTCCTATCGAGGGTATCGGCAAATCGACGCCCATCCAGACGCCCTCTTCCATGACCGCTCGCTTCGACGACATGTTCATAGAAGCCGCCGGCGGAATAAGGAAAGGCGGGCACGTCTATGGTACCGGCTCCTTGTTGTCGTCATAGACGTCTTCGAGACTTCCACCTGCCTCCTGCTCCCGCGACTCTGGCCGACGAGGGTGTGAGGACATAGCTTAGGACTCTAACCCCGACGGTGACGTCCATGCAGGAGCAGATGACCTGAATTATATCGCAGTTACCGGGTTCTTCTACTGCTCCGGGTCCTTCTGCTCCCGGTCCTTCGCATGCTCCTTTCCTTCGGATGCTTCCGGTCCTTATTCCGTCGACTGTGGTTCTTTTGATCCTACTGCCGCTTTTCTATCGGCTTCGTCTACAATTCACCTCCTTGACATGATATCATCGACAAAGCTCCGTCGAGTTCCACAACACATATTTAAGGGTCTGCCGACTCACATCGTTGATGGGTATTTTCTTAAAGCGCAACAAGCACCACTAGACGATCCAGATAACATTTGATAGTTTATTTTTGTATTTGGATGTTGAAAATTTTGGATAATTTTTAGTTATTGTGGATATTTTGGTGTGATTGTGTGATTATGTGAATTTTGGAGGATATTTGGGTGTGATTGTTGCCGGATAATTTTTAATTGTTTTGGATAATATTGGATATTTTGGTGTATTTGGATATTGGATGTTTTGGTGTATTTGGATATTTTGGTGCATTTGGATATTTTGGTGTGGAAAATATTGGATATTGTGTGATATTGTGAATGGTTAATTGTGTGAGTAGGGAATGCTGTGATATTGTGGATGGTTAATTGTGTGATATTGTGAATGGTTAATTGTGTGAATAGGTAATGCTGTGATTTCAGGGTTTTTTTGAAAAAAATTCTAGTTAGCGACGAACTACAGACGGACTGGCGACTAACGGCGATGGACAAGCGACGAATATTCCGTCGCTAAGTTTCTAGAAATTTTTTTGGTTCTCCAGTTAACGACTGATAGCGACATATTGGCGACCATTTTGTGTATCAGAAATTCTCTGATACGTATATACCGACGTTTTATCGACAGAACAGTCTGTCGCCAATAAGTCGCTACCATAGCATCAGAAAATTTTTAATACTCAATTTTGATGGCAATAGTCGGTAGGTCGTCACTAAGTCGCCGGATAAAAATGTCGTGAATCCGTCGCTAATCCGTTGAACCTATCCGTCGCTATGGGGACGTCGCTTGTCCATCACGTTTTAGTCGACGCTTTGACCAAATTTTGACTATCTTGTGATGGATGTTTTTAGCGACGAGGTAGATATCGATGGACAATATTAGCAAAAATCAGTCGCTAATTCGTCGTTAATGACAATTGGTGACGGTCACTAAATGACTATTTTTAGTAGTGGCAATGGTGATCAATTATTTGAACTATAAGATTATATCCATAGATTGGATAGAGTCACTTAGAACTATCAATTTATAATGGTTTGGCCCCAAGTAAGAAACTAGTATAGCCCTAGCAGTTTTCCATTTTAAATGAGTTACCTAAATAATTAGGTTTAGCGGTCGGTATAGCTAGCCTTAGAGGCTTGATCGAAAAATAAGGTAACCATTGGAGACTCATAGAATGCCCCTTTTGATATTGTACGAGAGATGGTGGTAATAGGTAAGACCTAAGGAATATATGTTGCGACATGAACTTGAGAGATGATTTAAAAATTATGGAAAGTAATGAGTTGACCTTAATTGGATAAAATTTTGAATGAAGAACGTAAGTCCCTAAAATCATTTTTATGAATTTTAGAATTTATTTCCTGAATTTCTATTGGGAAAAGTATAATTTTGTTTCTTAATAAAACTTGGTTTTAAATAATAAATCTGATTTTAAATAATTAATTCTTTTTTAATTTTAATAATTATTTATTAATTACTAATGTTATTTACTAATGATTAATTAGTTCAATTTATAGGCTGGATTTATTTTTAATTAGTTTTTCTATTTAGAGCCTACCAAGTCTTAGGTTTTGGATCGTGGGCTTTAGACTACAATTCCAAAGTGGGGCTTAGTACAGTTTTAGTTAATCCTAGATTAATTCTAATTAGCAGTTAATTAACTAATTGATTAGTTAGTTAGTTAGTTAGCAGGTTACTTAGCTTTCTTCACTAGTAACCCTACATCTATTACAAATTACAGAGAGTGCCACTAAGGCTGACTTAGAGAGCATACTAATATTTTAATATAAATATTGGGGTTGTTTCTAGTTATTTTTTATTACATTAATTGTTCTGACACCATACAGTTCTACAGACACATCTGCTCTGCCACTGCACGTCACTGCCACCCACCGTCTTCCTCCGTCAAGCGCTACCGTGACTTCGCCGGGATCTCGCCAAGACCGTCGAGATGCTGAGCACCGCTGTTTCTATGACCGCTATGATCCAGTCTCGCCATTCAACCTCCTGATCTTGCCGACTGAAGCTTGAGCACCGTCGCTCAACCTAGCAGTATTGATGCCATGTTCGAATCAGACACGGATCTTCCGGCCTAGATGACCAAGCCATCTTGGAGTTCACTGCGTCTCATCGACGACACCACAATACTGTCATCACATGACCAGACCCAACCGAATCTTGACCGTCAAAGTCAGATCCAGAACCGTCCGGATCTTATTAGAGCCACCAGAGTTGTCGACGTCGTCGACGCTATTCACCGCTGCGGTGAGTAGTCTCAACATAACCCCTTCATCTTCTTTCTCTATTTCTCCTTCCTCACCTTCTTCTTTTGTATTCTGGAATTGTCGACAACTAGCTCCGCCTAGCCGTCACCGTCGAGCCTGTTACACTACCTCACCGACGACTTCCTTATGGCTCAGATCCGGTCATTGGCATCCCAAATTAGACCGCTGATGCCACCTCCACTGCTGTGCCTAAGCCTTAATCCCCGCAATGGCTCTTTGACAATCGAGCAACCTCCTCGTAGAATGACCCGCCTCCTCGAAGACCATGCAGCTCGAGCCGCCACTTCGAGACATCACCCACCACCGAAGATTGTCATTCACCACAGACGCCACCTGAGGTGAGCTCTAGCCTCGATCTACTAGATCCCTATACTTCTCGAATTCCCTACAGATTTAGGTTGTTAGTAGGACTTTGATTTTGGTGTTAGGGTTTCCTATTTGGACTATTGTGGAGTGATAAGAGTTTCTAGGTTTCTGTGAAGAAAACGAGTGAGTGGGAGATTTTGAGTGGCTGGGAAGAAAGAGTTTCTAGGGTTAGGGTTTTATTTGGAGTTTGGGGAAGGAGATGGATAGGTAGGGTTTCTTTTCTTGGTTGCTGGTGGTAAGTGAAAGAGTAAAGAGAGAGAAGGTGAAGTGAGGCTTTATGTATTTAGGGTTTAGGTAATGGGTCAGGTTTGAGGGCTAAGGTGTTGGAGTGAGTAGTGTTTTTAAAAAAAGAAGGAAATAACTGCAACAAGACTCCGGCCATAGGTTAGAATATGTACTGGGCAGGAATTTTGGGATGCACAAAATAAAAGATAAATCAGCAGTAGTAACCGTACTGAGCTAATAGGCTGGGCCATGTATAGGTCATAGAGATAGGCTCTGGTATTGTTATGGGCTAGGGGTATGTTCTTTTGATTAATTATTTCTGCTAATAATTGCTAAATTTCTATTCTTGGAAGATTTTAGTAATGAATATTCTAATATATGTATAGATGTTATTATTTTTGCTAAATAATTAGGCTAACTAGATGTTGTATAACCCGACTATTATTATTCTACTAAAGTGGTCCTTGCTATTTAGTTTACTATTATATATAATTTATTAGTACTATCCTATAAACAATTTGCTAGTAAGTTATTTGGCTCTAATTACTATCTAATATAATATAAAATTTTCTTGCTAATTACTATATGTAGATATAGTTAACTAGATTATATTAGTTAGATAATTTCATTGTTTAGAACCTAACCAATTTGTATATATTCTAGGAGGAACTAGAGACTACTACGTTCCTATTACTGATCTCCTAGAGCAAGGCAAATATTTCTATAATTTTGACTCATTTACTTCATGCCATGGCCTTTTCATATTTGACACATTATTACACGACTTGGTCTATTATTCTGGTTCATGATCTTTTACTTGTATCTGGAGGAGGGTAAATACTACAAATATGTGACCAAAGCCCAACTTAGGATTCTTGTTGATAGCTTAAATCTCACACACATGCACGTGGGATTAAGCCGTACCATTTACTTGTTCTTATTCATGATCTTTATCCAGCCGGTTACATATTTTAATTATCTATTTCAAATTCACTTGTCATGATCTTTTGATTACATGTTCATATTCAGTTTAGATTATGTATTTACTTTTCATGTTCATCATATTTCATTGTTCCTTTACTTGTTCACATGTTGTACTTGTTTCATTATTATAGATTATACTTTGCTCCGCTCCTAACTGGATATATTGTAGGTGAGCTTGAGGCTATATGTACTACATACTATAGGTAGGAGACCGAGGCCCTAGATGAGCAGGATGACACCACGACTCATTACTTAGGAGCTGCAGAGATTTAGCCTTAGTTTTATTTTTTAGATTATCTAGTAGACTTTACTTTTGGATGTTGTATTGTGAGGGTACTTGTGGATGTGAATTGACACCTTCATTATTGTCTCCAAATTTATCTCCGGCTTAGTTATAAAAGGTGTAATAATTGCTAGACTTGTGGTGGTGTATTGTGATGTACTCTGGGGCGTACTAGATGTTGTGATGTAATTTTATAATATTACTTTTGAGTTCTTAGATACTTAGTACAACTTACTATATTGAGTCTACAACGAAGGCTGGACGTGTCCGACTCGTATCCGATTATTCGGGAGCGGGTTAACATGTTTTAGTGGTGGGCCATGCAGGTCTCTTCCTAATGGTACTTAAGCTATATAGTGCTATTAGGGAGCCTGCTAAACTAAGGAAAAATCATCATAGCCTAGGATCGGGGAAATGGTTATATTTGTTATTACTAAGTTGCTTACTATTTTTGAGGACATAGTAATCAACCATTTGTTTTTCTATTTCAGGATGGTTCATACACGGAACACCGGGACCACTGTACCTGTCACTACCACTTTTCTAGATTAGGGATATTTTGGTAATTGTGTACTTTTTGAAATTTTGATTATTTTATTTTAATTGGTGCTTTTGTGTTAGTAGTTGGTTTAACCTTAGCTAACCATGATTAGAGACTAACCATTATCAAGTTAGATTTGAATTTTAAGTTTTAGTCATAATTAGGAAGCTTTGTGAATTTATTTTAGGTTCTTTTAATATATTACTTTTGGGCTTTTTGCTAAAAGGTTTTCTATTAAACTTAAGTGGAGTTTTTGGCCCATACCTAAACCCTAACCTTAGAAGCAGCATGTGGCCGGCCAAACAGCCCCCCTCTATATATTCATAACATGTAGCCACCAAGCCTCTTTACAAACCCTAATTTTTTACTTTCCTTAAAGTAGCCTCTTTTTCTCATCTTTCATTCGATTTGGACCAAACGAATTGCGTTGCGATCCTTGGGAGGAGAGGGAGTTGCTGGAGGATAGCTAGAAAGGGATTGGAGGCATTTGACCGTAGGATTTTGGGTGTCGAGGCTTTTGGAGTGCTTTTGTATTGAGATTCCAACTCTCAATAGGTAAATGCTTCTAAACTCATTTAAATTCTGACTTTTCTTCATAGAATCATGCATCTAGGTACCATAGACCTGTAGACCAAGTTTTGTAGGATTTCGTGTACGTTTGATATGTGTATCGGATGCGTGTCGGTGTATTGTAACATGTGTTTGATGAAATGTCTCAAAGAATTAAAGTTGTTGTTTTTTAAAACTAATTTCATATATTTGTAGCCTTATATGAGGGGATTCCAAAAACCTATTTTTGAGTTTATTTTGATACGATTTTCATGTCCAAATCGGACACGGGGACGTAGCACGAGGCCCCATGCACTATCCTGCTGTTCGATTGTCATAACTCGATGGACACGACACAATTTGGGGTAAATTTTGGTGGACACTTGGGGGCAACCACTGCCCCACATGCTCATAAAATTTCATGAAGTTTCATTGAGTGTGCACGAAGTTATCAAGCCCGCATGGATCTCGGCCTGCTGTGCACAAGCTTGATTTTTGGCTCTAACATGGGCTTATAACTCGGACACGAGGACACGTGGACTCCAGGAAGGGTGTCCAACATCTAGCCCTATACCTAGGCTACCCATGGACACGAGCACGTGACACGTGGTGGCGTGTGTCGTGTCCTATTGGGGCCAACACCTCCCCATGAGGTCACGCGCACACGCGCGTGCAGCCCCTCCCCGATACGAGTGTAGATACGCAAGACGGCGACTCGTGGACACGATTCAGGGTCCTAGATGCGTACCCTAACACCCTAGCTACCCCCTGGCATGAGAACAAGGCTTCTCGTTGGACATAGCGAGTCCTACAGTGCTCGACACACCCCGCCACACACGTGCACGAGCACTATTTCGGGTACGCACTGTTTAGACACAACTTGGACACAGTTTTGGTTCGGTATGGACACGAGCATGACACACACACTCATCCCTTCTTGTTTTCTAGTTCTCTGTGTATTGGGTCCTCGAATTCCAGTTTTGAGTTTGTGTTTGGGTTTGTGTAGAGTTGGGTTCTTTTGTTTTGAGATGAGTCGAGTTTTGATTGGTTTCTACATTTAAATTCCTGAGATAGAAGTTAGGTTTATATATATATATATATATATATATATATATATATATATATATAGTTTGGGTGTGTTTTGATTCCAGTATTCTGAGAATCTATTGTTTGTTAAGTTTTAGGGTTTACATGTCATTTGGGTATGGAGATATCTTAATGTATATGAGATTACATATATATGTATATAAGTAGGGTTTGTACTAATTTTGGGATATGGGCTTTGATCATTGAGTTTAGCTCGGATTTTAGATTTATTGACCTCAGTGTACAGAGGTCGAGTGTCCAATTTTGGGTTGATGACTTGGGTTGATGTTGTTTTGGGTATTGAGTTTAGATTAAGGTATTAATATGGGATACCTATAGGTTAATGGGTAATTGATATAGGTTGATAGTTGTGAGTCATTTTTGAGTATATGTTTTCAATCTCAGTTCTCTGAGATTGTGGGTTCCAACCCCTTGCACAGTTCGCACACACACACATACTCATACTTTATATATATATACATAAGGATATTTTGTATATATATATATATATATATTTTTTTTTTTTGTATATATATATATATATATATATATATTTTATATATATATATATATATATATATTTAAAATATATATATATATATATATATATATATATATATATATATATATATATATATAATGGGTCGAGCAGCAGCCCCCCCTGCTCGCCGCTCCCCCTCCCCTCCTCCTTTTCTGGCCAGTTTGGCCGGTCGGCCCCTCTCCCCGCCGGCCAGGCACTTGCGCTTGGCCTGCCGTCGTCATCTTCTCCCCGAGCGGCATCCCTCCTTTCCCCCCCTCTCCTTGGCTCCATAGCCATCGTCGACGCCGTCGGCGACGTCGGGCTTGCCGTAGGAAGACCGGTGGTCCCTCTCCGGCTCCCCCCTGGTGCACCCCCGGTCAAACGCCATACTCCGCCGGGGCCGAACGCCGCTCTGCCTGGGTTGCCCCCCGCTCCAGCTCGCTCACCGCCCGCCGCCCCCCTCGCGGAGATGCCTCATTCTCCCTCCGCGGAGGCCTCCAGCTCCCCCCAGCGGCGGTGGCCGACCGTGGCCACGTCCTCTCTCCTCCCCGCGGCTGAGCCTGCCCGTCCGCCCACCTCCCCCTCCGGTGGCCTAACTCGGCCACGACCTCCCTCTCCCCGGTCGTGCCCCCTGGTGGCCCCGGGCTGACCCCCCGTCATCTCCCCCCCACCCTCTTGTCATCGACCCCGTCGTCGTCGGTGGCCCGACCCCCTTCTTTTCCCCCAGCGGCGGAGCCCGGAGCGTCCTCTCTCCCCCAGTTCTCAGGCTTCCGTCGGTCTCTCCGGCTCATGCTGGAGAGCCCCCTTCTCAGCCGGTGATCGGCCCCCGTCCGGAGGTCGAGCTTCCGCTCCCTCCCCTTGGCGCCCCCCTCCCTTCCCTTCCCCGTAGCCCGTTCCTTCTCCGGCGGCTGAGGGCGCCTGGCGCGCCTCCCCGAGTCCCCCTCTAGATGCTCGCCCCCGTCGTCGGTGGAGCTCCCTCAGTCTCCGGCCTCCTGCTCGCCTCCCGCCGGCTAGGAGGTCGGACTCCCGCTTCTGGCCTCCTCCGCCGGAGGCCCCGGACCCTCCCCCCGGGTTCCCCACTCCCTTTCCCCCGCCTCCCTCCCTCCAACCCCGCTCCCCTGTTCCTCTCCCCTCGCCAGCGCTTCCCCCCGCCCTTCGCCCTCCCGGAAGGAGCCTCGGCTTGCCTCCCTGCGGCGGCGCCACGTCCGTCCGGCCCTGCCCCCTCCGGCCCCCTGGCCCTTTCCGTGGCCCCCCCTCACCGGAGCTTCCTCCTCGCCGCCTCCCGCCCCCGCCCTCGGCCTTCCCTTCCTCATCCACCTTCCGGGCGGTCGTCTCCCCCCCTCCGGGATTCCGCCTGGAGGCCACGCCTCCGCCCCTCCCCGGAGGCGCGCCACCCCCACCCCCGCCCTCGTCGACTGGCCCGGTACCCTTCGGCGGGGGGCTCGAGGAGTGCTCCGGGCCCCGCGCCCTCCTCCTTGGGCCGTGCTCCCGGTTTCTAGGGCCCCGCGCCCACCCTTCCCCCATCTGGACACGCGCCTTCCCTCTCGGGTCGCGTGCCTAGCACTTTCTCCCCTGCGTTTCCTTTTTTTGAATTCAAATTTTGAATTAAAAAAAAAATCAAATCCACCACTAGGGCCGAGCGCCCACATCCCCTCTTTTCGTACTGTTGAGCAACTTTTGGTATTTCTGTAAACCTTGTTTAGCAGCATTTTGTGTTTACTGCAAACCATGTTGTTCAGAGCGAGTTTTGTGTTTCTCGACTCTGTCACCGCTTGTAATGCTCTTTCTGAGCTTTCCTTTTATCAATAAAATTTCCTTTTGCTATATATATATATATATATATATATATATATATATATATATATATATATATATATATATATTGGTATGTTTGTGATAGATTATATATATATGTATTGATATATAAGTACATACAGGTTATGTTAGATACCTAGTTAAGATAGGGCTATGATAATACCTTGGTATCTTAGCCTATATCCTAGAATTGATTGGTGTTTGACCAAGTTGACCAAAAGTCAGCTGTGGGTCAAACTTGACCTAAAATTGACCCAATGGATCTAAAATGACATGTTGACTAAAGTTTGATCAAACCCTAGACTAATTGACTAGTTGACTTAGGTTTGACCTATTTTGACTAGAATGGTTGACCAGAGTTGACCAAGAGTGGACTTTGACCTAGAATGCCTTAGAATCATATAGAATGCATTGTAAACTTCTTTTATTTCATATTAGACACTTTGTAACCTGTGGTTGCTCTAAATAGGACTCAGTTACTCTGATTCGGATATCTATTCTCATCGGCTATTCAGGTTATCAGGCGAGTACATTCTCTGAGCGTTTCATACTTGCTAGGATTTATATTCTTGTTATAGACTACTTTACTTAATGTTGTCACGATGTTATCACGAATTAGTACTATATGGATCTTTTCATGAAATGTTATCCCCCTCTGGTGCATCGATTACATCATGTCATGTGCTTTTCACGAACATCATATATTCCTTGGACTCTTATTATTCATGTACACTCATGTGCTCTCATGTACTCTCATGATCTCATGAGCTTCATGTATAAACTTTTATGTATAATAACATAACCTGTCTAGATCCTTGTGTATTGATTGGGGTACGGGGAGTAGAAGTGGTCATGTGAACAATTCCAAAGTAGGTAATCATGTGCAAACTCTGTAGCTTAGTCATGTGTAATTCAAGCCGTTCAAATAACCATCTTGTGCTCTAAATCACTTAGTCACTTACAGTTCTTATTACCATATATAGATATCTCTTGTTTATCAGATTCTTTCTTCCTCTTCATGTACATTTCTTACAGCGTTTCATGTATTTTATTCTATAGCTTGCTTTACATTTCCTGACATGTTATAAACTATGTGAGAGAGATGTATTCGTTCATGTCCTGACTGGACCTGTTAAAAATATGACAGAGGATAAGGAGGAGTTTTGCACCACATATTATGGAGCTGGTATAGACAACGCAGGTGACATGGACCCTCAGGAGGATCCAGTAGTTACTGAGGTTGTGTCCATTGCCTGGATTAGACTGCTAGGTTATTTACCTTGTTTCTTGTTTTGTATTTGAGATGTATTAGATATTGGGATTTTTTTGTGTTTGTTTAAACACTTGACTTATTTCACTTCTGGTTGTATCCCTCTTGTGGATATCTTATCTATTTTATCGTGCTGATTATCTACCTCTAGTTTTATGATTGTATCCTTATGAGATTGTCCTCTGTTTGGAGATTATATTATATTGTGTTAGTTGTGATGGTGACCTAGAACAGCGTTCTACCGCCGATACTGCGATGTAGACTGGACGTACCTACTTCTCGTGCCCCTACACTGGGTGCGGGTCGTGACAGAACCCCCTGCACTCGAGGCACCAGAGCTTCCACCACCCCCCTCCTCTTCCTCAGACGATCACTATTGACAGCATCCAGCTGATGGGGATCTTCCAGAAGTTCATCGACTCCTAGAGTGATAAGGCCACTCAGTTCAGATCCACAGTTGCAGATGCACTTCGATATAGGGAGACTCCAACAATACTACCAGCAAGATAGGGGACAGCTAGAGATTTCAAGAATCTCATGTCCCTAGACTTCTATGGGATAGTGGGGATTCTCTACGTCGACGAATGGCTAGAGAACGTTGAGAGGCTACTCCAGATTGCCCACGTTTCTGAGGATCTACAGGTCGAGGCAGCCAGCATGCAACTGTACGATGTTGCACGAGCATGGTTTAGAGAGGAGCCACAGCCAGCCACTCCACAACTTCTTTGGATATACTTTAAGAGGCCGTTCAAGAGAAGTTCGTCCCGGAGGTCGCCCGAGATGGGATCGAGAGCCAGTTTGAGTCACTGCAGCAGGGCAGCATGACTGTGGACGAGTACACTTCTGAGTTCAACCGTCTCAGCTGCTTTGCAGAGAACCTGGTGAAAACTTCGCATGAGAGAACCCAAAGGTTCAAGAAGGGACTTGCTCAGAAGATTCGCATAGCGGTTACCACGAGAAGGGCGACATCTTATGCAAACATCCTCAGCGTTGTTCAGGAAGTTAAGAAGGACATGGAACCGTGGATCAAGAGGGACAAAGACGTTGGCACTAGTCGCTACCAGGGTCCACCGAAATGAACCAACACTCAGGCAAGGCCACCTCAGCATCCAGCATCCCAGCAGTTGTATCCTTCTGCTAGAGCTCCTACACCCGAGCCATAGAGGCAGACCCAGATGGCGATTACTTATGTATACTGCCACCGACCAGGTCATCACTTTGATGTATACCGCAAGAGGCTGGGACTTTGCTTATTCTGCGGATCTTCTACACACCAGATGAGGGATTGTTAGTAGACTGCCCCTCGTCTTGCCCTTGGAGCAGGTTCAGGACCCAGGGGAGCTGGAGGACCATATGAACCACCGAAAGGACCACCTGTACCACCATCGAGGGCACTGCCTCTGCCCATTCAGTAGTAATATTTTTCCCACCATCAGCAGCAGAAGGGAGCTCTACAGTATGGAAAAGCATATGCTATGGCCGTAGTTGAGGAGGATGAGGCTGCACCAGATGTGATTACATGTTCTATTCTACTTCATTCATTTTCTGCTGTTGTATTGTTTGACTCGGACGCTACACATAGTTTTCTAGCTTTTAAGTTCTTACATAGACATGGTTTCACACCAATACCTACAAGGAGGAACTGTCAAATTATGACAGGAGGAGGAGTAGTACCAGTTATTGCTATGTATGATTGCCCAATTAGCATAGCTAAAAGGGAATTTAGGGCCCAGCTTCTCGTAATGCCACTTCGGGGATTCGATATTGTTCTCGGTATGGATTGGTTGAGTGAGCATTTGGCCATGATAGATTATCATGGGTGGAAGATAATCTTTAGACCATCGGGGACCATTTGTAGTGTCCCGTCCCTATATCGTGCCCCATTTCTGTCTACGGGGTACGCGAGAAAGGAACATTGTCGCTACTGATCCAGTCAAAACCGATAGATAGGGATCGATTGAAACGGTCGAACGGGAACGATTGAATTAAGATCCTTTTTTCGTTATGGAAAGGCTTCTTCAGAATCCAGTCCCATATTCCACGGGTTGTGCCTCGAGGATAGACTCTACGGCTGAGTCGGAAGAGAGTTCCCGTTGCTCTGCTTTTCATGCTGCACTTGCTTCTCTAGCTTTGGTTTTCTGAATGCATTTTCGTGAATATTTTCGATGGTTTTCATGGCTTGCATTTTCGAACTTGCATTTACATATCGAACTCCTTGAATAATACAATGTTCTAATCAGTTGCGTGTGCGATTTCAGGTAATCGAGCACAACCAACAAGTCTCTCGCCTCGAACAAAAATCAAGGTGAGTGGATGACACTTCTCTTCTCGATCCACTTCTTGGTTCAATCGATAATATTATTACGAATGAAATGATAGATGTAAGGGCACGGACACGTCTACTTATCTTATAAAACTGTGTTGAACAAAAGATTGACTCATTGAACAAATTAATGCCACGAGAAGGCGGGACACGATGAAATGATTAAGTTCTCAAAAATATAGACCATGCTTTAGTAACTAAATTGTTCTAACACGGTCAAGGACAACTTGTCGACAAGGTAAACGTTTCTTCGAGCGGCACCTGGGGCACGGGATCATTTCGACCCCGGAGGAAACACGGTATAGCTGTGCTGGTTAATGGCATGGATTAGGCGGGGACTTTTAGTGGGGCTTGCTACTTGCGTTGAAAGGGCCCCGACTTATAAAAGCTTTGAGTCCAGGATGGCTTGTTTTGTCAGTGACCAAACACACCTAATTTGCTTACACTATACTAGCGATAACAATTGATAAGAAAGAACACGGTAAGTCTCACATTGCATGGCATGCTCTGCCATGGATAAGTGTCACGACCCGCACCCTGATTAGGGGCACGAGCACGTGGTTACGTCCAGCCTACGCCACAGAATCGGCGGTAGAACGCTGTATAGGTCGTTTACAAAAACTACACTAAACAATATAAGGGTACCTGTCATCTCCGTACGGAGGAATATATATGGCATAACTCAATCACAAAACAAAACTAAGATAGATAGCACAAAAAAGAAATATGATAGATGTGAAAACGAAAAATGAGTTCAACATCCAACACAGCCGGAGAGAAACAACAACATCACAGAGTCACTAAATATAAATATAAGCTACTACAGTCTGAAACAAAAGTTGGATCGCAGTCCAGGCAAGCCTAACTAAGCTAACTACTCTGGGAGTCGAAAGTCTAGTGGCTCAACTAACATGCCACAGTCCTGGCCTAAGTCTCCATCTGTCTCGACCCCATAATAGGTCGAGCAGTCTGCCTCAGAAACATCTGTAATATATCAACGATATCCTGTCAGGAAAATGAGCAAGTATAAACACTAACAGCAGTTCCATATGAATTGACAAATTCTATAAGGGACAATATAATGAAATACAAGACAAAGATATGGGATGACTTTGGGAGCTATTCGGAAGCCGAGTTACAACCCGTAAACCAAACAAGGACCGGGGTTGTAACCTTCTCCCGAACCGAACTTAGCCTCCAATCAAGGTATAGCATAAGAGCATGTAGAACATGTGAAATACAAGACAAATCAATATAAAATATATAACAGGATGTGAGTACTGAATAGGACGACAATTTATAAGATGACTTGTGAACTATTCGGAAACTAAGTTACAACCCGTAAACCAAACAATGACCGTGGTGTAACCCTTCTCTTGAACAGAATTTAGCCTCCTATAATAAATAAATATAAAATGTGCCTTGAATTATTAGAGCGTTATGTGATCGGCTTGGAAAACATGATAAGGCTTTCCATCTGACCGGCTATAAACAAGTGTACAACGGAGCAGGATAAGGTCGGCCACCATGGAAAGCTATGAACAAGTAGGGTAAGTCTTTACCCGTCATGAGGCGAGGGTATAGCTATTAACAAGTAACAAGTACAAATGTGAAGAAAAAGTAGGGATTTTTGATCACACAACCACTAATAACTCCCCGTCCCTGAATAGTATAATAGATCCGGACATGACACGTCACGACACGGGACTCAAGGGCAGGGGCCAGCCCGCTCCCAAGTCCATGTCTATACAAGTACAAGTAACAAGTCGAGTCATGTACCAATATTCCAAGTAATCCAGGAACAACATCTCATGACAAGATCCGACATATATTAGTCCGTGAACCATCGTGTTAGGACTCAAGTAAGATACTACAACTGAATCGGATATAGCAGATATCAAGACAATGAAAACTATCAGTGAATGTACTCGCTTGTGGTCCTGAGCTGATAAGGTGAACAGATGCTCAGAGTAATCACAGACCTAAAGATGAGATACTAACAGTCAAAACAGGGTTTAATAATAAAATGAAAGTTAATCTAGTCATGATATGTAAGTCTAAGTCAAAACTAGGTCCACTACAAAAAAAACATGGTTTCTGTTACATGTAAAGTTGTTACAGAAGTTATAAAACTCGCCACAACACATCTTCTGTGACGAGTATAGTGACGACATACTTTTGTAGCATATACCTTCATATCTAAAAAATAAGTTACGACTAAAAGACGTTGTCACAGAAAGTTATCTACTATGACAAGAATATGTTATCACTGATAATATACTTTCTATGACAACAAATGCGTCACTAAAAATGTTATAAGTGACGCACGGTATTGTCACAAATAGCATTTTATTATAATTAAAAATAAATATATATTTTGTTTTTAAAATAAAAATTATTTCTGTGACGACGTTTGATATCACAAAAATAGTTTAGTAACACATTTATTTTGTCACAATAAACATATGTGTTTAGTGACAAGTACATGTCATCATTGTAAACACTTGCAGTAATATTTTTATTGTTGTCACTGTATACTTATATGTTTAGTGAAGGTAAATGTTATCACAATAGTGTACACTTTATATGTTTGGTGCCAAATCAATTTTGTCACAAAATTTTTTTTTGTCATTGTCATTATACATTGAAACACAACACACAATACCATATCACATAATTCTTGTAGAAGAGGGTATGTATGATTGTGCTTATCTTCCAAGAACACCCCCATCGACTTTCCAATATAAACCAGAACTAACCTTCAAAAATTCTAAAAGGCCTTTATATAAGCGACTAACTCTAAAGTAATTATAGACAACAACAACATGAAAAGTAATTATATCAATCCTCAAAAAGTAATTATATTGCTCCTCAAAATTCAGTACATATAACATGAAGAGAAGTAATATTTAGTACTTATAAAATAAAGGTTGGAGTCCTTATAATGACCTGCATAAATTAATAAAGGTCTATAAATATAAACTGATAATCAATTGCATACGCAGCTCCTGTCTTGGTGATGATCAATCTTTAATGACCTGCATAAATTAATAAAGAGACTGTTTAATAAAGAGACTAGGCATAATATACAAACAAACCATCCCTATAAAATATTAAAATATTCTGACGAGAGGACAAGCTTTTACATCCAAAGTTATAGAGTACAACTTTGTCACTAACTTACCAATTTGGACCAATTAGTACTAGAAAAAAGGTTACAAGCTAAAATGCAAGTCGGTCAGCTTCATTCAGGGTAACCTATCAAAAAATTGGCGAGCTTATTTAAGTTTAGTTATTGAACGCAAATTTGATGTTGTATCTCAGCTAGTGATGCCAAATTTAGGATAAACACTTTGTTGTTGTTGCCTTTTTCCTAAAATAAAGTGCCAACATCATTAAGTTTGAGATAAAAAGAAGAAAAAAAAATAGTTGGTGGTTACTTACAATTTTTCATGCTAATTGGAGGTTTCCTATAATTCAGCCATAAAAAATGGAGATAAAAAATGCTAAGTTAAAGAACTTACATTCAGCAGAAGCATACGATTCACCAAAACTTACTTATGATTCACCATAATCTAGGACGACTAAAAACTAGTGTTAGAATAATCTACTATGGTGATAAATTACCTTGGGAAGTTCAGAAGTCTGCATACTAGGGAAAGGTTTCCATCCACTACCAGGATGTTTTTTTGAAAGATCTGCTAGTGAGCCAACCTCAAATGTGAAGCTTCCATCATCCTCAGCTTTTGACTGGAGTTTATCACTGTTATCCCCTGTTTCAGAAGAAATCTGAGGAGCACTATTAGAAGCAATGCATGTTCGATCTCAGAGAACCCTACTGCCTTCTTGGTCTTGTACATGTCTATTGCAACTGATAATCGTGGGAGAAGCATAATTTGGTTCCAAGGAACTTGGTTTGCCACTATTGGCTTCTACCAAGTGGTCTTCAGAATCGCTTCTAAATGAAGGTAATGCAGATACATTTGTAATACAACTTTGAGCACCACTTGTAGCCCATGTAGCTATCTAAAATAACTACAAATAATTTAATACTAATGAGTCCAGTATGAAATTCAGATAAAAGGGGAAAAAATAGAAGCTATACGGAGAGTTGGAGACCTTATAAGCATTACTTCAAGACAAGGTAAAGGTAGAAATGTCTGTAAGACTGAGCACCCCATGCAATAAATAAGCATTGTACATATTTGAAAAAAACTTAATAAGAGACCAGGATTAAAAAGAAGAAGAAAGACACATAAAATATGGCAGACAAAGTTTTTTACACATGGGTTGTAAGTTATAATGAGATCCTATTGAAACATCCAAACCCAAAAAAATGATACTGACATATAGAGGCAGCAATAGCAGAGCATATAGAGAAAATCTAGACAACATACTCAGAATATCTAGGCAGCAACAACATATAGAGAAAATCCAAGCTGATACTCAAATTAACATGAAACTGACATCCCAAATAGAAGCAACATATAGAGGCAGCAATAGAGCCAACAACAAAAGCAATATATAGTGGCTAATACACAAAAATTGATACTCAACTACCATTTCAAAATTTGTTTCTTTGAATCCTAAATTCTACTGATACCCACATAACCACTGCTACAAGCCAGAAAGACAGTAGCAGTGGAATCACAAAGGCCACAAAGCCAAAGAAGAACCACAACAACAGATTAACTTAATACCCAAGTTGTTTCTAACTGAAACATAATTTACTTCTTATGACTCACCTTATGAGGATATTCTATAAAAAAATCTGGCATACATACCTTTATTTCTTACATTTGTGTTACCTATGTCTATGGTGCTCAAATGAGCTTCAGACACATAAACATGTTTTGTCTTGGACATGGTAGACAACGTTCTATATATGTATCCCAGATAAAAAAAATCTGGCATGCATACCTTCATTTTTTACATTTATGTTACCTGTTTGTGGTGCTCAAATGAGCTTCAGACACATGAACATGTTTTCACTTGGACATGTTTTGTCTACACCTGCATGTCTTTTAATATTTCTGAAGTTAGTACCAACTAAAGTATGGCTAAAAATTATTTCCCTCTGAGTTTAGCAATAACTAGCCACATTTACTATGAACAATAACAAATAACCTTTCAGGCACATAATAGAGTGTAAATAAATTATTTTGTACATGATAAATTTTGTAAAAACAATAAACATGAAAAAAATTCCAAGTTAAGATAAAAATGACAACTTAGTTCTATAGACAGTAAGTATATAGATAAGAAAGAGCTATGAATGCAAAAGGATGCAAATGGCGGATATTGTTTACCAATCTTTCCAAAACAATTACTGAAAGACAAAAGGATGTACAAGAAAGCAAGCCTAAAAGGAGGAGATAATAACTAACAGTAATTTTACTAATATTGTAGATAACTGGCTCACTGAAATTAACAAGGAACAAACTACAAATCTGTATGCTTGGCATCCGCTTAAAGAACATTCATGCCTAAACCTGGAATAAGACATTATTCGCATACCTTGAGAGCATGTGAAAAGCCAGACTAGTAAACTGAATTCCTTGCAATCTCACATAGATCACGTGAACCAAGCTTGGAAAGTTGTTCGAAAAAAAAGAAATTAGATATTTTAGCTGCAATACTGTATTCCTCCACCAAAGTTTCTTTTATCAAATGGATTTGCTATTGATCAACCTCGACAGAGCGACATTAAGGCCTCGTTGGAAAAACAATAGAAAAGATAATAATCCAAATAAGGAGTTTTAACTCAAAGGTCATAGTTTTAGACCAATCTAATAATCAAAAGATTAGTATCAGTTCACTTCCCAAACTTTATGCATATTGAACACATACAACAACAAAACCAAAGCATTTATCACAAACTTCTGAGGCTGTCTACAAATAATTTTTTTGGTTAGTAGTTAAACTTAAAGAACCGACCAAAATAGCTACTAAAGCAAAATAAAGAACTAAGATGAAGAAAAAGCAAAATTAAGCTTAGCACTCGACTTTCGCCATCTTATAGAAAGAATAATCCAGGAAACTACGTGACACCCAATTGAAAAGACGTCGATGATATAAACTATCATTTTCAATTTGGCTAGAGCTTATATTTTCCATCAAACTTTACAAAAAACTATCATTTTTTATATTTTTTTAAAAATGGTGGAAAATAAAACTTGTCCAACCCATAGAAAAATATTATTTTCTATAGAAAATAGCTATTTTTCGTGGAAAATAATGACAATAAAATACCAAAATTAAATTTTCCATAGAATTTTTTTAAAATTATATGGATTTTTTTCATTGGAAAATAATTCCATGGAATTAATTTCTTTTCCACATATTTTCCATCTTGCAATCAAACACACCTAAGTAAAATTAACAAAAATAAATGGGCATGAACATATAGGCAACCATACCCCAATATACGGAGTTTTCACGTGCCCTGGAGTGTACTTAGGACTTTGGAGCATTTGTGTCGTGTGTCTGACATGATAAGTCATAGAAGCAGCTTCGATTTTCAAAGTGTACGTGCTTCCTACATGATGCGCAACTGAAACTATGATTCCAAGACCATGAAACCCTATTAGAAATTGCACATAAACATGATTGGAACAATAATATTGGCCAGGATTATATATGATCTTTTCAGTTGTCCCTTATACGTTGTTACTGTTAGGTGGCTAGCACACGCATACACGAAAGGAGCCAATCAAAATATGATAAATAAAATAATTCAAGGACTGTGATCTAAATTTATTTATCCAAATGATCCTTGATCAGCATAGGTGGATAGTCATGCTATACAATGACAACGTTTAGAATGATAGAACTTTGAGAATCCCCATCGGAATGGGAAAGGTTGGTTTATGAGTATCTCACCTTAAGGAAAGGTTTGAGCATCATAGGTCATTTACCTATAAATGTTAGTATGCCTTATACATGTTTAAGACTAGAAGAAGGCAGTAGACTTGAATGTGTGTTGGTGGTGGCGGTGGTTTTTTTTCTTTTTGGGTTGGGGGGGAGGGGTTGTTTGAAGAAGTGGGTGTTGTTTGAAGAGATTTTCAGTTTTGAATGTTTATGTAACGTCCATTAGCGTTTCTGAGTAACTAGTATATCTAAGTAAGATGGTGTCTCAGTGCCAGTCCTATCCAAATGGCGGCATAGCTACCGTCAGAATCCAATTTTTCCAAATAGGAAGCACATCTCTACTCGGAACAAGCATCGTCTTTGGTTTGTTTGTTTGACCGACCGGCTTTGCATCTTCAAACCATAACAATTCCATAACGAATGATATATTTAGATTTCACGAAGTAATAAAATTATGGCAACCATTGAATCTTTTTGGTACTAAAGCCCAAGTCTCTTATTAACAGGATTGACACCCACCAATAAAAAAATTTCTCGAGTTACTTTTATTCTAGCTGCCCATCGGCCTTCTCTTCTCTTCCTCTCAAGTTGATCATCCATTTCTCGCTTGTTTGGTGTTGAATGCCATTCCCCCCATTAAAACTCTCTCTTTTTACACACATTGCTTCTTACAGTAGTTGATTTTTTTTATTACTTCAAAATGCTCTAAGTAGGTTGATAGTTCGTAGCAAATTGGTACGAGTTATCATCAGAACTTTGGTACGAACTTCCTCAAAAGCTCTCTTTTACAAAATCACTCGTAGGGAGATGCACGCTCTCACAGTCAAACATATTCTTCTACTATGAAAAGAAGAAGGGGAACAACGCAATAGGGTTGTAAACGATATCAGAGGAGCGGATTAGAGATGCTAAATAATTACCAAGACCCTGACAAGCTAAAACCTAGCAATCAAAACCACCACATGGAGAATAATTCGAATAGTCGGCCACTACACAAATAACTGTTAGTCCCGGGGCTTGACCAAAGATAAAAAACTGATGCAATCATGATCTGAGAGTCACACAAAACTTTGCAGTGATCAAACTCAAGATCTACGATGATACAAAAAACTAAATAGCCAGATTACAATATGAAGAAGGGAAATAGAGAAGAGAAGATCTCTCGTTCTTCCTTGCAAACGTGTTGCAATTGGGACAGAACGAGTTACAATAATCTAGAAAAAGATGAGATGAAGAAAAGTTGCTGGGGTGTCAAAATACCACTGCTCAAAGCAAGATTCGCCCCACACGAATTGCTTTCAGGAACCAGCAAGTTGAAGAACTTGTGGAACGCTCGAAGTCACCTCTGTTCTGACTCCTCCGATGGAGTTGCAATGGCGGCAGCAGCTCCCTCTCTCTCTCTCTTTTCTGACTTATAAAAATCGTAGTTCTTCACAAAGGAGGCCAGAAGAGAGTATATATAGAGAGAGGGTGGAAACCCTAGCCGCCTCTTCAGTTATGGAAAGATTGAATCAAATTCCACAAAGATAGCAACGAAATTAATTCAAATCCCACAAAAAGTGGATCTAAATTAATCGCATTAAATCAGTCTTTTCATAACTGACTTGTAGCATGCACAGTCAGCAGAGCCCTCCATGCGGCAGCAGCAGCCTGGCCGCATGAGCCACATGGCCTCATAGCCGTAAGTGCCGCATGGACCGCATGGGCCGCATGAGCCGTATGAGACCGCATGAGGCTGCATGTGGCCGCATATGAGCCGCATGCCGCATAAGACCGCATGGCCGCATATGAGCCGTATGGTCGCATATGAGCCGCATGACTGCTGACGTGCTCAGTGCAAAGTACGCCAACAAAATGCCACATTATGCCTCATGAGCCCGAGCCCGAGCCCGAGTCCGAGTCCGAGTCCGAGTCGCTAAGCCGCTTTGGGGCTTAGCTCCAAATGGAATTAATCCAAGAGAATGACAAAAGCATTAATACTTAATCCTTGGAGCCTTATTCTTACCTCCTAGTAAAATCATCCACATGGTTCCCTCCTTAGGGTGACCACCCCATGTGCATCTCTCAACAATACAACCAAGTATATATGTGTAGCCTGCACAGTTAGCGGAGCCCTCCATACGGCAGCAGCAGCAGCAGCCTGACCGTATGAGCCGTATGGCCTCATGGCCGCAAGTTCGGTATGGACCGCATGGGCCGCATGAGTCGCATGGGCCGCATGAGCCGCATGAGACCGCATAAGGCCGCATGTGACCGCATATGAGCCTCATGACTGCTGACGTGCTAAGTGCGCCAACAAAATGCCACATTACGTCTCATGAGCCCATGAGCCCGAGCCCGAGTCCGAGTCCGAGTCGCTAAGCCCCTTTGGGGCTTAGCTCCAAATAGAATTAATCCAAGAGAATGACAAAAGCATTAATGCTTAATCCTTGGAGCCTTATTCTTACCTTCTAGTAAAATCACCCACATGGTTCCCTCCTTAGGGTCACCACCCCATGTGCATCTCTCAACAACACAACCAAGTATATATGTTGAGATAACTCATGGTGCATTTTCGATGTGGGACTAAACTTTTACAAGGCATGTTGAGAGCAAGCTCTCTCCATGTAAAGAAAGCACCAATAATAACAACAACAACAACAATTTTTAACAACAATTAACAATAATTAACGAATAAATCGCGGGAGGAAAAACTTACGGACAGTAGGACTTATAGAAGATGGCGACTCGGCTGGAGTAGATCGCATTTCGGAGACGATCGCGTGGGTGCTCAATGTTGCTGCCAGAGTCATCATCATGGCAAGAAATAAGGAAGAAGATGGTGATGTCGACCTCCATCGTCGGATGGTCGCCGGAGTCATCCATGGGGAAAAACTAGGGTTAGGGCTTTGTTAAGAGAAATTTTTTATTGGGGGAGGAAGAGAAGCTGTGGGAGTATGGAGACTCTTGAATATATAAAATATAAAGTATTGTTTTGGTAACAAAATTTATGTCACCGCAATTAGTCTACTAGTTTCGAACGGTCCAATATGTCCTCATAAATAATAATATCTTTTTCAAGAAAGAATTATTCTGATTTAAAATAGTATTAGAACCAACAAATTCTGTCAATTGTTGAACAATTTCGACCAATAAATAGGCCTTTTTCGAGTGCTCTTTATGCGTCGGAATTAGTATGGATTTTTATGAGATATTTTCGATGGAAAGATTTATTTTGTCGTAACTGCAACTTTTTTCGAGAACCCTTGTAAAAGTTTGTCGCAAATGTGAGTTTTTTTGGTAAGGTCAATTATGGTTACAATTTAATATTAATGTCAAAATAGTATCAAAATCAGAATATTTTGTTTATTTAACTTTTTTTAAATTACTTTAAGTTTTTGTTACAAGAAATAAATTTCTTCTTTGTGACTAATACTTTTGTGTGACAAACAATTATTTGGTAACTAAAAAAAAATTTAAGTGACAAGAATAAAATTTTAATCTTGTGGCTAATACTTTTATGTGACAATAATTTTTTCTTGTAACTATAAAAAAACCCTTAAGTGACAAATATTTTCACTTATCACACATAACTTGTCTTTAACATAAGTCTAAAATTTAAATTCTATTTCAGTGATAACATTAAGTGACGGCCAACAAAAATATGGTCACTAAATGATTTAACTGTGTGACGAAAACAACTTCTGTCACAGAATCAAATTATGAGTGACAACAAAAATTTTTTGTCACAAAAGTATCCCTTTCAGTGACAACTTTGACACTTGTCACAAATTACTTGTCACGAAAACCCGTATTTTTTGTAGTGGTCAAACTAAGTCACACCAAGCTAAACTAGGTCATATTAGGTCAAACTGAGCCAAACTATGTCACACTAGGACAACCAAGGTCAAACAAAGTCACAGAAAGTCTATCCAAGTCAAACTAGGTCAATCTAGGTCAAGGGTTGACTTACAGTTGACTTTTGGTCAACTCTGGTCAACTCTAGACAACTCTAGGTCAACCCTAGGTCAAACTAGTCTAATGTTGACTTACTATTGACTTTTAGTCAACTGGTCAACCCAGGTTTGGTTTTGGGTCAATTTTAGTCATTATTAGGCTAAGTTTGACTTTCGGTTGACTTTCATTGACTTTTGGTCAAAATGGTCAACCGAGATCAAAACTAGTCTAAGAGCACTAATCCAAACATTTACCAACGAAGACAATCAATTTCTAACCATATCCTAACACCTTAGAGTCATACCTTAACTTCTAGGTAATTACCTTAACCTTACCTATTACCCTTCACAAAGTATTCCCAGTACCTTGCCCCGATACATAGGCAACCCTTCCTAACCTTGGTAGACTGACCTAGGCTTCTTAAGGTAGCTAGACACTAATATATCTAGATATTACCAACCCAGAAATTTAGGTATCTAGCCCATCCAATCCATCTTATCTCTATGTTGGTCACTCTCAAAATTACCTTAAAGTATCATGAGACACCCTATGGTATGTTGAGATACCACTCTCCTAACACTATCCAATCATACTAGCTCTATTAGGATACTAACTTATCTAGTACACTCATTAAACACACCCCACGAGGTCCACAACTCTCAAATCTAACATCTCGTATCCTAACTTATACTAACTTATAAGCTAACATCTACTAACAAATCCTAACTAACAAATATCTAACACTTGGTAGCAAACTCTGTCTAACAAGGGCTAACTAATATAGAGAAATTGTTAAATGGAAGGGGGCTAAATTCCAAAGGAAACAGGAGATTAAACGGATTAAAACTAAAGGCTTAAAAGCTTAATAAGTTGTCAATAAGCTGCAGCTGAAAAGCTGCTGCTTATTGCACTGCTTATGCTGCTGCTTATGCTCACTGCTTGCAAAAACTGCTGTTGTCGCTGCGTATAAAAGCTGCTGCTACTGCCGCAAGCTGCTACTGCTTATGCTACTGCTTATTTACTGCTGCTTTTTGCTGCTTTTGCTTATTGCTTATCAATCTCTTATATATATATATATTTTTATCAATCTCTTATCAATTTCTTATAAATCTCTTATATATATATATATATATATATATATATATATATATATATATATATATACATATATATATATATAATAAAAATACTTGTATATATATTATGATACATGGAGAAAAATATAATGACAAGCAATAACACATCTCTAACATATAAAAATCTAATATTAAAACATGTATTAAATTATTTAAACACAAGTGTCCAATATTGGGGGTTTTCCACATGGACACAAAGCACAACAAGGACACTCCTAATAGCTCCAAATGGACACGAAATAGACACAAATGGAGACACAACCATGGGGGTCATTCCTATAGGTTCAAAATAATCCTATATGCATGTAGGAGTGAATTAGAGGATAGATTTTACCTTTTGGGAGGTAAAATCCAAAGGAACTCCTTCCGATACGGCACCGATACGAAGGGATCTCCAAATAGACACGAACCAAAGCCAAATCCTCCCAAACTTGGCTAGCACCCTCTCTTCATGGAGTAGAGAAGAAATGAAGAAGATTTGGTGGAAGAAAGGATTGATTTGGAGATGAAATCAATGGTGGTTCCTCTCAAAATTTTAGGGAATAACAAGAGAGAGAAAATAGAGGCTAAGAATGAAAAGAGGATGACTCACCCCCTCCCTCTCATGGCTGGCCATATTGGGCTAGGTGTCCCCATTTGGTAAAGTCCAAAATGCCCCCCTCTTGTCTTATTAGGTTCAACTTAAGTTAGGTTTTGGTTTGGGGCTAAAATAGGCTAGTTTGAGTCTCTAATCAATCCAACCTAGTCATGAATATTTAGTCTAACCATACTAAGTTAAATATTGTCATATGTGGGCCATGTCTAACTAATAGGTGTAGGAACGAAATAGTAAAGCGTAATACTCTAGAGGGGGGTGAATAGAGTTGGCAGCGGAATAATGCTAATTAAAAAGGTTAGCAGCACAATCACAGAATATTAATCACAACTAAAATAATGTAAAGACAGAGTTAAGAGAGCAAATGCAAAGACAACGATGTATACTGGTATCCCTCTGTTGAGGACTAATCCAGTCGGTAGAACTCTTGCTACCAGTTGAATCCACTATTGGAAAAACTGCAAGTTTTCTTACGAAGTCCTTGCAACTTCTACAACGCGAGCTTTGATACGAAGAACTCGTCCAACTTCAAATGTGAAGAGGTATTCTTCAATCAAGCCTTCTGATTACAATCTCTCAGAAACTTTTAGACCGTACCGCACTGGCAAATTGACTAGAGAATTGTAACTGGCTTGGGATCTGAAATTGAAAGCTCTAGAAAAACTCTTTGGAAGACTGAAAGCTTTAGATAGAGAGAAGATTGAAAGTGAATGAGTAAATTGAAATGATCGAAATCCTTCTCTATTTATAGGAGTTCCAAAGACAGACTTCTGTCAGAATTCGGACAGAATTCGGGCAGAACTCTTTGAGCAAATTTCGGTCAAATCTGCAACTGCAGGAGGACCAAGTTTCAAAGATTCAAAATCACAACGGCCACCAACCGAACTCTGGCCGAACTCTGGCCGAACTCTGTCAGGGTTAGGTTAGGGTTTTAAAAATAGGTTTTGGTGATTTTTGAAAACCTTTTTGAAAACCTTTTTGTAAACCTTTTTGAGAGGTCGTTTAAAAAACATTTTGAACTCATTTAGGGATAGCCTATTTGCCAGTACGACTCGGTGTACAACATATTCCTAGACTCAAAGAAAATGAAAATTACATTGTATAGGAAATATAGACTCGAGTAGGCAAACAGATCTTCAGTCTTGAACGGAGTGGATAGCCAATCTTGCTTATGTCCAAGAATCCGAGATGTCCCAACTAGCTTTGTATATCCAGACAGAGTTTGATCAATTATTAAAATCAGGTTGACCATATGACCAATGGGCCAACAATCTTCCCCATTTTGATAATTGACAAACTATGAATGATATAACATTAAGCTTGTTCAAAAGGAATCAAAACGTGAAATTGTTCATGTCCTGTATTTAACTCAATAAAAATGTTAGATCTTTAATTTTCTCCCCCTTTGTCACTTAGCAAAATAATTGCACAAGAGAAGGCTCCCCCGCAATCAATGCATAAGTAACAAAAGTGAGAAAGCATAATAAATAAAACATAAAGAGTAGAGAGATATCATCACAGGCATGCTATTGTTTCAAAAATATAAAAAATCTCTGGCATGCTATTTCACAGGCAGTTTGTAATGAAGAGACAGTATAAAGAGATAGTGCAAAAAATAAAGTGCTGAAATACCATAACTGAAACATCATAAACATGTCCATGAAGATAAATAGTACTGAAAGCAAAACAGAAAGTGCTGATAAATACTAGAAAGTACTGATAAAAAGAAATACTGATAAAAACTTGGAATGTTGGAGCATTTCCAAGTATACAATAGAATGTCACTAAAAAATCAAATCACATCTCCTCATCACTATCCTCGTCATCATCATCATCAGCAGTTCGGCCAGCATGACCGGAAGGACCAGCACCAGAAGTACCAGCGCCAGAAGGATGAGTAGGGGCGCCAGTATAGAACTCACCAACGTAGTCACGAGGTGCACGATACCAATGATAGGCGTTACCTGGCTGGAAGTAGGCATGGACAGCCTCATCCTCACAGCGGTAACCCAAAAAAGCTGGATCTCGAGGGATGGAGGCGGCAGAGTGACCAGTCTGGGCAAAACGTAGATTGGCCAAGGAGTTTGCCATCGCCTGGTAACGGGTGACATCGCGGAACTCACGCTCGCGAGCCATGTCCGTCAACGAGACGTGCAAAGTAGATAAGTGCTGATGTATGCCCTCAAATGTAGTGGCATACTGCTGATGTGGTGGAGGAGGTGCAGTAGGAGGAACAGGAGGTGGAGCTGAAGCAGTCCGGCTGCGACGAGATAGTTGAAGAAACTTGGGCTCAGAGTCCTGAGTACAAGTCGATAGATCGATCTCGAATCGCTGAAAGATACGAGGGAGAATCATCGCGTAAGAGAGATTTCGATCTCTTGTACGACATCGTCCCATCATCTGAATGATAGTCTTAGGAGTGGAAAAAGGAATCCCTTTAAGAATATGGTGTTTGCCATGAAATATAAAAGAACAGAACAATTATCGGAGGACCGAACTTTTACTTTACGTTACAAACTTGCTTGTACAAAGAAAGCCTAGGGACGAAAACCTAGGTACAGCAGTCTAAGTACAATTGTTTATTTTAGATTCTGGGGGTGACGATAGAGGCTCGGAAAGGCGACGGCAGCCCTGCCTTACTCCTTGGACGATCGATATGCAGCCTTGGCTCCCTGTGAAATGATGGTAGGCATTGACGAAGAAATGCTCTTCTTTGCTCCTCTGTTGCTCTTCTGGCTTCTCTCTCTCTCTGTGTATTCTTTTTTTTGACTATTGGGGGGGGGTCTCTCTGTATATACGTATTTTTCTCTCTGAAATTGTATATCTTTACAAGGGAATGGCACCTTACTATTTATAATAGTGGGATGTGATCATTAGGGTTGCCAATGATTAGCTTTTGGAGATGGCTGCGGCTTGGAGATTGGTCCATCTTGGCCATTCATTTTAATTATGATGAATCTGGGCCATTAGGTGTAGATTGTACCAAATCCCATGAGCAATTAATGCTGATTGGAATAAATCTTTCTTATACTGATCTTCTGATATCTGCGAATAAATCAGATCTATTCTTCTGCCACGTATCCCAGATCTATTGGGATCTGACCCAATCTTTAATGGCAGCCAATCTTTGGAATTAATCGGTTTAGGACACGTGTCCTAGGAGCTGCTAGGGGGAATCTGGACCGCATGAATAGTGAGCCGCATATGAATGTGAGCCGCATATGAATATGAGCCGCATATGAATGTGAGCCCACGTGTCAGGACTGCGTGGGCAGTGGCCTTTACTTGAGTCCTCTAACCAGAGAGGAGTAATCCTTGTGGGCCGCATAGGTATATATCCGCCTGGGCCGCATGGATATGATCTTCGTGATCCGCATGAGAAGTCCTCGCTCGATCCGCATGAGGCTTTCATGGTCTGAGCCGCATATGATGGATTCACTTCTGAGCCGCATGAGGCTCCTATGGCCTGAGCTGTATAGGATGGATTCACTTCTGAGCCGCATAGGAAGTCCTTTGCTCGAGCCGCATGAGGCTCCTATGGCCTAAGCCGTATAGGATTTATTCTGAGCCGCATGAGAAGCGAGCCGCATACGAATGCCCACGTAGCAAGGCCACGTGGCATTTTTATGGCTCTCGGGGGATTTGTGTCAGATATTTCTTTCCTCTTTCCTAGAGATTCATCATTATGGCAGAGCCATAATTACCTGCCTTTGGTGTCAGGGCTGTCAACTTTTCAGAGGGGTCAGCCGTCATAGCAATTAATACAGCGTGGGTAGAGGGGAGCACTATCAGGCCACGTGTCTTCTGAGTCGTATGAAATGCTTTGAGCCGCATAGCTCCTTGTGTCGCATGATTCAATGAACCGCATGAGTTTTCTGAGCCGCATGGATCTTTCCTGGTCGCATGAATCATTTCCTTTAGTATTTTCCATGCTTCTACAGGACCCCCTTCAAAGTTTTTAATTTGTAAAATTGAAATACTTTGATTAAGAAGCATGGCCAGGTTCCTCTAGCCGCATGTGGAATTCTGACCGCATAGAAGTCTCGGCCGCATGAATTATTCAGCCGCATAAGTGACTTAGCCGCAGGAGACTGTTCACCCGCATAGCTGTTTGCCACGTCATCATGTCATGCATGCAAACCCTTTTTGGGGCAGGATCCCAAGAGTTTCTGATCTTTAATTATCTGGTCTGCATCGATAGCCGAAGATTCGACTTCTTTGTACGAGGCGTCGGTCTTGGTCCTCTATAAATGGAAGGGTTTTTGGAGGGATTTCTCTCTTGGACTCTTCTTGATTTAAGATTTTTGTCTTGCTTTCTTCTTCTGACCGACAGACTACGATGGCACCTAGGGCTTCCAAGGCAGTGAAGAAAGCTGTGGCGAAGAGTAGGAAGTCGGCTTCGTCTTCAACTGCCGCACCCCACGTTCGTCTTGACGTTCATGTTGTCGTCGAAGGTAAGGACTGTGTGGAAGATTGGGTGCTTTGAAACCATAACAGATGCTGCTCTGTCGTATTACTTCGTGCATAATCATTTGATGCGAGCTTTTCAAATTTCGTGGTTCGCATGCACATCCCGTGAGCCGCATGGAATATATTCCATATCTAAGCCGTAAAAAATTGTCTTTCAACGGGCCGCATGAACCCTTCTGAATAACTTCTGACTGTTTTTATCATTCATCATCACTTCTTTTTCGTCTTTTGGTTCTTGTAGTATCTCCACCAAACGCTGAGATTGCAGTGGTAGAGGAGCCGCCGCTCCCTGGCATCAATCAGGGGCCTCCCTCTGTTAAGGAGGAGGTGATAAAAGAAGAATCAGCGCCTGAGAGGGACGACATCCCCCCCACTGTCGAGACTGCTGAGGGTGGCAACGCTGGGAATTCTGATTCCCCTATTCTAGATGAGGATCTTCCTCAATTGCATCCTTCATATGTAAGGTGGTTAAAGGAGTTGTATACGCACTTCTGCGGCTAGGGTTTAAGGTTTCTCGTAAATGTCTATCTGTAGTCTTTGCTTCTTTTTTGCTTTTCTTCTTGTCTGCATGAAGAACTTTTCCTGTAACCGCGTAGATGTAACCGATTTCTGAATGAATGAAATATATTTGCTTCACTCTTTTGTTGTGTAATGATTATTCTATTGGGACATTTTGCATGGACCCATTGCCCCTAACGTACCCTGGTTTTGGATACGGGCAACAAGTTGGAGGGAACAAACATACTTACTCAGAGGTACTAAGGACATGGCAAGCATGAAGGTTTCCTCGACGGAGCCTTCCTACTCAGAGGTAATGAGGACATGACAGGAGTGGGCTTAATGAAGGAGGGCACATAGAACAACTCAGAGGTAATGAGGACATGGAAGTTCTACGTGGGGGGTGATTTGTTTTTGGCGGAAGTGGGACGACTCAGAGGTAATGAGGACATGGCCGTCTTGGAAGTTTGTGGACCCGTTTACCTTTGTTGTGCACTGGGAGTGCAGGTATTAGATCATGAGGGAGGATCTCTTGTAGGAAGAAAGTTCAGTGGTATGGTTATACATGACTTTCTTTCAAAAGAGTGACCAGGATGTAAGTTCAGGGGTACCGATGGGTACATAACTCGACAATGTTGGAATCAAAGTGTAAGTTCAGAGGTACCAGCAGGTACATGACTTGGAAATTTGGGATATCTTTGTGGAAGAAGGGCATGAGTTCAGCGGTACACGCGGGTACGTGACTCAAAAATTTAGAATATGGCGAGTGTGAGTTCAGTGGTACCAGCGGGTACGTGACTCGAAAATTTGACAGTTCATGGAGTGAGTTCAGAGGTACCAGCGGGTACGTGACTCGATAATCTGGTAAACTATGAGGGTGAGTTCAGTGGTATCAGCGGATACATGACTCGAGAATCTGGAAAACTATGAGGGTGAGTTCAGGGGTATCAGCGGATACATGACTCGAGAATCTGGAAAACTATGAGGGTGAGTTCAGGGGTATCAGCGGATACATGACTCGATAATCTAGAAATTTGTGGAGTGAGTTCTATGGTACCAGCGGGTACGTGACTCGAAAATCTGGGAAATGTTGTTTAAACATAGTATTTCTTCAGGAACTTGCCGTTGACGGACAGCATGAGCAAGTCTCCATTTTGTTTTACGAGGCGGTAAGCACCGTTGTGAGAATACTGTCTCTATGATAAATGGACCTTCCCACTTTGGCTGGAACTTGCCGGCGGTCTTGTGAGTCATGACCATCGGCCTCCGGACTGCCAGAACAAGATCACCCACTCGAAATGTTCTGATTTTGACCTTCTTGTTGAAGGCTCCTGAGATGCGTGCTTGGTATAGCTCGATCCTTTGCTGAGCTAGGAGGCACTTTTCATCTAAGGCCTCTAACTCTTGCAGTCGACGTCGGTAGTTGTCATCCTATGTCAATTGATAAGTGAGGGCGACGCAGAGTGAGGGTATTTGAGTCTCTAATGGGAGAACCGCTTCACTCCCGTACACCAGGAAGAATGGTGTATTCCCGGTGGCTGTTCGAACTGTGGTGCGATAAGCCCATAAGCATTCATCGAGCTTCTCGTTCCAGTCGCGCTTGTTGGAGGAGACGAACTTCTTGAGGAGTTTGATGATCGTTTTGTTGAACGCCTCTGCTAACCCGTTTGCTTTTGGGTTGTACGGCGTCGAAGCGATATTCTAAATACGGTATTTATCATAAAACCGATAGAATACGTGGCTTATAAACTGTGGGCCATTATCATGGATGATCCTTTGGGGCAGTCCAAAGCGGTAGATGACGTGATGCTTAAGGAAGCTGATTACGTTTAAAGTCTTGACTTCTGCGAGTGGGGCAGCTTCCGTCCACTTGGAGAAGTAATCCGTGATCGCAAGTATGAAGCGATGTCCTAGGGAGGAAGGTGGGGTGATTGGACCAATGATATCCATTCCCCATACTTCGAATGGCCAGGACGCCACCGTCGGATGTAGAAATTCGGATGGTTGATGAATGAAGTCCGCGTGGACTTGGCAAGCTTTGCACTTTCTAGCATAATCGATCGCATCTGCCACCATTGTGGGCCAATAGTAGCCCATTCGGCGAAGACGATCTTGTAGTTTTGGGCCGGGTTGGTGGGCCCCGCAGACACCGTCATGAGCTTCTCGTACTGCTTCTTTGGCTTCTGTGTTTGACAGACACCGAAGTAATAATCTGTCGTAAGAGTGGCGATACAGCATCTTCGTCTCTGTATCGTAGAAGAATCTGAGAGAACGCCTTCTGATGGAAGTGGCTTCCTTTGGGTTCTCGGGTAGGATGTCATAGACGACGAAGTCGATGAATGGTTGTCTCCAATCTGGGGCGTCATCGATCGTCTGTACGGAATAACTTGCCACGAATTGCACATTGTTTTTAGGACAGACCAGTTCATGGCCTATCACTTCCACTGATTGGCGATCATAATTCGGAACTGCTAGGGAAGCGGCGAGACCGGCTAAGGCATCTGCTTCAATGTTTTGGAGTCTGGGGACATGTTCGATGAAGAACCCCTCAAATGACGAGATGATATTGATCGCTATTTGGTGATAAGGGATCATGTCTTCGTGACGGACTTCGTACGAACCCCTGATCTGATTGACGATTAGTTGGAAATCGCCGTATGCTTCAAGGTATTCTACCCCCAGCTCTTTTGCAAGTTGGAGGCCGATGACCAGAGCGTTGTACTCGGCCACATTATTAGAGCAGGGTTCTGTGAGGGAATAGGCGCAGTTGATCACCAATCCGGAAGGGGAGACCAGCACTACCCCGACTCCGACGACTATATTGCCTTTAGGTCCGGTCCTTGAAGCACCGTCAAAGAACATTCGCCATATAGCCTCGTGAGAGGTTGCATGCGAGTTGGCGACCTCGTCTGGGATCTCTTCGTATATTCTGGAGGACTCCGAGCCTGGGTGGGCTACTAAAAAGTCTGCCAGGGCTTGACCTTTGACTGCCTTTTGTGGGACAAAGATCATATGATAAGGGGATAGCAATATTGCCCATGTAGCGAGTCGAGAGCTAAGTGCCCCTGGTTTGGTCATGAGGACTCTGAGAGGGTTGACCCGTGAGATTACATGTATCGTTTGTCTGGTGACATAGTGTCGCGTCTTCTGAATGGCGAACACCAAGGCGAGGCATTCCTTTTCAACCGCGGTGTATCGGTGCTCGGGTTCCACCATCATTCGGCTGAGATAGTATATGGCTTGTTCGTGGCCTGTATCGTTGTTTTGTGCCAACAGGGCACCGAAGGAGTGTTCTATTGCTCGTACATAGAGCAGGAATGGTTTTCCAGGGACTAGGGCCACCAAGACCGGAGGATTTGACAAATATTCTTTGATGCTGTCGAAAGCGCGCTGGCATTCTTCGTCCCATACGAATGGGACTCCTTTTTTCATGAGGTGCGTAAATGGTCGACATCGCCCAGAGTGGTTGGAAATGAACCTTCTGATGTAAGCTAGCCTTCCTTGAAGGCATCTGAGTTCGTGGAGATTTTTCGGGGGACCCATCTCCATGATTGCTTTTGTCTTTTCAGGGTCTACATGGATACCCTTTGCAGTGATGATGAAGCCTAAGAACTTCCCGCTGGATACGCCCAGGAAGGACTTCGTAGGGTTCATTTTCAAATTGTGCGTTCGCATTAGGTCGAATACCGTCCTTAGATCCTGCAGATGGTCTTCCTTGCTACGGCTCTTGACGGCTATATCGTCAACATAGCACTCTACCGTCTTGCGTAAGTGTTCTCTGAAGATGATGCTCATGGCTTTCTGATATGTGGTGCCAGCATTCTTTAAACCGAAAGGCATGACTGTGTAGCAGTACATGCCAATCGGTGTTCGGAATGATGTATGTTTTTCGTCGTCAGGAGACATTTTGATTTGGTTGTACCCCGAGAAGCCATCCATGAATGACATGCGTTCGAAGCCACAGGTATTGTCGATCATGATGTCTGTGATAGGAAGGGGAAACTCATCTTTGGGGCATGCCTCGTTCAGGTTACGGAAGTTGATGCAGATTTGAATCTTCCCATTCTTCTTGAGGACGGGTACTATATTGGCGACCCAATCGGGATGTTGCTTCTCACGAATGAAGCCGCTGGCTATAAGTTTGTTGACTTCAGCTTCGATCGCGTCCATGATGCCTGGGCGAAAGCGTCGCTGTTGTTAGTTGACTGGCTTCGCATCTGGTCGAATATTGAGTTTGTGAAGAGCGATGTCAGGATTTAACCCTGGTATGTCTTCATAGCTCCAGGCGAACACATCAATGTACTCTCTGACAAGTTCTAACAGCGACTCTCGTTCTTCGTCGGTTAGGCTTTTACTGATGAAGATCGGTTTTGGAGAAGATTCACTGCCGAGATCCACTTGTATTACCTCATCTTCAGTAGGAGGTTCTCTCAGTTCGAACTGCTTTTTCTATTGCACGTCTAATTGCTGGGCCCATGGCTCTAGCTCGAGGATTTCGGGGATGTTTTCGTCTTCCTCGTAAGTGTCGGCGAACGCCATGTTGACTGACATGACTTGTCTGAACACATCTCCGATGCTGGTATCTGAGTCGGAAGTTGGTGACCCGGTTGAATATGACTGCCAATCGTATTCTTCATCTGAACTCTCAGGGGTCGTAGTAGGCGTTACATACCCTAACCCGCATCGAGTTTTGTTGTAGTAGTTCCATGGTTTGCCTGCCGGGACTGGCGGCTTCAAAGGTAATCGTCGCCCAGTGCTGTAGTTCAACCCTGGCGTCGCCTCTAGATCATACCCCTGTTTCTGCATGAGATATTTGGATTGAGGGCTATAGAGATACAGAGGCAGTCTCCCGGCATCTGACCCGAGGTCGACTTCTTCTATGGTGCGGGGATGCGGGTTGTTTGTCCGACCGAAGATGATCGGATGATCTCCTCCTTCGAATATTCGGTAAGCGTCTTCTACTGGAGTAAGCTGGATCGCGTTGTACACATTTGTCACCTGTGTGTGTAGGTGAGCGCCTATACCGTGTTCCATAGCATACATTGTATATAGCTTATTGAGCTCGGTGTAGTTCAAAGATAACCCTTTATTGATGAAGTAAGGTATCTTTTCTAGGAGGATTACATCATCAGCGGAGGGGACATTGGTGTGGGTAGCCATATACTTGGCTAGCTCCGGTTCCTCTTCGGCTACCCCCTATGTGAACAAAGACTGAGAGGACGTCCTAGGAAGCTTGATTGTCAGTGATTCAGTTGATGGCGTAGAGCGGGGAGTTGTTGGCAGACTAGCGACCCCCAGTTTGGCATTTGATATGGAGCGAGGAGTGGCTGGTTCGCTGGAAGTGTCAAACCTTGCATTGGGGTGACGACCCTTCCTGGGAAGGCGTATCGTCATGGGCCTGTCCGAGGGATTGAGCTTCCCTGCTTGTGGTTGGCTGACTCTTGGTAACCTGATTGTTAGTGGCTCCGTTGTGGGTCTCGGCACTTGGCAGCCGGATTATCATCTGCTCCTCTTACGCCGAGAGGCTGATCGCGTCCTTCCGCAGAGTGGCGGTGAGGGGTGCGGACTTGCCCGGTTTGCGAGCTTGGAGGTGGATCGTCAAGGGTCCTTCTGATCCCGTGGCTGTCTCAGTATGAGCTTGTGTGTCTCCTTCATCAAGGTGCCTCTTCGACTTTTTGTATAGGCAGGAGTCTGAGTATTAGGATTCGACCCCTTTGAAGGGATCAATATCAGCAAATTTTGTCTTCACGAAGCCGTGTTTGTCGACGTATTTGAAGCACTGGTGTAGCATGGAAGGCACGATCATATAATCATGTATCCATGGGCGCCCCAAGAGGATGTTGTAAGAAGTGTCTGCATCTATGACGTAGCAGGTGACTTCGGATTGGAGGTTGCCAATTTGATACTTCAGACGAATCTTCCCAATAGGGTAGCTCCTGCCCGAATTGAAACCGCTGATAGCGGCGCTTGTAGGTGTCAGGCGATGCATTAGGATACGGAGATGATGTAGCAGACCCTTTGGGATGATGCTTATGGAAGAGCCAGGATCAATGTGCATCCGATCCACCTTCACGTCGCCGATGTATCCCGTGTAGTATAGCGGGCGATCATGTACGTTGGTTTTGATGAGCATGTCCTGCGGAGTGAAGACGATGTTGGGCATTGCTCTCCTGTAGGCACTGTCTTGGAGATCCACGGGTGAGTCTTCCCCGGTGAGGTTGGATTGAGCGAGATAGGCATCGGCATTTTGGAGTGCTTCGTTCAATGCAATACGAACGTCCTTGGAGAGCCTTAGGAGTTCGTATAGTGACAATTTGGTCGGAGTGTTAGCCAATTGTGCTAAGATGTCAAAGTTATAGGGCCTCTCTAGCCCTTGGGCTGCGTCCTTTCGGAGGGATTTGTCGAAGCGAGTCTCCTTCGGCCTAGGCTTGTCGGTCGTCGAAGGTTGAGCCGGTCCCAGCGCATCAGTTGTAGTGGGTTGATGATTTTTGGCTGGGTTGTCAACCACAGGTTTGGATTGTGCTCCGGACCGCGTGACGACGGCTGTAGCTTCCTCATTGTTTGCTGAGATTGTGTGGCAGGTCCTGATTTTTCCACTCTTCCTTTTGCTGGTGGGAGATGGTGTGGGCCGAGTTACTTCTGATACCAAGTCTGGATGGACCCACATGACCTTCCCTCGTGAGGTGGTGAGAGGTACTAGACCGACAGCCTGATCTCGAGGAGGGGGAAGATTGGTAATCTCTATTGTTGCCAGAGGGACGGGGATCACCCCGTCTTGAGTCTCCGTCGGAGAAAAGCTGCCGAATTGTACGGACACCATATTGGCTGCTACGGTTACCTCTTCGAAGTCGATGGCCAGAGCGTTCGAATCGATGAGGCTTTGGATGTACCTTTTTAGTTGGTAGCAGTCGTGTGTAGCGTGGTTGACATAACGGTGATAATGGCAGAACTTTGGGTTCTCTAGATCAGCGGCCGAGGCTCCCGTCTTGGTGGAGGAAGCTGAATTCTACCCCCTTGTATGAGCATGTCCAAGATAGGCTTGACGTGGCCGTCTTCGAAGGAGTAATCGATTTGCGGCCATTGTTTGTCTGCTGGTTGTGACTCGGGCTTTTGTGCCGTGTCAGCCACCATAGCCTGCTTTCCCTTGCTGTCCCGATTGTTGGAGGGGTTACCCCCATTATCGTTGTTGGGACGCTTGCCCTTGTTTTCTCCTTGCGAGATGTGCAACCCCAGTTGGCGAGCCTTCTTTAGTCGTTCTTCGGCGCTTGTGGCGCTGATGGTGAATGCCTTCCAATCTTTGAATTGACTTTCGCCCATCCAGAGACTGATCGTAGGAAGCAGTCTCTTTTGGCAGATCTCAATCAAAGAGGAATCTGGATTTCTGGACGTGTCACGACCCGCACCCACTGTGAGGGTACGAGAACGTAACAACGCCCAGCCTACGCCGCAGTGTCGGCGGTAGAACGCTGTCCTAGGTCAATCATCTAACAATATAAAGGTACCTGTATAGTATATACACTCCGAATGGAGGTGACATAGCAATATACAGTCTCAATCACATCTAAATGCAGAAAGATAAGATAGGAAGATAGATAGATAAAATTGGAATGGAAGAATATACATCACAGCAAGAGAGTCTAAGTGCCTAAAATAACATCCCAACAACCATCCAGAATACAAGTCCCACTACTGAATATGAAATAATATATACAATCAGATCTCAAGACAGAATAGTAAACCTAGACTAAGGAGCCTCAGTCTCTAAGCTAGTGGATCAGGCTGGAAATCTGGGTCACACATGGCATCTACAGCTGCCCCATAGTAGGTATCTATGCAGGCCTCCTCCTCATCCTCTGTAAAATTTTCAACAGGTCCAGTCAGGACGGGAGCGAGCACAAAACATCTCACGCAGTTCATATCGAGTTAGGAAATATAAAGCATGCAATAGAGTAAAGTACATGAAACGCTGAAACAAGAAGATATATGAAAAACAGTAGAGATTTGATAACAGAAAATATCTAAATACGATAAGTAAGAACTGTAAGGAACATGTGATTTTAGAGTACAATCTGGTTATGTAAACGGGCTAGGAAAATGCAATGGTAACTCCATTGTACGTGGGTGTACAATAGACATATACAATAGTTATACAATGTTGTACAATAGGATTTGAGTACATAACCAATTCTACTCCTCCTCCCCAATCAATACACAAGGATCTTCTCCAGTTACGTTATCTTATACAATAGTGTACAATGTTATATAATGGATGTACAATGTTATACAATAGTGTACAATGGTCTATCCCTGGGGCTCATGTGATAATGAGAGTACAATATGCACAATGAGTATACAAGGATATGGGTATTCAACAAATACAATATGGAAGTGAAACGCACGTCACAATATGTATTTAGTGAATACAAGGAGATAACATCTCAAAAGGAGATCCATATAGTACCAATCCGTGATAACAGTCGTGTCAGCATCAAGTACAGTAATCTAGAGCAAGAATGTAAATCCATACAAGTATGAAACGGTCAGAGAATGTACTCGCCTGATATCCTGAGTGTCTGAAGAGAATATACTGTCCGAGGAGTGGTGTCTGTCTCCTATAGAACAGTACGAGTCACAACAAGTCTAAAATGATAAAGTGAAATCCTACTATGCATTCTACATGAATCTAGGTCAATCTAGGCCAAAGTCAACTCTTGGTCAACTCTGGTCAACCAAGAAGTCAAACTTAGGCCAAACTGGTCCAACAAGTCATTCTAGGTCTAACTAGCCCAACTAGTCTAAACAAGGCTAAACAAGTCTAATCTAGACTCTCTAGTCAAACAGACATACACAGGTCATGGGCACACCACAATATGTATTTATACATATAGATATAGGTTTAATACATGTATACATATAGGTATACATTACCCTATATATATTACTAGTGCATATAGGCAAGCCTAAAGGAAAACCTACATATACCAATCTTATATATAGAAAATATATATATATGTATACCAATCAACACAAATTAGAGGGAGGGAAGGAAAACATGTGTGTGTGCTAGTGAGACATGAGAGTGTGAGGAAATAGGAAAATATATTAGTGTAAGGCATGTGTGTATTCATGTGTTCATGAATGGCAACCAGTGATTTAGCAATGTGTGTATATACAACCAACTCATTTCAGTAAACTGGCAATGGAATAACAAAAGGGAAAATGGACTTAAAATCAATTGAAGGAATTTAAGGAAATCAGTTGACAGTTTAAAGAACCCAGACATTCAATCACATGACTCTAACTTCAAAATCAGTCAAAAGGAAGAAATAAAAAGGCATTTATGAACAACTAAACCTAAATTGAATCCCTTATTTATTCTCAGATTTCCATTGACAGTGTAAATCAGTGACAGTGCAATGTGTGTCTATGTTTCAGTTAGCAGGGGGAATTTGTGTCATGTGTGTGCCTACAGGTGTGTGTGAACTATTTAGAAATCAATAGAGAAAGTGTGTGTAAGCAAAATAGTGTGTGAGTGTCAATGAGAGACAAAGTGTGGGTGATATATTTCCTGAAAACAGTGTGGCAGTTGCAAAACCAACTGTTGACAGGGCTGTTTCAGGACAGAACATAGGCTAAATTGGACAGGTTATAGTACAATGTATATGTGTGTATATATGTGAGGCATGTGAGTGAGTATAACATGTGTGTAGGCTAGAAAACAGTGAGAGAGTGACAGGGAGTGGACTGTCCCTGTGTGACAGTGAGTAATTCCTAGAAATTAGTGTACTACACAGTGACTGAACTCTCAAATCTGAACCTAATATCAATCTCAGTCTACAATCCAAAGCAGTGAACCTAAATCTCAGGAAACACATTGAACATTAAAAAAACTTCAAGAAATCAGTTTTCAGTCTAGGTATCAATTCTATATCTCAGTTGAGATTTCAAACCAGTTGACACATTGGGAATCATCTCAAAATCTCAATAAAAACTCAGTTTTCAAACACCTCATGCATTCTCAGTTTTTTTTTGAATCATACAACCACCAAAACAAACCCAAATTCCTCATACCAATAGAGTTAATATAGGAGAACAATATAGGAAATAAAACTCAACATATCATCAGTATTAGATGGGTAAAAATGATGGCAAGGTTCATAAATAAAATCTGGAACAATTTGAAAATCAGTGCTCAGTATCAGAAGTTCAGAAACAAAGGGAAATCGAGATTTGATAAACAAAACTCAGCTAAAAAGTTAAACTAAAGGTTGGTAATGAACCTACAACATGTGATCGTGTCATGTGATATTTTTGTGTCCCAGTAAGAGGACACAAACATGTCCAATCAATAAAAAGAAACAAAAACAGTAAATATTAAACACAACAGTGCACAATCATCGTGCACGTGTGCACGCGTGTCGTGCACACGACACAACACGTGTTAGGCCACGTGCTCGAGTCCCCACCTAGGATAGGTCTAGGTGTACGTGTCCAATCACCTGTATCGTGTCTACAGTGTCGCGTGTCCGATTTAAACACGCGTATCAGTGGCCAAGAAATTCGTGTGCACAGACAGGAAAAAAAACAGTGCGGTTGGGATTTCTCCCAAACTGCTCGATAAGACGAGCTGAAAATTGGTCAGAGTCGTGTCAGTCACGTGTCCTAAGTGTCACAAAAATATCATCACCAATGGTGTCGTGTCCAGGAAGAACCCCGAGTGGCAGGGCATCCCTGTAGCAGTGCGCGCACGTGCGTGTCAGCATGTGCACGCGTGTCCAAACGACACGAAACGTGCACGAATCAATCCCAGTGCACGAGGAATGGATAAACAACACCAAAACACAAATTCCCAATCAAAAATATTGCATGAAACAAATCGAAATGCCCTCAGTGGCATTTCGACAAACACCTATACTACAGTCATGATACGTGTCCAAACGGACACGAAACTTAGGATACCCGACACAAAACCTATACTGATGCTTAGGGGACGCCTAGGGCTCCCTAATGATGAAGACAAAACAAATTTTCATAAAGGGATGAGGAAATTACCTAAGCTTGAACTTTCAATAAAAACCCCCTTCAATAACTCTTCTCCTTGATATCCCAATCCAATCAAACCACCATAAACTGAAATGAAACTTCAATAACAGCAAGTATAGGTGTATTAATACCTAATGGAAAAGATTTGAATGGAAAAGGAAATGGAATGGAGATCTAGGGATTAATGCAATAGGAAACAAACCTTTCCTCAAGCTTGAGCCTTCCTAAAAAAAAGAGGCAACCCTAAAAACTAGGAGAATATTTATAGGGTGGTTTTCCCAAGGATGATATGGTGGCTGGCCACTAAGGCTTAGGGTTAGGGTTTTGAAACTTGTCTTGGGCTTTGGGCCTAGTCATTAAACAAATGACTTAAAAGTCACAAGTCATGGCTTGTGGTCAAAACTTCCTATTCAAAACTCAATATCCTTAATTGTTTTCACTAACTAGAGTATGGTTGACCTAACTTAACCTAGGATCTCTTATCTAGTCAAGTCCAACTTAACTAGGGTTAGGTCACAAAGTCAAAGCTTAGTCAAAGTCAACCTAGTCAACCCTCAATCAAACAATTCCAAAATAAATTCTAAAAATTCCCAAAAATTCCAAAAAATCCTAAAATGACCAAAATATCCTCTAGGCTAAAATGTACTAATCAATATCCTAATCACAATGACTAGGCTCTATGTCAACAGTCTAAGGCTACACTAGTCAATGCACCAAAATCATAAGTCATGATTTAAATGGTTTAAAAATGATTAAAAATTACCAAAAATCATATTATTAAATAAATATCATAATTAAATAAATTAAAATACAAAATTTCAAAATTACCCTCATTTCAGAAAACTGGATGTTATAGGAGGGCAGCTTCATGGCGGTCTGGCGGAACCGCTCGATGTAGTTCCTTATCAACTTCTTCTCCCCTTGGACGACGTCCTTGAGAGTGGACATAGTGACGTCCTGTCCTACTTTGTAGAATCGCTCCAAGAACAGGCGCTTGAAGCCGGCGAAGGAATGGATGCAGTTGTCCGGTAGATTGCGGTACCAATCGAAGGCGACCCCTTCTAACGCCCTAATGAATAACCGTGTGAGGATGGCATCATCATGGGGCAGATGGTCGGTGGTAACCTCGAAGTAAGTGATGTACCGACTTGCTGAGGATTTGCCATCATACGGGTTGATATTGAACGGCTTATATCTTGGTGGGAATGGAACATCCCTCCATTCAGCAGGGTATGGTTGCCGTATTCTGAGATTTGAGCGTTTTCTCGGGCATGGAACATGGCTCGGAGCTCCTGGATCTTTCTCCTTACTTCTCGGGTCTCATCTGTCGTGGTAGGGGCTGTTATTTCGGGAGGATTATTGCCCGGGTTTGGTGCCGCTGAGTTTGAATCTATATTGACCGCGGGGCCCGTGCTTGTTTGACCAGGCGTTCCTCCTTGTAGAGTGGGCAGGGCCGCTTTAATCTCGTCTACAGATTTGACCAAAGCAAGTAATATGGCTTCGAGACTGTCAATGCGCTGGCGATCACTGGAACCACCTTGATTGCTGTCCGTCATGAACACCGTCCTTACGTGAGGAGTGATGGAAGGGACGGTAGAGGATGTGTCCTCCGAGTCGTACCCGTATACCGAGAAGTCATCGGGATATATGGGAATATTGTCTTCTGGTTCGGACTCGGAGGGAGCAGTACCCCCAGCCTCAGAGTTTACTTCGTCTTGAGAATCACGGGTGTCCTCGGGGACATCGGTGCCTGTCGTTCCTGATGGAAGAATCGTTTCCCCGGGCTCGGCTCCTTGAAACATTGGATTGTTACGGATGTTCGGATGAGTGCTACCCCCAACCCCGAGCGATACGGATGATGAATTTCCCACTGCAGCAGATTTCGTCTTTGAACGGGTGTGTTGGAATACTCCGGTGGAAGACAACCGTTTAGATGACAGTTTCGTAGCTGTAGTGGTTGATATCTTGGGACTGGAGATGCTTGTCTTTTTCCCCCTCCTTTCGGTGGAGACCTTTTGAGCGGAATTGCAGGAGACAACAGTGGGTGCCTCATCTTCTGAGCTCGGGTGCTGTAGTCTTTGGAAGACGGACGGCCGATCTTCCGTTACTGCCGCGTTATTGCAGCAGCAATTGACGATGATTTGGGTGCAGCGATGTCCAAGCGAGGACTCTTTGCACGCCGACACTCCTTCTCTTTTCTTGCGTTTGTGGAGGATCGCCTCCCGTAGGTTAGAGGAACCACTCTGTCCATTTGCCGCCGGGGACTGGACTCGAGCGGTTGTATACAACTTTCCATCCGAGGCCCGTGTGATAGTCAACGGGATGCCCCGATAGTCAGAGGTTGGGACAGCTGACTGGACCCGATGAGTCCGCGCTGTCCTAGACTTTTTCCTTTTAGCACCTGCGGGTACGTAATAGGAGGAGTCCAAGTTGAATAACAGAGAGTCTGGCTTATCATCCAGAGAAGTATCAAGGTCAGGACCGCATGAGAGATGGTCGAAGACTGATCTAGAGAAGCATAAAACAGATGCTATGCGGCTAGGGTTGGGTACCGTGCAGGCTATCTGCATGCGGTTGTCTTCTGCCGTCGGATGAATTGTTTTTGTGCGGCTATGAGTCACGACCGTACAGGCTGGCCGCATGCGGTTGGCAATTATGGCCGCATGGGTTTTCTGCAAGCGGTTGACTCCCATAGCCGCATGAGTTTTATCCGTGTGATTGGCAACTGTAGCCGCATAAGCTATGCGGCTGACAGATATAGCCGCATGAGTTTTCTTCATACGGCTGGGGGATGTAGCCGTATGAGCTTTCTCCCTGCGGCTGATACCCTTATGCGGCTCGGATCTCATAGAGTTCCTCTTTGCCCCTGCAAGTCTAGCATCATAGTGTTTTCTTCTGCCAGACTTGGGGACAGCAGAGTTGTCTACGATCTGAAGTGGGGCCGCAGGGGGATCTTGCTCGCCGTCTTGAACAACAGAGGGTGTCTCTGCAAGAGCTTCAGCAGGAACGAAGGATCGGGGTCTCCACTCCTTACGGGCCTTCTTTGTGTGGGCTCGCTTCTGGACCGGGCCAGTGCTTTTGTCGGAGAGCATCTCTTCGAACGCCTGTTGGTCGAACCGGGCGACCATCTTTTGTTGAGTGGAGCCAAGCTTGGCTGCATCCGATTGCGTCACCAACTCCTCAGCCGTGGAGAAGTTTGTCCCCAGCAGAGTCACCATCGTGTTTGCCATGAAATATAAAATAACAGAACAATTATCGAAGGACCGAACTTTTACTTCACGTTACAAACTCGCTTGTACAAAGAAAGCCTAGGAACGAAAACCTAGGTACAGCAGTCTAAGTACAATTGTTTATTTTAGATTCTAGGGGATGACGATAGAGGCTCGGGAAGGCGACGGCAGCCCTGCCTTACTCCTTGGACGATCGGTATGCAGCCTTGGCTCCCTGTGAAAAAATGGTAGGCGTTGACGAAAAAATGCTCTTCTTTGCTCCTCTGTTGCTCTTCTGGCTTCTCTCTCTCTCTGTATATTCTTTTTTTTTGACTATTGGGGGGGGTCTCTCTGTATATACGTATTTTTCTCTCTGAAATTGTATATCTTTACAAGGGAATGGTACCTTGCTATTTATAATAGTGGGATATGATCATTAGGGTTGCCAATGATTAGCTTTTGGAGATGGCGGCGGCTTGGAGATTGGTCCATCTTGGCCATTCGTTTTAATTATGATGAATCTGGGTCATTAGGTGTAGATTGCACCAAATCCTATGAGCAATTAATGCTGATTGGAATAAATCTTCCTTATACTGATCTTCTGATATCTGCGAATAAATCAGATCTATTCTTCTGCAACGTGTCCCAGATCTATTGGGATCTGACCCAATCTTTAATGGCAGCCAATCTGAAGAATTAATCGGTTTAGGACACGTGTCCTAGGAGCTACTGGGGGAAATCTGGACCGCATGAATAGTGAGCCGCATATGAATGTGAGCCGCATATGAATATGAGCCGCATATCAATGTGAGCCTACGTGTCAGGACTGCGTGGGCAGTGGCCTTTACTTGAGTCCTCTAACCACAGAGGAGTAATCCTTGTGGGCCGTATAGGTATATATCCGCCTGGGCCGCATGGATATGATCTTCATGAACCGCATGAGAAGTTCTCGCTCGATCCGCATGAGGCTTTCATGACCTGAGCCGCATAGGATGGATTCACTTCTGAGTCGCATGGGAAGTCCTTTGCTCGAGCCGCATGAGGCTCCTATGGCCTGAGCCGCATAGGATGGATTCACTTCTGAGCCGCATGGGAAGTCCTTTGCTCGAGCCGCATGAGGCTCCTATGGCCTGAGCCGCATAGGATTTATTCTGAGCCGCATGAGAAGCGAGCCGCATACGAATGCCCACGTGGCAAGGCCACGTGGCATTTTTATGGCTCTCGGGGGATTTGTGTCAGAGATTTCTTTCCTCTTCCCTAGAGATTCATCATTATGGCAGAGCCATAATTACCTGCCTTTGGTGTCAGGGCTGTCAACTTTTCAGAGGGGTCAGCCGTCATAGCAATTAATGCAGCGTGGGTGGAGGGGAGCACTATCAAGCCACGTGTCTTTTGAGCCGCATGAAATGCTTTGAGCCGCATAGCTCCTTGTGCCGCATGATTCAATGAACCGCATGAGTTTTCTGAGCCGCATGGATCTTTCCTGGTCGCATGAATCATTTCCTTTAGTATTTTCCATGCTTCTACATATGGTACATGGCGGACAGCTCAAGTGAGGTCACATCATCTTTGGAAGTGGATTTGGAAAGGATAGTAGAGTAGATGATGCGATGCAATTCGTAGTTGAACAAGTTCAGGTTGTTAGCCTTGAACTTTCCAGAGCGTACTCTGTCAGGAGCACAGAGTTCCGCTTTGAAACTAGTGAGTGTCGTGCCTTCGGGAAAATTGAATTCCGTGATGTCTACTAGCGGTTCACCTTCATTGGGAATACCAAAAATCTCCGCTAGGAGGGCATCATCGAACTCGATGTCGATGCCTCCAACACGTGTGCTCACGACAAAAGTGTTTACTACGAGATTGCAATAGAATAAACGAATGGCATTAGTAGCTATCGGGAAGCACAGTTTAACAAATAAGTGTAACCCTAATGCCTCAAACAAGTGACGATGATCGGGAAATACCATCCATTTGATCGGAGCGCCGCCGCATATGGATCGGGTGGAAAAATCACCGTACCATAATAGGGCTTGGTCGAGGGTTTGAAAGAAAAACCTATCGAAAGCGCCGTCGCTCGTTTGGATCGCCGAAAAGAGTGAATCCGTGTGTAGATTCGAAGATGACCCTTCCTCACTAGGAGTGGTCTTCTTCTTCCTCTTGAATGGATTAAATTTAGGTGCCATTGAAATAAAAAGCACAAAATTGAAAGGTGGAGTGAGAGGGAGTTATACCTCACAAAATCAGGATATGTTGTAGAGAATGTCGATCTCCGCACGATTCCAAATTTTGGAGAGATTTCACCAAGTAGATTGGAAGGAAAAGATTGGTGAAGAACTAGGGTTTGATGGCTCGGGTCGGCTGCTGCTGCTGTTTGAATTGGTTTGGAAGCAATGAAAGAGAAGAAGCTCTCGGGTTCTGGATATATACACAGATATCCTCAACCGAACTCGGGCCGAATTCGGTCAGAGCTCTGGCCGAATTCGCCTAGGGTTCTTCAAAGTTGATTTTTGCCACTTCTTTTTCATTGTCTCATTTCAAATATTTAATTCAAAGATTAGTTATTTTAGCCTTCAAATAACATAATTAATAATATTTTATGAATTAAATGTCGTTACACAGCAACTGTCTCAGATTAGCTGTAGGAGTACTGTCCCAGCTGGCGGAGGTTCACAGGAGAACTCTTAAATACCGCTTCGCTTCAACCGTAGTTGTGGTGACAGACAGACTCTTTATTGGCTTGTCTCTAACACAGTTTTTACGTTTTGAGATATAATCATAAAACAGAATCAATTAATATTATTGACGTCCAAAATTCCTAATTCTCGACGTAAATAATTGAAACGATCTTCCGCTAGAGGTTTAGTGAAGATGTCAGCTAATTGATTTTCAGTATCTATGTACACAAGGTTTATATCTCCATTTTGATGATGATCTCTAAGAAAATGATGTCTAATCTCGATATGTTTAGTACGAGAGTGACATACTGGATTCTTAGTCAAATTAATAGTGCTCGTGTTGTCACAGAAAATGGGAATATGTGTGTAAAATAAATCATAGTCTTCTAGGGTTTGTTTCATCCACAAAATCTGAGCGCAACAACGTCCTGCGGCGATATACTCAGCCTCTGTTGTTGATAGGGCTACAGAATTTTGCTTTTTACTAAACCAAGAGACTAAAGCTTTGCCTAAGAAATGACATGTGCCACTTGTACTTTTTTTATCAACTTTACATCCAGCAAAATCTGCATCCGAATAACCAATAAGGTCAAAGGACTTAGTTTTGGGATACCACAAGCCAACAGAAGAAGTGCCTTTAAGGTATCGAAAGATACGCTTAACTGCGGACAGATGTGATTCCTTTGGGTTAGCTTGAAAACGTGCACACATGCAAACACTAAATATTATATCTGGACGACTAGCAGTTAAATAAAGTAAACTACCAATCATACCTCGATACTTACGTGTGTCGACTGGCTTGCCTTGTTTATCTGAATCAAGCTTTGTTGAAGTTGCCATTGGAGTGCCAATAGGTTTGACATTGTCCAGATCGAACTTCTTTAGCAGATCTTTTGTATATTTGGCTTGATTTATGAACGTCCCATTATCAGTTTGTTTGATTTGCAATCCGAGAAAGAATTTCAGTTCTCCTATCATGCTCATCTCAAAGTCATTTTGCATACACTTAAAAAATTCTTGACACAGAGATTGATCAGTAGATCCAAATATAATATCATCAACATAGATTTGAATTAAAAGCAGCTTGCCATTAAAAGATTTAATAAATAGTGTAGTGTCAACCTTTCCTTTTGAAAAACCGTTGTCAAGTAAAAAAAAGCTTAGACGATCATACCAAGCACGAGGGGCTTGTTTTAAACCGTATAGAGCTTTCTTCAACTTAAAAACATGATCTGGGTTTTTAAAATCCGTGAAACCTGGAGGTTGTGCTACAAAAACTTCTTCTTTTATAAAACCATTTAAAAAAGCACTCTTCACATCCATTTGAAAAAGTTTGAAATCATGAAAACATGCAAATGCACATAACATGCGAATGGATTCTAATCTCGCAACTGGGGCATAAGTCTCATCGTAGTCGATACCTTCTTCTTGATTGTATCCTTGAGCTACGAGTCGAGCCTTATTACGAGTCACTAAACCATTCTCATTCAGTTTGTTTCGGAATACCCAACGGGTGCCAATGACCGGATGATCAACAGGCCTGGGAACAAGTTCCCAAACTTGATTCCGTTCAAATTGGTTTAATTCCTCTTGCATAACATCTATCCAAAAACTATCACTACATGCTTCATCAATAGTTTTGGGATCTAGCTGTAAAATAAATGCAACACTAGAAACAATATCTCTACAGGATGTACGAGTACTTACTCCCTTGGTAATATCACCAATTACCAAATCCTTTGGATGATTAGCTGTAAACTTCAACCTTTTCGCTTCATTCTGAAGATAGCTGGTTCCTGGATCTTCTCTAGGAGGTTCAGCTAGTGCAGAGCTTGGTTGAGAATCAGCTGGAGTTGAGCTTGGTACAGATGTATCTTCGTCATTGTCATCAATCGTCATTTGATTTAATTCATCAAAGGTGACATTGATTGACTCTTCGATGATCATGGTACGTTTGTTGAAGACTCTGTATCCTTTGCTCTTGGCCGCATAACCTAAAAATATACCTTCATCGGCCTTTTCATCAAATTTTCCCAAATTGTCTTTTGTGTTAAGAATAAAACATTTACAACCAAAAATTCTAAAGTATGAAACTGAGGGAATTCTATCAAAACATAACTCAAATGGAGTCTTCTTCGATTTGGGTCGAATTAGAACTCTATTGAGAACAAAGCAAGCTGTGTTGACAGCTTCAGCCCAAAAATATTTGGGTAGACTAAACTGGTTTAACATCACTCTGGCCATTTCGGTTAGAGTTCTGTTCTTACGTTCCACAACTCCATTTTGTTGTGGAGTCCTAGGGCAGGAGAACTCGTGTAAAAAACTGTGTGTGTCACAAAATTGCTCAAAATCAGCATTCTCGAATTCGCCACCATGATCGCTTCTAATGCGAGTGATCATGTAACATTTTTTATTCTGAACTTTCTTGCAAAAGGCAAAAAATTTGGATAATGCATCATTCTTGCGTGTCAAGAAATATACCCACGTGTATCTAGAGAAATCATCTACAATTACGAAAGCATAAAGTTTACCTCCGAGGCTAGCAACTCTGCTAGGACCAAATAAGTCCATATGAAGCAATTGTAGAGGTCTAGTAGTACAAACTGCGTTTACTGACTTGAAAGTGGATCTGGTAGCTTTGTTCCTTTCACATTGACTGCATACCGAATTCTTCTTGAGTGTAATGTTCGGTAAACCGCGTACTAGCTTCTTTGTGGATAATCTTGATATTGTATCCATATTAGCATGACCGAGTCTCATATGCCACAGATGACTCTCATCACTCTTGGCCATTAAGCATCTACCTGAAATGTTAGTTTCTTCTAACAAATAGAAAACATATATATTGTCTTCCCTGATACCTTCAAAGATAGTACTACCAGTTGAGCTATCAACTATAGTACATTTGTCTTTGCCAAAGTTGATTCCATAACCATGATCAGCTAGGTGACTTATGCTGAGTAGGTTATGTTTCAACTCGGTAACCAGACAGACATCCTTAATCACAGGATAGGGAGACTTACCAACATCACCGATACCAATAATATACCATTTCAAATTATTACCGAAGGAGACATAGCCTTCCTTCTTTTTCTTCGACAGTGTTGCAAATAGGGTAGCGTCACCGGTCATATGCCGTGAGCAACCGCTGTCGAGGATCCATTTGCTTCTAGCATGTGAAGGGTGTTCCACCTATAAAACAGTTTACAGATGAAACCTTTGGTACCCATTTCTTATAGGGTCCTGAATTGTTAGCTTTAGGTATCCAAGCATAAACATTTAAATCTACAAGCTTTCTCATTCTACATGCAGATGATATATGACCAATGAGGCCACAATAATGACATTGTGCATGTCGAGTGTTGAAAGCTGAGTGGTGTGCATGGTTGGTAGGTTTGGTTTTTCTAGTATAGAAGAAAGCATACCTATAATCTTGTTTGGGCTTAACCTTTTAGGATAAAGGTTTGATAGGGTTAGGTCTGACAGTGTTTGGTTTGGGAATGTTCCGATTTCTCGGTAAGTGACACGTGTTAGGGTAAGAAGCAGCAGGCTCAGGCTTTTTTCCTAACCTAATTTCCAATCTTTTGGAAGTATCATACAACTTAGTATAATCAGAAGTAAGTGATTCCATTCTGATTTGTGCACATTGAAGACTTTTCTTCTCTATAGAAAGTTCTTCCTTGAGTTGGTCAATAATTTTGCCTTTCTCTTCAGATGACTTGGTAGTCTCGTGTAATAAGAGCTTTATTGAAGAAAGCTCACCAGACTCACTAACATTATTTCTAACCTCAGCTAGTAGGTCGATAAGTCTACCTATTTCACCTTTGTACTCTTTGAGTACCTTCTTAGAGGTCTGATACTTACTAGCAGTTTCCTGTAATCAGTCATCAGGTCACTGAAGGCATCTCCTAATTGCTCAAAGGTGAAGTCATCATAAGTTTCTACAGGTTCAGTAGGTACCTGATCGGTTGCCATAAAGCATACATTTGCAGCGTCCTCTGAGTGTTCGTCTTCTGAGTCGCTGGCTTCACTCTCATGCCATATGCTGGTGTTGGCATATTTCCGAGATGTTGATCTTTTCAGGTTGCCCTTTTCATACCTGTTGTTCTTCTTGCTCGATGATGAGTTAGTGGGACAATCCTTCTTCATATGTCCTTTCTTCTTGCAGCCATAGCAGACAGCATCTTCTTGGTACCAGTTGTTGCTGTTGTTCTCTTTGACTCTCTTCTCATGTCTCATGAATCTTTTGAACTTCCTTGCTAGGAGTGCTTGATCTTCAGTGTCAGATCCACTGCTGTCTGAGTCATCTTCAGCAGCTTTTCTGTGCTGAGCCTTGAGGGCGATAGTCTTCTCCTTTGGTGCAGGCTCTTCAAAATCTTGTAGCTCCAGTTCATGAGTGAGTCGCTTACCCATGAGTACTTCGAGGGACATAGTTGTGAGGTCGTTCCCTTCAATGATTGCAGTAGCCTTTGGAATCCAGTTCTTGGTGAGAGCTCGCAGGAGTTTGCGAATCTTTTTATGGTTACTGTAATCTTTGCCTAGGGAGGACAAAAGATTTACAATATCCAGGAACCTCTCGAACATTTGTGTAACTGTTTCGTTGGGATTCATTTTGAACGCCTCATACTTTTGAGTAAGTCTACTAACTTTAGATTCCTTGACTTGAGTCGTGCCTTCATGTGTGACTTCGAGTAGCTTCCACACTTTATTAGCCGTTGTGCAGATAGACACCCTGTTAAATTCAGTTCTGTCTAAAGCACAAAAGAGAGCATTAATGGCACGTGCGTCAAGACTGGCCCTTTTCTTTTCTTCCTCTGTATATCTGCTTTGGGGGTTTTCAACTAAAACTCCATCAACATTTATACGAGGTGGCTTCTGATAGCCATCAAGAACAATGGACCATAAATCAAAGTCAAGAGATTTTAAGAAGAAACTCATCCGTGTTTTCCAATACGTATAATTCGTACCATCAAACAGTGGGGGTCTGTTTGTGGCCTGGCCTTTACTTGTGAATTTCACAGTTGCCATGTGTTGTGCTGTGATCTATATAACAGTTAATTAAAATGAATAAATAATTGTACTGTTACCTTTGCTTTACCTGTAACACCCGCTCTGATACCAATTGTAGGAACGAAATAGTAAAGCGTAATACTCTAGAGGGGGGGTGAATAGAGTTGGCAGCGGAATAATACTAATTAAAAAGGTTAGCAGCACAATCACAGAATATTAATCGCAACTAAAATAATGTAAAGACAGAGTTAAGAGAGCAAACGCAAAGACAGCGATGTATACTGGTATCCCTCTGTTGAGGACTAATCCAGTCGGTAGAACTCTTGCTACCAGTTGAATCCACAATTGGAAAAATCACAAGTTTTCTTACGAAGTCCTTGCAACTTCTACAACGCGAGCTTTGATACGAAGAACTCCTCCAACTTCAAATGTGAAGAGGTATTCTTCAATCAAGCCTTCTGATTACAATCTCTCAGAAACTTCTAGACCGTACCGCACTGGCAAATTGACTAGAGAATTGTAACTGGCTTGGGATCTGAAATTGAAAGCTCTAGAAAAACTCTTTGGAAGACTGAAAGCTTTAGATAGAGAGAAGATTGAAAGTGAATGAGTGAATTGAAATGATCGAAATCCTTCTCTATTTATAGGAGTTCCAAAGGCAGACTTCTGTCAGAATTCGGGCAGAACTCTTTGAGCAAATCTCGGTCAAATCCGCAACTGCAGGAGGACCAAGGTCCAAAGATTCAAAATCACAACGGCCACCAACCGAACTCTGGCCGAACTCTGGCCGAGTTCTGTCAGGGTTAGGTTAGGGTTTTAAAAATAGGTTTTGGTGATTTTTGAAAACCTTTTTGAAAACCTTTTTGTAAACCTTTTTGAGAGGTCGTTTAAAAAACATTTTGAACTTATTTAGGGATAGCCTATTTGCCAGTACGACTCGGTGTACAACATATTCCTAGACTCAAATAAAATGAAAATTATATTGCATAGGAAATACAGACTCGAGTAGGCAAACAGATCTTCAGTCTTGAACGGAGTGGATAGCCAATCTTGCTTATGTCCAAGAATCCGAGATGTCCCAACTAGCTTTGTATATCCAGACAGAGTTTCATCAATTATTAAAATCAGGTTGACCATATGACCAATGGGCCAACAATAGGTGGGTCCCACTAGAGTCAGAGCTACCCCGGGTCCCCGATACAAGTCGGATTGAGTTGAAATTCGAACACGACTCAAATAACCCCAAAATAATATCATAAATAATAAAATAAATTCAAAAATATTCTAAAATGAAAAATGACCAAAATATCCCTGTTCTTGAAAAGTGGGGGTGAAAAATCTATCCACCTTAAAAAAAATTTGTCCTCGAAATTAAAACAAAGCAATCACAGGAAACACATGCAGAAAACAATCCCATTCAAATACTTTTCAGGAAAAAAATCACCAAAATAAAAATCCCTTTGAGGCACATCTAACACCTTGTAAATAAAAACTGATACGTGTCCGATACGGGTACGAAACCAACACAAAATCACTCCTATCAAAAGTCAAAATTAACAATCTCCAATGTAATAAATATCAAAATAATTCAAAGAGGTCAAATGACCAAAATACCCTTAGGCTAGAAATGACATTAAAAATATCCTAATCACATGGTTAGGCTTTAGTTCAAGCAGTCTCTAGGGTTTCACTAGTAAAATATCAAAATCATAAGTCATGGCTTAAAATAGTTTTAAAATGATTAAAATCTCCAAAATCAAGCATGATTTAAATGACAATAAATAAATGACTAAAATTATAAAATTTAAAATTACCCTCAATTTAAAATCATGCAGTTCAATAATCATATGCGTCTGTCCAAAATCATGATACTCAGAATCTCCGTCATGCAAGTGAGCCAGGATATGATAATCACAGAGTCCTCGACTAAGGTACATACCTCTAGAATCATGGTATTTAAAATTTTTGTATTGCCGCATGCTTGGCAGCGAAAACCTTAAATTCCCACACCCGAGAAATACATCAATAATTCGACTATATGTCCTCACTATGCCTGCTAACATGACCATATAAGACTCTAAAATCCTATAATCGAGGTGACCTAGCTCATACGACTTATCTCAGAAGAAAATTATATCACAAGAACAAAATTTCATCAAACGATCAAGGAACAGATGGAATCGAATTTTAAGACAGTTTATGAGGAGGCAAATATGGAAATGAGATTGAAAAATTGTAGCCTGCAATCTGCCCTGCTACAGCATGAGTGTGCTCAACTGTCATGGCGAAAGCTCGCCTCTGCTGGCCTCCTCTAGCCTGTTGTACCCTATCCTGGCCTGCCTGTCTGGCTGCACGAGTAGCACAGTTCTTCATCTGGTGATCTGAAGCTCCACAGAATAAACAAACTCCTAGCCTCATCCAGCAAACATCCTGGGTGTGTCCCGTCTTCCTGTAGAAAGCACACTGCACGACCTGCCTCTGGCCCTGACCCTGCTGCTGGTGGGCACGTGCTGGTACCTGTTGAAACTATAACCGGGGCTGCTGCTGAATCTGCCTCTGCTGGAAGTGAGGGCGCTTCACCGACCCCGCACTAGAGCTTGCTCCAAGAACATCGCTGCCCCTCTTCGGCTTGAGACCGAAGTCCTCCTCAGCTATCTGTACCTCCTTCAGTATCTGTTCGAAGGTCGCATCGCGTCGCCCAGAAGTACGAGTACGGACCGCATGAATAAGGCCCCTTCGGAACTTGCAGGCCTTATACCCCTCATCTTGGATCAGATCTGATGCAAATCTACTCAAACGGAAGAACTCTGCTGCATACTCGTCCACCGACGAGTTCTCCTGCTCTAATCCGACGAACTGGGCCTCCAGAGCTGTCAAAGCCACATCGGGGTAGAACTTCTCCTTAAAGAGCAGCCTGAAGTTCTCCTATGTCAAACCCCTCACTGATGTACGAGGATCCGTATGAAACCACGTCAAGGCGATGTCGAAAAACTGACTCGCCGTAGGTGTGACCCACAGTCCCTTCGGAACCTCTACTAACTCCAGGCTCCTTTGGATGTCCTCCAACCAGTCATCTGCATAGATGATACCCTCGGTACCCTTGAAGTCCCTCGGGTTCATCTTTCTGAAATCTAGACAAATGTCAGGCCTCCCCTGACTCTGCTACTGAACTAGGGCACCCTGAACTATACCCGAGACTACCCTCTCAACTGCTGCCATGACCAGCTGGTGGGAGTTCTCCATGCTCTGCCCTAGCACCTCTGTCTGGCGGTGGGATGCGTCAGCCTGATGCTGCTGTGCCTCTGCCTGGGCCCTCTGGGTCTGCATTATCTGCTGTAGAAGGGCCATCATCTGTTGTGCATCTTTCGGTAGCGGAGGCGACGGTGGAAGAGTCTCAGGAATGACTATAGATGGTCCCGCTGCTGGAGGTGGAAGACCTCCTGGAACTGTCGCTGCTACTCCCGCCTGAAGGGCAGGAACAGAGGTGGCAACTCCCTCAACTGCAGCTCCCTCTGCCGGAGGTGGAGGTCCTACCGGATCGGGCCTCTCTGGAATAGCACTAGATCCTGCTGCTTGAGAGCGAGTAATCGTCATCCTGAGGATAGATTGAAATAAGAAGATCAATATGGCACATGATAAGGAATATCAAGGAAGGACAATTGAATTCAATGTAAGAAGAGTTGTCATGGTAATCAAAAGATCAGAATTTTTCTAAAATTTGATTGAGTAACTCCTGTCATATCCTAGATCATATGTCCTAGTCGCAGGCTCGTAATTAGTACTCTAAGTCGAGCACCATTACGAGATCGCACTAATTGCGACATCGACCTACGTGGGCCACCATAAAAATGTGTCATGACCCGTACCCTGATTAGGGGCACGAGCACGTGGTTACGTCCAGTCTATGTCGCAGAATCGACTGTAGAATATTGTATAGGTCGTCTACAAAAACTACACTAAACAGTATAAGGGTACCTGTCATCTCCGCACGAAGGAATATATACGGCATAACTCAATCACAAAACAAAACTAAGATAGATAGCACGGAAAGGAAATATGATAGATATGAAAGCGAAAAATGAGTTCAACATCCAACATAGCCGGAGAGAAACAACAACATCACTGAGTCACTAAATATAAATATAAGCTGCTATAGTCTAAAACAAAAGCTGGATCGCAGTCCAGGCAAGCCTAACTAAGCTAACTACTCTGGGAGTGCAAAGTCTAGTGGCTCAACTAACATGCCACAGTCCTGGCCTAAGTCTCCATCTGTCTCGACCCCATAGTAGGTCGATCAGTCTGCCTCAGAAACATCTGTAATATATCAACGGTATCCTGTCAAAAAAATGAGCAAGTACAAACACTAACAGCAATTCCATATTAATTGACAAATTCTATAAGAGACAGTATAATGAAATACAAGACAAAGATATAGGATGACTTGGGAGCTATTCGGAAGCCGAGTTACAACCCGTAAACCAAACAAGGACCGGGGTTGTAACCCTTCTCCCGAGCAGAACTTAGCCTCTAATCAAGATATGGCATAAGAGCATGTAGAACATGTGAAATACAAGACAAATCAACATGAAATATATAACAGGATGTGAGTACTGAATAGGACGACAATTTATAAGATGACTTGGGAACTATTCAGAAACTAAGTTATAACTCGTAAACCAAAAAAGGACCGGGGTTGTAATCCTTCTCCTGAACAGAACTTAGCCTCCTATAATAAATAAATATAAAATGTGCCTTGATTTATTAGAGCGTTATGTGATCGGCTTGGGAAACATGATAAGGCTTTCCATCTGACCGGCTATGAACAAGTGTACAATGGAGCAGGATAAAGCCGGCCACCATGGAAAGCTATGAACAAGTAGGGTAAGGCTTTACCCGTCGTGAGGCGAGGGTATAGCTATGAACAAGTAACAAGTACAAGTGTGAAGAACAAATAGAGATTTTTGATCACACAACCACTAATAACTCTCCATCCCCGAATAGTATAATGGATCCGGACATTACACATCATGACACAGGACTCAAGGGCAGGGGGCCAGCCCGCTCCTATGTCCATGTCTATACAAGTACAAGTAACAAGTCGAGTCATGTACCAATATACCAAGTAATCCAGGAATAACATCTCATGACAGGATTCGACATATACTAGTCCGTGAACCATCGTGTTAGGAATCAAGTAAGACACTACAACTGAATCGGATATAGCAGATATCAAGACAATGAAAACTATCAGTGAATATACTCGCCTGTGGTCTTGAGCTGATAAGGTGAACAGATGCTCAGAGTAATCAAAGACCTAAAGATGAGATACTAACAGTCAAAACAGGGTTTAATAATGAAAGGAAAGCTAATCTAGTCATGATATGCAAGTCTAAGTTAAAACTAAGTCACACCAAGCTAAACTAGGTCATATTAGGTCATACTAAGCCAAACTAGGTCACACTAGGACAACCAAGGTCAAACAAAGTGACAGGAAGTCTATCCAAGTCAAACTAGGTTAATTTGGGTCAAGGGTTGACTTACAGTTGACTTTTGGTCAACTGGTCAACTCTGGTCAACTCTAGTCAACCCTAGGTCAAACTAGTCTAATGTTGACTTACTGTTGACTTTCAGTGAACTGGTCAACCCTTGTTTGGTTTCGGGTCAATTCTAGTCATTATTAGGCTAAGTTTGACTTTCGGTTGACTTTCGTTGACTTTTGGTCAAAACGGTCAATCGAGGTCAAAACTTGTCTAAGAGCACTAATCCTAACCATTACCAACCAAGACAATCAATTTCTAACCATATTCTAACACCTTAGACTCATACCTTAGCTTCTAGGTAATTACCTTAACCTTACCTATTACCCTTCACAAAGTATTACCAATACCTTGTCCCGATACATAGGCAACCCTTCCTAACCTTGGTAGACTGACCTAGGCTTCTTAAGATAGCTAGACACTAACCTATCTAGATATTACCAACCCACTACTAAAATCTGTCAATTCAGCGACGCGCCAAGACGTCGCTAAAAAGGGCAAATACGTCGCTAATTTCTATTAGCGACGTATTTAGCGACGTTTTCAAGTAGTCGCGATTAAGCTAGTCGCTAAACAAGAAAACGTCGCCAAACGTCGCTATTGCGACGATCTTTAGCGACGTTCCCACGTCGCTAATTTAGCGACTGCCAGCGACATAAAATGTCATAATTTACCGACGTAACCTAGCGACGTTAAGCGACTTGAAATGCATCGATGCTGACCTGGCTTTAGAGCCAAATGGCGACGTTCTGCGACTTTATAACGTCACTATATTACCGACATAAAGCGACGTTTAGCGACGTCCATGTAGCGACGTTTAGTGACGATTAGCGACGGTAATCATTAATATTAGCGACGTACTTAGCAACGTTTATATCGTCGCTGTACGTCGCTGATAGTCGCTGAACGTCGCTAATCTTAAAAAAAATTAAAAAAATTACAGCAATTGCAGCATTTACAGAATTTGCAGCACCATTTGACAACAACGACTGTGTATCACGAACACAGTATCAAACAACATATACACACAATCACGAACACGTTTGAAACACAATGTGTCCACAATCAACACAGATTTATGAAAATTTGTAACAATGTCAAACATAATGTGTCCACATAAGAATAAAGTATGTAAAACCACATAAAAGACCCAACAATAGGCCATCACACAACAATGTATATGCCGACCACGACTGATCAGGAGGAGCATCACCGCTCCTATCACCGCTCCTGGAAAGAAGGTAAGCATACTGCTCCGGTGTAAGAACCACCGACGACGATGAAGGAGGAGGCAATACAACCGCTGGAGAAGGAGGCAGTGTAACCGCTGGAGATGGGTGCGTCCGCGTCTCCTCTAGGGCTCGGAGTCTGGCGCTGCATTGCTCCATGCAAGTCGCTATCCTGGTAACGGTATCGTGAATGGACTCCTGTGTCCCCTGTACTTGCTGCATGGTGCGCTCGAGCTCGTCAAAGCGTGCGGTGACCGACGCAGCGTCCTCTTGCTCCTGAGGCCCTTGCTGCTCAGCAATCCTCCTCAGCATATCGTCGCGCAGCTCAGCAATCTGGCGGACAATGGTCTCCTCGACTCGGGATGACTCGGCCTGTGACGGCTGTGAATGCGCACTGGAAGAGGGAGCCCTGGATGCCTGCGTCGCAACAAATGCGCCGTAGGACCCCGTACCGTAGTACGTACCCCTCTGAAGACCACCAACAGCGGTCTTCCAGAGCTCGTCCTCCGACTGGGACGGAGAGGGTTGCGATGTACCAACCCCTCCCTCTGCCTGTGCACTAGCACTCGCACGCTCATCACGTAGCCTAACATACTCTTCCTAGAAATCATTGTGCATCTCTATACATCAGTACTTACCTAAATTAGCCTAATAAACGTCTAAAATATTTAATTATTATTAAGTATATGGTTATCTGTATATTCTTCAAGTTGTGTTAAAAATTAACGAAATCTAAATTAGTACTTACATAGCTCTGAGTAGCTCGGTCGTCGATGAGCTTCCCGTCCTTTCGATAGGTGGCCACTAAGACGGTCACCATGTTTGCGTCCTCACCCCTCTTCACCTGCGTGTTTGTTATATTTTATTCTTTAGTAAAATAGAAAATTATATACTCCTACTATCAATATATTCTTATATTTGATAATAAATTACATACCAGACGACGGAAATGCTCCGTCATAGGAATCGATCCACCACACCACTTTCCGGCCATCGTCCTAGCCGCCTTCGCCTTCTCCGACCGCTCTTTGTACTCGGGCTCCTCAAATCGAGCCCTTATCGTGGCCTACTGGTTAGGTGTGATCCAACCAGCAATCGACTTTTCGGAGCGGTGATGTTTTTTCTGATCGTCAATAGCATCACGGATCAACTTGGCGGCGACGGCAGGAAACTGCCTCTCAATCTGCTCGGCGTGGTGTGGTGGATAAAAATAAGTCCTCTACAAGAATTACAAATTAAAATAATTAGTTCTAAAAAATACTTAAATTTATATTAATCATACTAAATTAACTATCTTTAGTTACCTTGAAGTGGGCAAACCAGAATGCCTTCCTCTCTTCCGTGGCATCCGAGTAGTTGGTCCATGGACCCCCATAGTTGGACCTTAGAAACAGGCCCAACGCTCTCTGTACCGACGAGGGACGATATCTGTATACAACGATAACCGACGTATTAATGAATATATATAGATATACAGCCATGCATAAAATATTGATTTAACTTACTTCGTAGGACCATCGGCCCAAATCTCCATCCTCGTCTCGCCCTGAGGTGCGCATGCAGGGTCGCTCTGGTATGGATCCGCCCGGACGGGACGGACGGGAGTAGGGACTACCTCCTCCACCTGCTCCCCACCCGCCATGCTGCTGTCAGCGCTAGGAAGGCTAGGGGAAGTAGTATGCTCAGCAAGCCTGGAACTGCTCGTCGCAGGTGCACTGCCACCCGGACCTGAGACTGTATGGTACAATGGAGTGCTCGGGTCAGAGGATGGTCCAGAGCCATCCTCCTGTAACGGAGCTCTCTGCCCACCTAAGGACACGAATCGTGCTGGCCTATCTCCGCGTCGTCCTGAGGTGCCTCCGCGTCGTCCTGCCATGCTGATAATAACATTGGAGTTCATAATTTAAGACTACAGAAATATGAATACATCGAAATCACAGTTTATGATTGAAAATATAAATAAATACAATGACAGTTTAGAAATATCTGCATATATACATTGGAATTCATAATTTAAGTTTTCAAAAGTGATCATAGTTCATAATTTAAGATTACAGAAGTATGAATACATCAAAATCACAGTTTCTCAATCATCCTCTGAAAATTCATCTTCTTCGTTTGCCTCCTCCTCCTCATCCTTTTTCTCTTCCTCCTCATCGTCACTAGCATCTCCTTCGTCTTCCCCTTCGGATACTTGTACCTCTTCTACACAAGTAGATATTGAATGGGGAACTTCTGCTGAGTCGACATCAACTGTATTAGGTACAAGAGGCAGCTCGTCCTCCTGATAAGCCACTTCGTCGACGTCGTTGGTATTTCTGGCTTTAGTCTTGCATACTGCCCACCAGTCGTACCTCGTTGTTCCCCGTCTAGGATATGTTGTAAAATATACGAGTTGAGCTTGACTTGCTAGGATAAATGGTTCGTATCCTTGGTATCGACGATGGTAGTTAATATCTACAAGACCATGTTTGTCAATTTTCCATCCTTGATCTTGTATGGGATCGAACCAATCAACTTTGAACAACACGATCTTGGCAGGCTCTATGCCATAGTTGTACGTCAATTCCACGATCTCACGTAAGACGCCATAGAAATCATTGCCTGGAGTGACATCTTTGTAGTTTGTAGATTTGATACACAAGCAACTATTTTTTGTGGAATCAAGATCCAGGAAGCTATCTCTGATGACAGCATTTGTTGACTTGAACTTAAACCCATTCACGCAATAACTTGGCCATACTTTGACGGCATAAATTGGTCCCTTGGCAAGAGTTCTAATAGATTCATTCTCAAGAATGACGTCCGGACGATCGACCTAAACACGAAAAGATACGAAATTAAGTTTAATGTTAAGTTATTTCTTGTGCAGTTAATGGAGGAAGATTCTAACTAGCTTCTTATGTACATATGCAGTCAACCAAGACGGGAAATGAAGTCTCATTTCTTCTTCTACTTCTTCATCTGCAATGTATGGTCTACTTGACCTCACCTCATCATTAAATTTGCTGAAAACCAATAAATATCGATCGGGATATACTCGTTAAATTATAATAACGGAATCAACAAATAGATGACTTGAATGTTGAAGATTTTCACTTACCACTCTAGCTTTTCCACTTCATCCTCCTCGCAGTTGAGTAATATATATAATTGGGCCGCCTTTAGTTCCTCATCATTCAAATATCTCTTTTTTCAGTTTTCCTGAAGGCTTTCCAAGAGCATTGAAGACTTTCAATAATGCATCATTATATTCTATATCTCCATCGTCGTTCCTCGGAGCTCTTGTTCTATTTGTAGCAATATGAGGCTTGAAATACATTGAACAGAAGTTTGTAATCTCCTTAAGGACATAGGCTTCACAAATAGAACCCTCGACCCGTGCCTTATTTTTCACCTTCCTCTTCAGGTGGTTTAGATGGCGCTCGAACGGGTACATCCACCGATAACCGACGGGCCCACCAACACGTGCCTAATATGAAAGATGAATTGGCAAATGCTCCATAGAGTCGAAGAATCCAGGAGGGAACACCCTCTCAAGCTTACACAATGTTACTGCAATGTCCTTCTCCTGCTTTTCAAGCCGATCGACGAGCAACTTAGTAGAACAAAGATCTCTGAAGAATATGCTAAGCTCTGTCAGTGGATCCCAAACGACATGAGGTAAGAATTCCCGAAATGCAATCGGGATTAACCTCTCCATAAAAATGTGACAGTCGTGGCTCTTCATACCCTGGAGTTTGTTCTCCTTCGGGTCAACACATCTTCTCAAATTCGATACGTACCCGTCTGGAAATTTTAGGCCCTGGATCCACCTACAAAGTTTACCTTTGTCCTCCTTGTCCAGTGAGAAAATGGCCCTGGGCTGCTTATACTTCCCACTGCCTTCCTTTATCAAATGCAACTCTGGACGTCTGCATATTTCTTCTAAGTCCAACCTGGCCTTGGGATTGTCTTTCGTCTTCCCCTTTACGTCCATCACAGTATTTATTATATTGTCAAATACATTCTTCTCGATATGCATGACATCCAGGTTATGTCTGAGCAGATGGTCACTCCAATATGGTAGGTCCCAGAATATACTCCTCTTCGTCCAGTTGTGAGCGCGGCCAAATCCATCACACTTGTACCCCGCTGTAGGCTCTTCAATAGCACTTGACAATTCTTTAACTTCTTCCCATATCGTGTCCCCAGACCACCGTGGCGGTGGACTGGACTTCTCCACCATGCCAGCACGAAAAGCATTCCTGTTCCTCCGGTACGGATGATCCTTTGGCAGGAACTGTCGATGACAATCAAAGAAGCACGGTTTTCCTCCGTGTTTCAAACGGAAAGCCTTAGTGCGATCCATGCAATACGGACATGCGAGACGACCATGGGTGCTCCAACACGATAACATTCCATAGGCCGGGAAATCATTGATGGTCCACATTAGTGCGGCCCTCATCTGAAAGTTCTGCTTTCTGGAAACATCATATGTGGTTGCACCTACTTCCCACAACTGATTCAGCTCATCTACCAAGGGCTGTAAGTACACATCGATGTTCCTCTTCGGGTTCTTTGGACCTGGAATAATAACAGTTAGGAACATGTAAGGAGTCTTCATACACATCCAAGGCGGCAAGTTGTACGGAGTAACAATCACTGGCCAACAGGAATATTGTGAGCCCGAAAGTCCAAATGGGGTAAAACCGTCGGAGGAAAGCCCCAATCTGACATTACGCGGCTCCGAAGCAAAATTGGGATACACTTGATCAAAGTGCTTCCATGCTTCCCCGTCGGAGGGATGATCCAGTACTCCATCTATTTGTTTCCGCTTGTGCCAACTCATATTATCAGCTGTCTCCTTTGCCATAAACAACCTCTGCAACCACGGCGTCAAAGGCAAATAGTGCATCGAATCTGTTGGCTTGCGTGCACCAGAAGTCCTTGTTGTACTAGTTGCCTTGAAGCGATCGGCACCACAAAATCTGCAGGCGTCTTCATCCTTGTCGTCCTTATAGTACAACATGCATCCGTTGCGACATGCATCAATTTTTTCATACCCCATCCAGAGCGATCTCACCATTCTCTTGGATCGGTAGAAGTCTTTAGGTAACTTGCCACCCTCCGGCAATATATCTATAATTAACTCCAGGATTCGGTTGTAGCATTCTTGAGACATGTTAAAATCTGATTTTATGCTCAACAATCTTGTAACCACCTCCAACGGTGAATGGTCATCACAACCAGGATATAAAGGAGTCCTTGCATTCTCCAGCAACTCCATGAACTTTGCAGCATTAGCATTCGGTGCCTCCTCAGCTGCATATTGATTGTTCGGATCGAAACTAGGCCCCGCAGCATCGAAAACCATGTTCGTCCACCCTTGGTCGTAATCAGCATGCTCGTGGACATCTACATAAGGCTCCACATAAGGCTCCGGCTCAGAGGCTAAAGACACAAGTTCTCCGTGTGCGGTCCACTGATAATAATTTGGCATGAAACCCCTCGAATACAAATGATATGTCACATCCACTTCCGAATGATATTTCAAGTTGCGACATCTCATACATGGACACTTAATTTTTGTACGGTCCATGTACTGAGGGAACGCCTTGGCAAACTGCAGGAACTGTTGTACACCCTGTATAAATTCATCCCGCACACCGCACATGTCATCAGGATGACGATTGTACATCCACAAACGGTTCCGCAGATAGTAATTCATATCCATTTTAAGATAATTCTACAAAGATTGACACAGATAATAATTCATCAGGATGACTCCTGTATATCCACAAACGGTTCTGCATAATTGCCAAGTGTGGGGACGAATGGCTCAGAACACAACCCAAAATGCATTCTAGCATACATTAGTTTGAATCATCTATGTTCTGTACATATTGTGTAGTATATGTTCTTATCGAATCTAGTATCTGAAGGATGTAACAGAATCAAGATGAACCCACATAATGTAATACTAAGACATTATCTACTACTAAAAGATGTAGTGATAGGTTGTCGTATCATCATTGCCGAGGGATGGGTGTAGGAGGACAGTCAACTTTATCTACGGCTACATAGTTTATGCCTCGCCAGTCGAATGGCTGCAGGGACTATGTCCTGATCACGATGTCGTACCATAGATTATCTACTACTAATTAAGACGTTCAACTAAGCAGTCAAAGGGTACTGAACAGAAAGTCTAATTATAAGACTTTCAACTAAGCAGCGTTGTAGGATTTAAAATATGGTATTCAGGATTAGTATCCATCCTTCGTGACATAGCTGACTCTGCCAAAACCTGACCAACATATCCTACACTAATCATTCCATATTTCAGTAATGTCAGTGAGCTAAATCATTCTCAACTGTCAAGAATACTTAGGAGAAAACTCATTCACAGGATTAGTATCCATCCTTCGTGACATAGCTGAAATTTTATAGAGCTCGATAATAATTATTAGACAATTTATTCATCATTTCAAAATCCTGAAAAAGCCCAAAAACAACTCCCAGTATCACACTGTGAGTCTCGTGTCCACACAGTGGGACACGACGTATCCAAACCAACAAAATAGGTGTCACACGAACTAGAAGCGAGTCCACTGTGAGTCTCGTGTCCACACAGTGGGACACGACGTGTCCAAACCAACAAAATAGGTGTCATACGAACTAGAAGCGAGTCCATTGTGAGTCTCGTGTCCACACAGTAGGACACGACGTGTCCAAACCAAAAAAATAGGTGTCACACGAACTAGAAGCGAGTCCACTGTGAGTCTCGTGTCCACACAGTGGGACACGACGTGTCCAAACCAAAAAAAATAGGTGTCACACGAACTAGAAGCGAGTCCACTGTGAGTCTCGTGTCCCCGGCAGCAAGTCAACGCTCTCGTGGACACGAACTACAAGCGAGAGAGAGAGCTAGAAGTCGAGGAGAAACTGGGAAGCGGGGGGGGGGGGGGGGGGGAGAGTTACCTGATCCGGAGCTACTTGAGGAAGGAGGAGGAGGAGAAGGATGAGGGAGATCGCCGGAGAAGCGCCGCGGAGGAGGAGGCCGGAGGAGGGAAATCGCCGGAGGGGCGTCGCGCGTCGCGGAGGGAAATTTTGGGGAAATCGTCGGAGGGAACGAAATATTTGGGGAGAAATTTTGTGAAAGATCGAAAAGCGAAACCCTTGCTATATGAAAATATTAGCGACGTAATTCTAGAACGTCGCTAAACGTCGCTGGTATTTATGAAACGACGACGCTACTTAAATTGCGTCGCTACACGTCACTGATTCAGCGACGTGTACCGACGAACTTGCGACGCCTATTCTCATTTAACAAATTGCAGCCGCTAGACGTCGCTGTCAGCGACTAACAGCGACGTCATACATAAACGTCGCTAAAACCCCAAAAAATAGCGACATTTTTGTATGGAGTCGCTAAATACGTCGCTGATATGACTTATTTTGGTAGTGACCCAGAAATCTTGGTATCTAGCCCATCCAGTCCATCTTATCTCTACATTGGTCACTCTCAAAATTACCTTAAAGTATCATGAGACACCCTATGGTATCTTGAGATACCACTCTCCTAACACTATCCAACCATACTAGCTCTATTAGGATACTAACTTATCTAGTACACTCACTAAACACACCCCACTAGGTCCACAACTCTCAAATCTAACATCTCATATCCTAACTTATACTAACTTATAAGCTAACATCTACTAACAAATCCTAACTAACAAATATCTAACAACTTGGTAGCAAACTCTGTCTAACAAGGGCTAACTAATATAGGAAAATTGCTAAATGGAAGGGGGCTAAATTCCAAAGGAAACAGGAGATTAAACGGATTAAAACCAAAGGCTTAAAAGCTTAATAAGCTGTCAATAAGCTGCTGCTGCAAAGCTGCTGCTTATTGTACTGCTTATGCTGCTGCTTATGCTCACTGCTTGCAAAAACTGCTGCTGCTGCTTGCAGAAGCTGCTGCCGCTGCTTATAAAAGCTGCTGCTGCCGCAAGCTGCTGCTGCTTATGCTGCTGCTTATTTGCTGCTTTTGCTTATTGCTTATCAATCTTATATATATATATATATATATATATATATATATATATATATATATATATATATATATATATATATGCATTCAATAAAAAAAAAAAAATATATATATATATGTATATATGCATTCAATAATAAAAATACTTGTATATATATTATGATACATGGAGAAAAATATAATGACAAGCAATAACACATCTCTAACATATAAAAATCTAATCTTAAAACATGTATTAAATTATTAAAACACAAGTGTCCAATATTGGGGGTTTCCCACATGGACACAAAACATAACAAGGACACTCCTAATAGCTCTAAATGGACACAAAATGGACACAAATGGAGACACAACCATGGAGGTCATTCCTATGGGTTCAAAATAATCCTATATGCATGTAGAAGTGAAAAGAGCGTAGAATTTACCTTCCGGGAGGTAAAATCCAAAGAAACTCCTTCCGATACGGCACCGATACGAAGGGATCTCCAAATGGACACGAACCAAAGCCAAATCCTCCCAAACTTGTCTAGCACCCTTTCTTCATGGACTAGAGAAGAAATGAAGAAGATTTGGTAGAAGAAAGGATTGATTTGGAGATGAAATCAATGGTGGTTCCTCTCAAAATTTTGGGGAAGAACAAGAGAGAGAAAATGGAGGCTAAGAATGAAAAGAGGATGACTCACCCCCTCCCTCTCATGGTTGGCCATATTGGGCTAGGTGTCCCCATTTGGTAAAGTCCAAAATGCCCCCCTCTTGTCTCATTAGGTTCAACTTAAGTTAGGTTTTGGTTTGGGGCTAAAATAGACTAGTTTGAGTCTCTAATCAACCCAACCTAGTCATGAATATTTAGTCTAACCATACTAACTTAATATTGTCTTATGTAGGTCATGTCTAACTAATAGGTGGGTCCCACTATAGTCAGAGCTACCCTGGGTCCCCGATACAAGTCGGATGGAGTTGAAATTCGAACCCAACTCAAATAACCCCAAAATAATATCATAAATAATAAAATAAATTCAAAAATATTCTAGAATGAAAAATGACCAAAATACCCCTGTTCTTGAAAACTGGGGATGATAATAATTTCTAGCGTAATTTATATTGTGCTTGTCATATGCTTGTCTGAAATTCATTTGGATGGTTAGAAAGATTCACGGACTAAGTCATATAAACTCTTCAATAAAATGAGAGCATGGAACTTAATTTTGTCATACACCAGTACAAAGTGTAATGTACTGATCCTCGCTCTCCACAGGTACCCCGAACCAGGAAGGACGTGCCACTTAAGCTCAAGGAGACGCAAGAACATTTGAAGCCGTGTCCGTATGTTGAAGGCTTATTTTGATCCTTACTCTACATTCAGTCCAGAAGAGATGACGTCTCGACTCCCCATGATTCCATGTCCTTGAAAATGTTTTGCTGTAAATAGGGATGGAATGTATGGAACGACTATCTCATAATGTGTTTATTTTGTAATCGAGTCATGTTGTAGCCGCGAGGCAAATGAATATAACAGAGTCTTGTAAATGATGTTTATTATAAATGAAAGAAAAGCTCCTTCTGTTTTTAAATATGTTTGTTCAATTTCTCTGCGTACTCTTCTTGATATTATATTTCGAATAACCTTATGACTATGGCTTGTGCGATCGCAACTTAGGTTCGTACGACATCACGCCCGAGGGACGACTATCGATTCTACGGAATCGGGGCGTAACTCCGTTAGGATGTATATCAACTATTGGGCCCTTAATAATATCATAATTAATAATAAGTTCCCTTTACCCCGGATAGATAAGCTCTTTGATCAACTAAATGGAGCAAAAGTATTCTCGAAGATAGATCTGCGATCCGGGTACCATCAGATGAAAGTTAGGGAACAAGACATTCCTAATACTTCCTTCAATACCCGTTATGGCCAATTTGAATTTTTAGTGATGTCCTTTGGACTCACCAATGCCCCAACTGTATGAACCTTATGAATAAGGTTTTCTACCAGTATCTAGACAAGTTTGTGCTAGTTTTCATAGATGAAATACTAATCTACTCTAAGACACCGGAGGAATACGAATAGCACCTGAGGATAGTTTTGGAGACCCTGAGGAAAGAGAAGTTGTATGAGAAACTCTCGAAATACGAGTTTTTCTTATATTGAGTGGAGTTTCTAGCTCATGTGGTGACACAACAGAATTGCAGTAGATTCCGAGATGATTGAAGCAGTAAAGTCGTAGGCCACTCCTAAGTCAGTAGCTAAGATTCATAGTTTTCTGGGCTAGAAGGTTACTACAGGAAGTCTGTGCAAGACTTTACTAAGATTGCTAAGCCGATGACCAAGCTTACTCGGAAGGATGAGGAGTTCATCTGGACGGATGCCTGCCAGTCAGCATTAATTTGAAGATTTGAAGAGAAGACTTACTATCGCACTTATTCTAGCTTTGCCATCAGGATCTGAATGGTTTACCATCTACAACGATGCATCTGGGAAGGGCTTGGAATGTGTGCTTGAGCAGAATAAGAAGGTTATGTCCTATGCTTTCCGACAGTTGAGGCCTTATGAAAAAAACTATCCTACTCATGACATGGAGCTTGTAGTGGTCATTTTTGCCTTAAAAATGTAGAAGCATTACGGTAAGAGAGTAGAAATATTTACGGACCATAAAAGTCTAAAATATATTTTTACTCAAAAGGAGTTAAATATGAGAAAGAGAAGATGGCTGGAGCTTATGAAGGACTTTGACATTAATCTTCAGTACCATCTAGGGAAGGCTAATATAGTAGCAGATGCTCTCAGTTGGTATCCTATGGCTATGTTCCTTACCATGGATCGACATCTTCTAGAAGACTGGGTGTAATGCCCCGTCACACTCAGCTCAATCGAAGGAATCGAAATGCCAATGGCGTTTGGACTTAGCCATGCAACGGCTACTCGAAGACCCGTTCGGTCGAGGTGACTCTCGCTCAGGTGGGTGGCTTCGGTGAACTTGTCTCAGCTTGGCCTTCGCGCTAATAAAATAAAGTTTTCAAATGCACAAGTAGGCTTGATAATAAAAGAGACGAATCCACATAGTTAAGAAAATAATCCCAACATGGGTCAAACTGAGTTAGAACATGGAAAAAGGTCCCACGATCGGCTTAGAAGTGTTACATGATGGCTTTCAAAATGACACTAGGTCCTTGTCCTGTGGCTTGGAAGAAGAAAAGTTGGTCTTTGGCATAAAGCTATGAATTAGCCTAAGTCATAGGCGTCGCCCGCATAAATGCTTTATAAAGCATGCACGGTTCTAGCGTCTAAGACATGGCATAGCCTTTGCTGACCCCACGGTTTAAGTTACATCGCATGGCTTGTGGCATAAGTCTAGGCACCTAAAGAACTTGGTTGCTCAAAGTCGAACGCGTGCACGACATGTTCCCATAATGCAAGGCCTAACTTAGCCTTTGCTCGTTAAGTTGTTGCACGATTGAGTTAGGCAACAAGTTATATCGGGCTAACTACGTCATTCTAGCACTGTCCTATGATTTCTGCGGTTGTCATAGCCACATAGTCCTATGATCTTAAGGCTCATCATATAGAGTATGACCTGAGCGGTATCGTCGTATAGAACGTAAGTTGGTTTAAGACACGAGCCACGGTTGGTTCAGTAAAAAGTTAGCCACAGTCTATGGCACCTAAAAAGATAGTTTGTTCAAGTTAAGCGGGAAGGCTATGCAATAGTCGTTCCCTGGATTTCGAAGAATGGAAAGTTTAAGCGATGGTTTGTCGCCGAGGCGGTCCCTCATTTGGGAGTCTCATGGTTTCGATGCACGTTTTGCATGATATGGTTTCGAGCATGTTTTGCTAAAGAGTATGGTTTGAGTCATTTCATAGATTAGGCCATGCATTTACATGAGTCTAGATGAAGTCTTGTAGGTGCATGGTCATGGACAACTTGTCGACAAGGGCAATATTTTTTCGGACGACAGCCTGGGGCCACAGGAATTGATTCGACCATGGAAAAATACTGTATAACTGATGCTGGATAGGCAACCAGGGATTCGGTAGGCTGTCATTGGGGCTAGCTACCTGCATTGACCGACCCATCATATTCCTAGTTATGTCCATAATGGCTAGTTAATGCCAGGAACCTTTCATATAGATAAGTTGGCGTGTATCCGCATGCATAATGTTGGTCGAATCAAACGAAGTTTAAACACATCACATATTGAGTCAAGAAAAGGTATGCACGGTTGTAACACCAGTATGAAGCCTAAGATTTGGCTATAGTACGAACACGTGCTTCGGCACGAGATGTGGCGTTGAGTAATAAGTGTTGGTATAGAGTTGCATAAGTTAGAATTGAGTACTTTTGAGTTAAGTCAAGAAGGACCTGTCACGACCCGCACCCTAAGGAAGGGCAAGAGAACGTGGGTACGTCCAGCCTACGCCGCAGTGTCGACGGTAGAACGCTGTATAGTTCGTCTATAACATCTAACATCTAACATCAATATGATATAAACATATCATCTCCGCACGGAGGTATAATATAACATCTCAACTCTATATCTCAATCACAAGTCTAGGGAAGATAGAGCACGATATGGAATCAGATAAAAGGAAGAAACTAAAATATAAATAGAGTTATCGTACCACACAAGTATATGTTCAACACAAATAAATACAAGTCCTGAAATATAACTAAGTCTCAACTAACAATCGGAACAATCCGATACAACCTGAAAACTAAAAATACTAGACTAGAGTAGGCACCCTCTACTGAGCTAGATGCTCCTCAGGCTCCTGAAGGTCACCCTCATGTGTCCCATAGAACGTAGGGCAGTCACCCTCATCATCTGTAATATTTTCAACAGGTCCAGTCAAGACAGGAGCGAGCACAATACATCTCACGCAGTTCATATCAAATTGAAAATATATAAAGCATGCAAAAGAGTAAGATACATGGACTGTAAGAAATATATATGAAAACGAGAAAGATTTGATAACTGTAAATATCTATATACATGATAAGCAAGAACTGTAAGTAACATGTAATTTTGAGCATGATATGGTTATATAAACGGTTTAGGACATGTACAAGATTTCACAAGACTGTACAAGATTTCACAAGAAGATCACAAGATTGTACAAGATGGGCTTTGATCACATAACCATTTCCTACTCACCCTTCCCAATCAATACACAAGGATCTAGTCAAGTTACGTTACCTTGTACAAGAGATTTTTATCATGTTTGCTCACGTAATCATGAGAGTACAAGATTGCACAAGAGTATACATCAAAGCGGTGTACATAAAATATATGATGTTCGTGAAAAGCACATGACAACTGTATCTGATGCACCCCGAGGGAGATAACATCGCATGACAAGATCCATATAGTACCAATCCATGATAATAACGTGACAGCATCATGTAAAGTAATCTAGAGCAAGAATATAAATCCTAACAAGTATGAACTGATCAGAGAATGTACTCACCTGTCACCCTGTATGACTGATATGAATAGATGTCCGAACTGGTGTCACAGAGTCCTATTTAGAGTAAAATAGGTTATAATGTATTCAGAAATAAGGTAATTAAAGTGTATGATGCGATCTATATGATTTTTAAGTCAATCTAGACCAAAGTCAACTCTAAGTCAAATATGGTCAACTGGCTAGGTCAAACTAGGTCAATCTTAGTCAACAAGGTCATGCCATGTCCAATTAGGTCACTCAAAGTCAACTAGGTCAAATCTAGTTATTTCTAAGGTAACTAGCCTAACTAGTCTCTAGGATATAATCATAATGTATATATACACTAACTAGTGTATATAGGGCAAGCCTATAGGAAAACCTACCTATACCATGCAACCATAAACTAAGCCTAACCAAACCTAGGCTATCATCCACACACAGTCACAAGGTTTCATAAGTTACCACAAACAAGTTTTATATATATATATATATATATATATATATATATATATATATATATATATATATATATATATATATATATATATATATTTATATACATAATGTATATAGGCATATATATATAGGCATCCATATGTTAAGCATATATACATAGGTATTGAGGGATAGAGAGGGGGTTTTATGTGGGGGTTTAATTAGAGTGTACATACAAGTGTGTGAGGGTGTGTACATGTGTACAATGGTTCAATATGATAGAGGATAGTGAAGGGTTAAGTGGTATGTGTGTGTGTGAATTTGTGAACTGTAAAGGAGGGGGGTTAGAAACCAAAACTCAAAACCTATATACCATTACACTTAGTTCACATATCAATACAAATCAGGTTTCAATTTTAGAACAAACCCCAACATTCTCAGTTTTCCTTATTCATTCACAGGTAAATATTGGTTTTTCAGGTTCAATAATTCTCAGGTTTTGCATATGGGTAATCTCAGTTTTAAACAAAACAATCTCAGATTTCCCATCAAGTGAACCCCCAAGTTAACTCAGTTTCATATGCATTCACAAACACACATAGGCATTCAAATCCATACAAATTCAGTTTTAGGATATTAGGTTTCAATTTCAGTACACAGGTTTCAGTTTAAAAATCAGCATGCAATGCATCAAATCAAATCCCAAATCTCTAGTTTAATTCAAACCAAAATTTTAGTTAGAAGTTTGAATCAACTCTCAGGTTTAAAATCTCAGGATTCTATTAAACCAAAATCTCAGTGTTTTTCTAATAAACCAAATCTCAGGTTACACATTAAAGTAAAAACTCAGTTTCTAAATATAACCCAACTTTGAATGAAAACTCAGGCTTGTATATCTTCGAACACAGTTCAAACTTAGTATCAAAATAACGAACCCAACCTTCAACCCAAAATTTAATTAAAACCCAAACTCAATTAACATTAACACATTTCAGTTAACAGTTCTCCTCTTCTTTGTACACTCACATACATATCTATACGTACATACATATAGACATACATATATATATATTACATACAGACATATATACATATATACATAAATACAAGGATATCAAATAAACTATTAAAACTGAAAATGGAAATGTTAAACCATTTAGAAATCAGAAACTTAAATGAACTTCACAATCGAAAATCCATACTACAACCCAATCAACATGTATAAACCAAATTGGAGAGCTAACTAACCTAGGTAGACAGTATAAATCTCATTTGAAATCTCTAAATCAAAAGTACTCATTTTAAACTCATTTTCGAAAAACCCAATGTGTATCAGCAAATCCCATTTGAAAACAACTTCACAGTTTCAGAAATTGTCAGTTCAACCCAAAATTAGACTCTAATACCTAGTGAAACAAAAAAACAGGTGTATAAGAAGGTCCCCTACATGTGTACGTGTCATGGGGGAGGTGTCTCATATCCATACAAGGGGACACGAGGTGTCCAAAACCATACAAATAACACAGTTCAGAACTGTGCGCACATAGGCTCGTGGGGTGTGTTCGTGTCCTTGTGGACACGACATAGTGCACCAAGTGTCACGTGCATATGCCAGAGGGTAGAGGGGATATAGGTGAGGGTGTACACGTGTCTGTATTTATTAGGGGTCGTGTCGTGTCTTCATACGAGAGGCGTATCAGTGCAGAATTTTTCTGCGTGTACAGTGCGTGTGCGACAGTGTAAATTCAGTGCAGGCTCGAGAACTCCCTCGATACTCCACCATATCACCTGAAATTTTGTGGGTGGCCTGACAGTCATGGCCCCCATGATCACACCAAATTTGGTGTGTCCAAGTGTCATGTATAGGGAAAATTTGGTGTCAGGTAGCAGGGCATGGGTACGGGGCCTGTGCGCGCGTGTGCGTGTCCATTTTGGACACGAAAAACTTTTAAACTTTGACTCAGTCAAAATGATTTGTGATATACATATAATAACTTAATTTTCCATTCAATTAGAATCTAAAATTAATACAATTTACTTCTCATAAATATTTCATCGAACACCTTATTTAAAACACTAATATGTGTCCGATACGGACACAAAATTGACACGAGATCCTACCAAACTTGGGCAACACCTAGGGGAACCCTAAATTGATGTATCTATGGAAAGAAATTGGGAATTTATAGGTGTTTGTAGGGTTTTACCTATTGAGGGTGAAACCTCAATGAAAAGAGCCTCTACTCGACGTCTTTCTTGTTTTGCTACGGTTCAAACATCCTCCAACCTTGCTAGAAAGCACCCACAAGTCTCCTCTAATGTTGGGGATGATGATGCAATTGATTTGACGCAATTTGGGCTTAATTTGGATATTATGAGAGAAGATTAGGGAAGAACAAAGTAGGATTTCAAGAAATTGTAAAAAGAGCAAAGGCCTTCTTAAGGATGCTTTTTAGGAAGGGGGCACTTGATGGCTGGTCATCTAAGGGAATTAGGGTTTGTTTAGTTATAGATGAGTGGCTAAGATCATTCCACCCAATTCCAAGCCTTCCTATTGGTTCTAGGCTTCTTTTTCACAAATATCTCAAAAGAAAAATATTCTACCTAAGAATATCTAGATATTACTAACCTTGGAACTTAGTAGGAATGTTCTAACCATGACTCTAACCTCAAGACTAATCTAGGTTAGGTTAAACTTCTAGGTTAAGGCTTAACTAAAAGATTAGCACAATATTTAATTAACATAATTTACAATTTCGCAAAATTGTCAAAATGACCAAAATACCCTTAGGCTAAAAGTTGTAATTAGTCATCCTAATCACATGACTAGGCTCCCTTGGTCATGGTTAGTCTCTAGGCTTAGCCAAACTCTAAGGTTACACTAGTCAATCATCAAAATCACAAGTCATGGTTTTAAATAGTTTTAAATTAACTAAAAATTACCAAAAATCATAACATGGTTTAAATATTATTATTAAATGATTATAATTACAAAATATTAAAATTACCCTTATTTTAGAAACTGGGTGCTACGAGTCTACCCTCCTTAGAAGAAACAGTCCGATAATCATATACGTCTGTCCAAAATCATGATACTCGGAATCTTCATCATACTAGTGAGCAAGGCTACGAAGGCTACGATACTCAAAGTGTCCTTGACTATGGTACATACCTCTAGAATCATGGTATTTAAAATTTTTGTATTGCAGCATGCTTGGCCGCAAAAACCTTAAATTTCTACACCCGAGAAATACATCCAAAATTTGACTATATGTCCTCACTATGCCAGCTAACATGACTATAGAAGACTCTAGATCCCATAATCGAGGCGACCTAGCCCATACGACTTCTCTCAGAAGAAAATAAATCACAATGAAATATCTGGGAAAAAAATTAACTACTAGGTACGTATAGAATCGAATTTCAAAACAGTTATAAAAAGGCAAATGCGGAAATGGAATCAAAAAGATTGGAACCTGCAATCAGCTCTCCTTCTACCTATGCATCCGCGACTGCGATGGCGAAAGCTCGCTCCTGCTGGCTTTCCCTGGCCTGCTGCTGATGCTGGATAAACCTCTGTTGCTGAGTCTGCAACGGTGGTCCCGTCTGCTACCCTGTCGGAGAACTAGCTCCTGCTACTATCTGAGATAATCGTGCCAAGTTCTTGGGACACTCCTTCAACTGATGCTCTGCTGAACCACAAAGTAAACACAGGCCCTGCCTCTTCCTGCAGTCACCCCATCCGTGACCTTACCTCTTGTAGAAGTCACATGTAGTGTACTGTTGCTGCCTGGGTGCCTGCTGGTGAAGTATATGTCCCTGGCCCTGAAACGACTGCTGAGCTGGCCTCTGCTAAATATGAGGGCGCTTGGCTGGCCCTACACTAGAACTAGCCCCTAAGGCATCACTGCCCCTCTTCGGCTTGAGGGCGAAGTCCTCCTCAGCTATCTGTGCCTCCATCAGTATCTGCTCGAAGGTCGCATCGCGTCTACCGGAAGTACGTGTGCGAACCGCATGAATAAGGCCTCTCCAAAACTTGCGGGTCTTATACCCCTCATTCTGGATCAGGTCTGGAGCAAACCTACTCAAACGGAAGAACTCTGCTGCATACTCGTCCACCGACGAGTTCCCCTGCACTTATCCGACGAACTGGGCCTCTAAAGCTGTAAGAGCCACATCGGGGTAGAACTTCTCCTTGAAGAGCCGCCTGAAGTTCTCCTATGATATACCCCTCACTAACACCTGAGGTTCTATACGGAACCACGTCAGAGCGATGTCAAAGAACTGGCTAGCCGCAGACGTCATCCATTACCCTTTCAGGGCCTCTGCTAACTCCAGGCTCCGCTGGACATCCTCCAACCAGTCATCAGCATACAGGATACCCTCGGTACCCTTGAATTCCCTCGGGTTCATCTTTCTGAAATCTAGACATGTGCCAGGCCTCCTCTGACTCTGCTGCTTCTGAACTGGGCACCCTGAACTGTACCCGAGACTACCCTTTCAACTGCTACCATCGCCAGCTGGTGGGAGTTCTCCTTACTCTGTCGTAGCACCTCTGTCTGGTGGTAGGATGCGTCATCCTGATGCTGTTGTACCTCTGCCTGGGCCCTCTGGGTCTGTATCACCTACTGTAGAAGGGCCATCATCTACTGTGCATTCGTCGGTAGCGGAGGTGGCGGTAGGAGAGTCTCAGGAATGACTATGGACGGTCCCGTAGCTGGAGATGGAAGACCTCCTGGAACAGTCACTGCTACTCCTGCCTGAAGGGCAGGAACTGAGGTGGCTGCTCCCTCGACTGCTACTCTCATAGCCGGAGGTGGAGGTCCTACTATATCGGAACTCTCTGGAACAACACTAGATCCTGCTGCCTGAGCATGAGTAATCGTCATCCTGAGGACAGATTGAAACAAGGAGATCAATATGGCACATGATAAGGAAAATCAAGGAAGGACAATTGAATTCAAATGTAAGAAGAGTTGCCATGGTAATCAAAAGATTAGAATTTTCCTAAAATGTGATTGAGTAACTCCTATCATATCCTAGATCCTATATCCTAGTTGCAGGCTCGTAATTAGTACTCCAAGTCGAGCATCATTACGAGATCGTACTAATTATGACATCGACCTGCATGGGCCACCACATAAACATGTCATGACCTGCACCCTGAGGAAGGGCACGAGAACGTGGGTACGTCCAGCCTACGCCGCAGTGTCGGCGGTAGAACGCTGTATAGTTCGTCTATAACATCTAACATCTAACATCAATATGATATAAACATATCATCTCCGCACGGAGGTATAATATAACATCTCAACTCTATATCTCAATCAGAAGTCTAGGGAAGATAGAGCACGATATGGAATAAGATAAAAGGAAGAAACTGAAATATAAATAGAGTTATCGCACCACACAAGTAGATGTTCAACACAAATAAATACAAGTCCTGAAATATAACTAAGTCTCAACTAACAATCGGAACAATCCGATACAACCCGAAAACTGAAAATACTAGACTAGAGTAGGCACCCTCTACTGAGCTAGATGCTCCTCAGGCTCCTGAAGGTCACCCTCATGTGTCCCATAGAAGGTAGGGCAGTCACCCTCATCATCTGTAATATTTTTAACAGGTCCAGTCAGGATAAGAGCGAGCACAATACATCTCACGCAGTTCATATCAAGTTGGAAAAATATAAAACATGCAAAAGAGTAAGATACATGGACTGTAAGAAATATATAAGAAAACGATAAAGATTTGATAACTGTAAATATCTATATACATGATAAGTAAGAACTGTAAGTAACATGTGATTTAGAGCATGATATGGTTATATAAACGGTTTAGGACATGTACAAGATTTTGCAAGATTGTACAAGATTTTACAAGAGGAGCACAAGATTGTACAAGATGGGCTTTGATCACAAAACCATTTCCTACTCACCCTCTCCAATCAATACACAAGGATCTAGTCAAGTTACGTTACCTTGTACAAGAGATTTTTATCATATTCGCTCACGTGATCATGAGAGTACAAGATTGCACAAGAGTATACATGAAAGCGGTGTACATGAAATACAAGATGTTCGTGAAAAGCACATGACAACTGTATCTGATAAACCCCGAGGGAGATAACATCGCATGACAAGATCCATATAGTACCAATCCGTGATAATAACGTGACAGCATCATGTAAAGTAATCTAGAGCAAGAATATAAATCCTAACAAGTATGAACTGATCAGAGAATGTACTCGCCTGTCACCATGTATGACTGATATGAATAGATGTCCGAACTGGTGTCACAGAGTCCTATTTAGAGTAAAACAGGTTATAATGTATTCAGAAATATGGTAATTGAGTGTATGATGCGATCTATATAATTTTTAAGTCAATCTAGACCAAAGTCAACTCTAAGTCAAATATTGTCAACTGGCTAGGTCAAACTAGGTCAATCTTAGTCAACAAGGTCATGCCATGTCCAATTAGGCCACTCAAAGTCAACTAGGTCAAGTCTAGTTATTTCTAAGGTAACTAGCCTAACTAGTCTCTAGGATATAATCATAATGTATATATACACTAACTAGTGTATATAGGGCAAGCCTATAGGAAAACCTACCTATACCATACAACCATAAACTAAGGCTAACCAAACCTAGGCAATCATCCACACACAGTCACAAGGTGTCATAAGTTACCACAAACAAGTTTTATATATATAAACATATATATATACATAATGTATATAGGCATCCATATGTTAGGCATATATACATAGGTATTGAGGGATAGAGAGGGGGTTTTATGTGAGGGTTTAATTAGAGTGTACATACAAGTGTGTGAGGGTTTGTACATGTGTACAATGGTTCAATGTGATAGAGGATAGTGAAGGGTTAAGTGGTATGTGTGTGTGTGTGTGTGTGAATTTATGAACTGTAAAGGTGGGGGGTTAGAAACCAAAACTCAAAACCTATATACCATTACACTTAGTTCACATATCAATACAAATCAGGTTTCAATTTTAGAACAAACCCCAACATTCTCAGTTTTCCTTATTCATTCACAGGTAAATATTGGTTTTTCAGGTTCAATAATTCTCAGGTTTTGCATATGGGTAATCTCAGTTTTAAACAAAACAATCTCAGATTTCCCATGAAGTGAACCCCCAAGTTAACTCAGTTTCATATGCATTCACAAACACACATAGGCATTCAAATCCATGCAAATTCAGTTTTAGGATATTAGGTTTCAATTTCAGTACACAGGTTTCAGTTTAAAAATCAGCATGCAATGCATCAAATCAAATCCCAAATCTCTAGTTTAATTCAAACCAAAATTTCAGTTAGAAGTTTGAATCAACTCTCAGGTTTGAACTCTCTGGTTTAAATTCTCAGGTTTCTATTAAACCAAAATCTCAGGTTTTTCTAATAAACCAAATCTCATGTTACACATTAAAGTAAAAACTCAGTTTCTAAACATAACCCAACCTTGAATGAAACTCAGGCTTGTATATCTTCGAACATAGTTCAAACTTAGTATTAAAATAACGAACCCAACCTTCAACCCAAAATTCAATTAAAACCCAAACTCAATTAACATTAACACATTTCAGTTAACAGTTCTCCTCTTCTTTGTACACTCACATACATATCTATACGTACATACATATAGACATATATATTTTATATATATATATATATATATATATATATATATATATATTACATACAGACATATATACATATATACATAAATACAAGGATATCAAATAAACTGTTAAAACTGAAAATGGAAATGTTAAACCATTTAGAAATGAGAAACTTAAATAAACTTCACAATCGAAAATCCATGCTACAACCCAATCAACATGTATAAACCAAATTGGAGAGCTAACTAACCTAGGTAGACAGTATACATCTCATTTAAAATCTCTAAATCGAAAATACTCATTTTAAACTCATTTTCGAAAAACCTAATGTGTATCAGCAAATCCCATTTGAAAACAACTTCACAGTTTCAGAAATTATCAGTTCAACCCAAAATTAGACTCTAATACCTAGTAAAACACAAAAAAAGGTGTATAGGAAGGTCCCCCACATGTACAAGTGTCATGGTAGAGGTGTCTCGTGTCCATACAAGGGGTCACGAGATGTCCAAAACCATACAAACAACACAGTTCAGAACTGCGCGCACGCAGGCTCGTGGGGTGTGTTCGTGTCCTCGTGGACATGACACAGTGCACCAAGTGTCCCGTGCACATGCCAGAGGGTAGAGGGAATATAGGTGAGGGTGTACACGTGTCTGTATTTAGTAGGGGTCGTGTCGTGTCTTCATACGAGAGGCGTATCAGTACAGAATTTTCCCGCGTGTACAGTACGTGTGCGACAATGTAAATTCAGTGCAGGCTCGAGAACTCCTTCGATACTCCACCATATCACCTAAAATTTTGTGGGTGGCCTGATAGTCATGGCCCACATGAGCACACCAAATTTGGTGTGTCCAAGTGTCGTGTACAGGGAGAATTTGGTGTCGGGTAGCAGGGCATGGGTACGGGCCCTGTGCGCATGTGTGCGTGTCTATTTTGGACACGAAAAACTTCCAAACTTCAACTCAGTCAAAATAATTTGTGATATACCTATAATAACTTAATTTTCCATTCAATTAGAATATAAAATTAATACAATTTACTTCTCATAAACATTTCATCGAACACCTTATTTAAAACGATGATACGTGTCCGATACGGACACAAAATTGACACGAGATCCTACCAAACTTGGACAACACCTAGGGGAGCCCTAAATGGATGCATATATGGAAAGAAATTAGGAATTTATAGGTGTTTCTAGGGTTTTACCTATTGAGGGTGAAACATCAATGAAAAGAGCCTCTACTCGACGTCTTCCTTATTTTACTATGGTTCAAACGTCCTCCAACCTTACTACCAAGCACCCACAAGTCTCCTCTAATGTTGGGGATGATGATGCAATTGATTTGACTCAGTTTGGGCTTAATTTGGATATTATGGGAGAAGATTAGAGAAGAACAAAGTAGGGTTTCAAGAAATTGTAAAAAGAGGCAAAGGCCTTCTTAAGGATGCTTTATAGGAAGGGGGGCACTTGATGGCTGGTCATCTAAGAAATTTAGGGTTTTTTTAAGTGTAGATGAGCGGCTAAGATCATTCCACCCAATTCCAAGCCTTCCTATTGGTTCTAGGCTTCTTTTTCACAAATATCTCAAAGGAAAAATATCCTACCTAGGAATATCTAGATATTACTAACCTTGGCACTTAGTAGGAATGTTCTAACCATGATTCTAACCTCAAGACTAATCTAGGTTAGGTTAAACTTCTAGGTTAAGGCTTAACTAAAAGATTAGCACAATATTTAATTAACATAATTTACAATTTCACAAAATTGTCAAAATGACCAAAATACCCTTAGGCTAAAAAGTTGTAATTAGTCAGCCTAATCACATGACTAGGCTCCCTCGATCATGGTTAGTCTCTAGGCTTAGCCAAACTCTAGGATTACACTAGTCAATCATCAAAATCACAAGTTATAGTTTTAAATAGTTTTAAATTAACTAAAAATTATCAAAAATTATAACATGGTTTAAATATCATTATTAAATGATTATAATTACAAAATATCAAAATTACCTTCATTTTAGAAACTGGGTGCTACAGGACCGCAGGGCAAGTTCGATTAAGTCATATTGAATTGCGAGGCACGACCTCGATATGTTGAGGCATGGCCATGTTGTCACGACACAAGTATAGACAAGACTAAGTGGGGAGGCACTACCTCGATTATATTGAAGCACAAATAGAGCTTATGGCACGACCAAGTTGTTGCATTCCAAATATGAGCCGAAAGGCAAGCATGAGTCGATAAGTTGACGTCGTCGACACTTGAAGGATCTAAAGACAAGGTATAAGTAAGTTGTTGGTGCAAGGCATGTTGATAGTCTGGAGACACAAAATAGGTCAAGAGATTATGTCATAAAATCGATCCTAAGGCAAGAATAGAAAAAAAATCATAAGGGGGATTATGTTGCACAAAGTAAATAAACGTGTTGGTTTTGTTTGGGTGGGCGAGGAGCTCACTCCACCAGTACAGTTGAGTACTGACACCTACACAGTTTTCATGTACAGGCACAGGTAGAAGCTCGTTGGCACGGAGCTTGCATGGATGCGTTGAGGCACGGAGTTCCTTGGCATTTCAATACGTGCAGCCGCATAGAGTCTTGACTTATACAGAAAATAATGTATAAAAATTGTCTATCTGAAGCATCTGTTGTCTCGTCAAATTGTACTGAGAGATGAGAGAGAGCTGAGTGACTTATATTGTGAGAAGAGGGTGACTGAGTGATTGTAATCATGGGCTTTTTCCATATTGTAACCTTTGTTTCAATATCAATAAAGAGCATTTTGAATGACTTGTGTTTTGCTTCAAGTTTTTGCTAGTTTTATTCAATATTTCTTCCATATTGTAACCGTCGTAAGCTATTATAATCGTTCGTTATGGCTCTGCCTTGTACGAGTACAATCTAGGCTCGTGCGATATTATGTCTTAGCAAGGACGATCGGTCCTAAGGGACAGGGGCATAACACTTAGAGAGTTTGGGAATTAAAGTCATCATTCTAGGGATTGAGGGACAGCTGATGAATATACAGATCCAATCAGGGTTGATAGAGAAGATCAAGGAGGCCCAGTTTCTAGATAAGGGTCTCTATTGTCTCAAGGCATAGGTGGACGCAAGATTGCTGGAAGACTTTGTCATAGCAGATGATGGTACCCTAAGACATGGAGCTGGGTTGTGTGTGTCTAAGGGTACCATGAGAGAAGAGATCATACAGGAGGCCCACCAGTCGCAGTATTCTATTCACCCGGGAGCCACGAAGATGTACAAGGATTTACGGGAGTATATTTAGGGGTATAGGATGAAGCAGTAAGTTGCCCAATTTGTCTCGAGATGTCTAGTTTGCCAGCATGTTAATACAGAATGACAGAGACCTGAGGGATTACTCCAGCCTTTACCTATCCCAGAATGGAAGTGGGAACATATAACTATGATTTTCTCTCAGGCTTACCATGAACACCCGACAGGAAAGACGGTAATTGGGTTATCATAGATAGACTAACAAAATTGGCTCACTTAATTCCGTTCAAAGTAGGGCTATCGATGGAGAAGTTAGCAGAGCTCTACATAAGGCAGATTGTGCGAATTCACAGAGTACCAGTCAGCATTATTTAAAACAGAGACAGCAGGTTCACTTCATATTTTTGAAAGAGTCTGCAGTAGAGTTTGGGCACTCAATTGAAGTTCAACATGGCTTATCATCCATAGACTGACTGGCAATCAGAGAATACTATCCAGACCCTAGAAGATGTGTTGAGGGTCTGTGCTCTAAATTTTGGAGGATCCAGGGAGGATCACTCGCACCTGGTAGAGTTTTCTTATAACAACAGCTACCAGGCGAGCATAAACATGACACCTTTTGAGGCTTTTTTGTGGCTGACGGTGTCATACACCTTTATCATAGGATGATGTTGGAAAGAGGACTTTACTTGGACCAGTGATGGTAGTTGACTCAGCTGAGAAGGTCAAGTTGATCAGGAAGCGTCTTAGAGTTGCCCAAGACAGGCAGAAATGCTGGGCTGATAACAGCAGAATACCCTTAGAGTTTGTCGTAGGAGATATGGTATTTATGAAGATTTCTCCTACTATAGGCACTATCTTATTTGGAAGGGGCGATAAGCTTAGCCCTAGATACATCGGTCCTTTCAAAGTGATTGAGAGGATTGGGAACGTTGCACCGGCTAGCACTTCCTACTATCTTGGATGGGGTACACAACGTCTTCCATGTATCTCAGCTTCGCAGATATATTGCTAACTCGAGCCACATAGTCAATTACTCAGAGTTGGAAGTAGGACTGAGTCTTGCATACGTGGAGCAGCCCGTGGAGATCATCGACCACCGAGAGAAGCAGCTAAGGAATCATACAATTTTTTTGGTTAGAGTTATGTGGAGGCACCACTCTCTTGGAGAGTCTACCTAGGAGCGCGAAGATGAAATGAGAGAGCACTTCCCTAGTCTTTTTGTTTGATTGTTGTATTTCAATAAAATCTTTTGAATTTCAATAAAAGCCTTTTCTTTGGTTGTTGTAAACAGTTGTGTTTGAATGTTGGATTTCAATAAAGTGTGGTTGTTCTCTAAATTTCGAGAACGAAATTTCTTTAATGGGAGAGATTTGTAACTCCCTAAAATCATTTATATGAATTTTAGGATTTATTTCCTAAATTTCTATTTGGAAAAGTGTAATTTTGTTTCTTAATAAAACTTAGTTTTAAATAATAAATCCAATTTAAAATAATTAATTTTGTTTATTTAATTTAATAATTATTTATTAATTACTAATTTTATTTAATAATGATTAATTAGTTCAATTTATGGGCTAGATTTATTTTTAATCAGTTTTTCTATTTAGAGCCTACCCAGCCTTAGGCTGGATTGTAGGCTTTAGCCTACAATTCCTAAGTGGGACTTAGTACAGTTTAAGTTAATCCTGTATTAATTCTAATTAATAGTTAATTAACTAATTAATTAGGTAGCAGTTAGTTAGTTAGTTAGCAGGTTAGTTAGCTTTCTTCACTAATAACCCTAGATCTATTACAAATTACAGAGAGTGCCACTAAGGCTGACTTATAGAGCACACTAATATTTTAATATAAATATTGGAGATGTTCCCTAGTTATTATTTTATTATATTAACTGTTCTGACACCATACAGTTCTACTGACATATCACTGCTCTGCCACTGCATGTTGCCGCCGTCCACCGCCTTCCTCCACCGAGCGTCGTCTGACTTCGTTGGGATCTCGTCTAGACCGTCGAGATAGTGATCACCACTGTCTCTATGATTGCCGCCATCCAGTCTCTTCGTTCACCCTCCTTGATCTCGCCGACTGGAGCTTGAGCACCGCCGCTCATCCTAGCAGTGTCGTTGCCTTGTCCGGATCGGACACGGATCATCAGGCCCATACGACCAAGCCGTGTCGGAGTTCATTGCGTCTCATCGATGCCATGGCAGCACCGCCGTCACCTGACCAGACCTAGCCAGATCTAGACCGTTGAAGTAAAATCCAGAATCGTCTGGACCCGATCAGAGCCACCGGAGTTGTCGACTTTGTCGCCGCTGTTCACTGCCGCGACGAGTTGTCTTAACGTTTCCCCTTCCTTTTTTTCTTTGTTTCTCCTTCCATACCTTCTTCTTCTGTCTTCTAGAATTTTTGATGACCAGCTCTGCCTAGCCGTCACCATCGTACCCGCTGTACCACCTCATCGACGACTTCCTTACGGTCATATCCGGTCATCGGTGACCCAATTTAGACCGCTGACGCCACCTCGACTGCTACGTCCAGGCCTCGATCCTCGTAACGACTCTTCGAGAATCGAGCAGCCTCTTCGTGGAACAAACTGCCTCCTCGAAGATCGTGCCGCTCCTTCGTAGCTCGAGCCGCCACTTCTAGATACCGTGTGCCGTCGAAAATTGTCATCCTTGCCGACGTGATTCACCACAAATGCCGCCCAAGGTTAGCTCTCGCCTCGATCTACTGGATCCCTATTCTTCTCGAACTTCCTACAGATTCGGGTTGTCGATAGGACTATGATTTTGGGGTTAGGGTTTCCTATTTGGGCTGCTTTGGAGTGATGGGATTTCTAGGGTTTCTGTGAAGGAAACGAGTGAGTGGGAGAGTGTGAGTGGCTGGGAAGAAATAGTTTCTATGATTAAGGTTTTGACTGGAGTTTAGGGAAGGAGAGTGAAAGAGTGAAGAGAGACAAGGTGAAGTGAGGCTTTATGTATTTAGGGCTTAGGTAATAGGCCGGGTCTGCGGGCTAAGGTGTTGGGCTAAGCACTGTTTAAAAAAGAAATAAAAGAAGAAGAAGGAATTAGCTGCAGTAGGATTCTGGCCATGGGTTAGAATATGTGATGGGCAGGAATTTTGGGCTACACAGAATAGAAGATAAATCAGCAGCAGTAACAGTACTGAGCTAATGGGCTGGGCCAATGTACAGGTCATAAAGATGGGCTATAATATTGTTATGGGCTAGGGGCATGTTCTTTAGCTTAATTGATTTTGTTAATAATTGCTAAATTTCTATTCATGGTAGATTTTATTAATTAATATTCTATTATATTTATAGATGTTATTATATTTGCTAAATAATTAGGCTAACTAAATATTGTATAACCTGACTATTATTATTCTACTAAAGTGGTCCTTGCTATTTAGTTGACTATTATATATAATTTATTAGTACTATACTATAAGCAATTTGCTATAAGTTATTAGGCTCTAATTACTATCTAATTATAATATAAAATATTCTTGCTAATTACTATATGTAGATATAGTTAACTATATTATATTAGTTAAATAATGTCATTGTTTAGAACCTAACCAATTTGTATATATTATGGGAGGACTAGAGATTACTATATTCCTATTACTGATCTCCCAGAGCAAGGCAAATACTTCTATAATTTTGACTCGTTTACTTCATATCATGATCTTTTCATATTGGACACATTGTTATACGACTTGGTATATTATTCTAATCCATGGTCTTTTACTTGTATCTGGGGAAGGAAAAATACTACAAATATGTAACCAAAGTCCAACTTAGGATTCATGTTGATAGCTAAAATCTCACACCTGTGCACGTGAGATTAAGTCGTACCATTTACTTGTTCTTATTCACGATCTTTACCCAGCCGGTCATATATTTTAGTATTTCAAATTCACTTGTCATGATCTTTTGATTATATGTTACATATTCAGTTTAGCTTATGCATTTACTTTTCATGTTCATCCTGTTTCATTGTTCCTTTACTTGTTCACATGTTGTACTTGTTTTATTATTATAGATTGTACTTTGCTCCGCTCCTGACTGGATATGTTGCGGGTGAACTTGAGGTTATATGTACTACCTACTGTGGGCAGGAGCCTGATGCCCTAGATGAGCAGGATGACACCACAACTCAGGACTTAGGAGCTGCAGAGATTTAGCCTTATTTTTATTACTTAGATTGTCTAGTAGACTTTACTTTTGGATGTTGTATTGTGAGGGTACTTGTGGATGTGGACTGACACCTTTATTTCTGTCTCCGAATTTGGCTTCGGCTTAGTTGTAAAAGGTATAATAATTGCTAGACTTGTGGTGGTGTATTATGATGTACTCTGGGATGTACTAGATGTTGTGATAGGATTTTGTGATATTACTTTGAGTTCTTAGATACTTAGTACAGCTTATTACATTGAGTCTACAACGTAGGCTGGACGTGTCCGACTTGTATCCGATTATCCAGGAGCGGGTCGTGACATGATGAATTAGACTTGCATTGAATATATTAAGAAGAGTGCTTAGGATTTATTATTCCATAAGTTGCAGATTTGACTTGTCTTAAGGGGAATGATAAATTAGTATTTAAGATCGCTTGGCTGAATTAACTTGTGATATTTTGGATCGAGTTGGTAGGAATAATAAAGTTAGCAATAAAAGATGGATCGTTACTCAAAAATTTTGGAAGGGGATTTTATACTTGGACCACGAAATTGGATATATAACATTATCAGTCTGATGTTATATGATGGAATATTGCATGGATTGTGCTCTTGGCTTTAATGACTGATAACGAGTGACCATCAATTTTGATATTTTAGAAATAATAAATTGTCTCATGGAATACGTTGGAAGATTCAGTAGTTATATTTAACAATTGAGCTTTAGTAGGATAAGTATTATAGTAAAAAAATGTTAGAAGAATAGTATGTTGACTTGTATAAATCAAAATGAGTTTCAATTACTCATGATTTTTTTATATCAGATGATGGTAACAATCGAATTGGTTGCAAATAAGGCTTGTGAGAAATTTGAATTGATATCTAAATTGAACAAATGTTATGTAGTGAGAAAATGAAAATATTTGGAGAAATTGTCAGATCAGTCATAATACTCAATTTGAATCGAAATCAAGTAACAACTGGTTGCATTCGTAATTTGATTGAAAATGGATGAATGAATCAAAACAATGTGATATTATCTTGGAGTACTTACAATAGATGGAAAGAACATTATTGTTATTGAGAGAATGGAATAGTATTTTGGACTATTGTAAACTTTTGATATGGTTGGTCTTACGTTAGACCCTTTGTTTGGAATGATTGAAATATTTTACTTAGGTGAGTATCATGGTAGTCCTAATGATTTAGTATTTGTGAACTGGAAGATAGCGATTATGTGGCAAAGTAATGATTGTAGCAAGAAATTTGTATAAGCTAATTGAAAGAATGATAATAGACTTTGAGAATGCCTAGGCCGAAACTTGATTATTCAATATGCAAGTTGGAATGAGATTAATATTTCTTCGAATTTTGGAAAAAAAAAAGTTGCACTTGTAGTTTATCAAATCGCAACCAATGACATTGGCTGAAGTGCACGATGATTTCAAGTTTCACAACTTTGAAAATAAGTGTATAATCCAAAGTCGAAGTAATAAGCTAAGGTCAAATAGAACTCCAGGAAGATTTCAGTGAACAATACAAGTTGCAAGTATTTTGAAAGAAAAAGAAGAAGATGAATTTAATCAATGATATTTAATTTGTACATTAGGATAAGACATTTTGAAATATGTCATGAGAGCCGAATTAGAATATTGAACTGAAGCTGAGTGAGAAATTTCTTGTGATTAACTTTATTAGTGGAATGAGCTATTCTCTTAAGTTTTAAAGATGAAACTTTTCTGAGTGGTATATTATGTAATGCATCGTTCAACACGGAGGTATTTTTTGGCTTACTATATTTGATCGGATCGTTTGACAGTAAATTGGGTTGAAATTGAAATTTTGAAGTATGATGCAGCTTTCTTAAATTGGACGAATGTTATTGAATTACGGAGCAGAGCTCAATAGTATGATTATGTCAAGTAAGAAGATTATGCATTATACCAATTCATCTTTAGTGGACCCATTGAGCATATATATGATCCGAGTAGGAAGACCAATTGTATAGGTGGCTGGATCTGTCCATTCTTCTCTATCCTTCATGCTAAATAAAATAAATTTCTTGTGTTGATATGTTATGTACCTAAAATGCTCAAAGCTCTAGTTGATGCACAGAAAGATGCCCATGTTTAACGTTGCTGAATGAATGAGACATGTCAATAATGAAAGTTATGTGTAATTGACACATGAAAGATGAATTGATAATGCAATTGGAACAAAGATGCGATGTGTATGTTCATATAAGAATGTGAAATGAAAATATTAAAATGATGAGACTTGAGATTGATAGATCACCAAGTGAAATGATGGCAGTGATGAAATAAGTCATTGAATACGACTTGAATGACACGAGATGAGGAAATATTGGCTTTATTTACTTTCAGTGCTTTACTATGCAATTTACCCGTTCAAATTTGACTATAGAAATTTTTCTATAGTATTTATACATTGAGTACAAATATGTATATACATAGTATCTGTTTATTTGTGTATATAAAAGTTTTATTGTAGCTTTTAAATCCATCTTCCAAATCCATCTTCCTAGCTACAAAGAAACCCTAATCCCCAAATTACAAACCCTAGAATTTAAGAACGAAGACAAGAGACGGGGGACGAGAAGATCGAGCGGACGTTACCTTGGCCGGCGGGGATGTCGATCCTCGGTGAGCAGATCCGGCGCTCCGGGCAACTGGGACGACGATCGTCGTCCAAATCTCGCCGACGATGGTCTCGACGAGGATGTGGCGTGGCACAGCGGCTCCAAGCAGCTAGATCCGACAGCGTCAAAGTGATTCCTCGGCGAGACGGAGCTCCAGAGAGGCGGTGAACTCCTAGCTCGGCGGCGATCTCCGGCGTGCCTCGGCGAAGTCTCCTCGGGCTTGGGCGTCGAATCGAGAACCGAAGGGTCAGGCACAGAGCCCGAGGTGGCCTCACGAGCTACGAATAGGTAGCACGTCACTCGAGACGTTGGCACGGAGCTCGAAGAGGCGGTAAGGTCTTCGAGACTGGCACGGTCTTCGATGACAGCACTATAGTCGAGGCGAGCTGGAGGCGCGGTCGGCTCCGATCGAGGCGGTGGCGCACGACGGAGGAAGGCGGCGATGAGTGAGCTTCGACAGTGGTGGATAGCGGCGGTTGACGGTGGTGCTCGGTGGCTGGAGTGGCCTATGAGAAGAGAGAGAAAGTAGAGAGAGTGATGTGTCAGAACTGTATTTTTTGAGAACTGTGCACTGACACACTATCAGTATTTATAATAATATAATATTATGTATGTGTGTGTGTGCAGAGCTGAGAGTGGCAGGATTGTAATTAGGAATAGATCTGAGGTGATTTGTACAGTGGTAGAATTACAAATATGTGTAGATCTAGTGGCTATAAGAAAATAACTTTTTAACAGATTTTCAAAAATCAATTGGTTTTCAAACAGATTTTCAAATTCAAAATATTCAAACAGTTAATAGGAACAGTAAACAGGAACAGGAACAAAATAACTAATTTACAAGAATTTGTCAGTTTATTCTTTTCCTGCCAACTGTCAACTAAAGACAGTTATACATTCTTAGTTATTAATAATAATTAATTACAAAAATAATTAGTCAAATTAATCCTTTCCTTCAGTTAACATGTCACGACCCGCTCCCGAATAATCAGACACGAGTCGGACACGCCCAGCCTTCGTCGTTAGACACGACGAAGTAAGCTGTACCAATCTAAGGAAATTTAACGAAATAATTATGAACAAGTATGAAATCATAGCATCTATAAATGTATCCCAAATCCAGAGTAACGTACAAGTCTCAGAATTTATTACATTCCAGCAAAATGAAAGATAGAGTCTACTAGTCTCAAATACAAGGAAAAATATAAAATGCTAATGGTAAAGCTCTAGGCTTCTGCAGCCTCTAAGTCGAGAGCAACTCCAGCTGGCTCTCCTGTATCTACTAGCACTCGGCCATAATATGTGTCGCAAAGGGCCTCTAACTCACCTGCAACATATCCTATTCAGGAGCGGAGCAAAGTATAGTTCTAGGTAATGAACAAGACATCATGATATGAAAGTACAAGGGAACATGGTATATAAAGTACAAGAAAGAACATGGTGTATAAGCACATGAAAGAACATGGTATGTAAGAACATGAAAGAACATGGTATCTCAGGAATCACAGGAACTAAGTACAAGATATATCTCCTGAACATGTGTGTACAATATTTAAAATATAACTAAGTATGTGACCGGCTAGGGGTAAGCACATGAAAGCACATGAATGGTACGGCTTAGGACCCGCGTGCACGATGCGGGGTCTAAGCTAACACACCTCAGTTGTTTCTTGGGTTTGGTCACATAAATAGTATATCTCCCCTTTCCAGGTACAAGTAATAAGAACAAGGAACATGAGCACCAGAAAAATATGTCGTATCGCAGTGTGTCAATCAAGAAAGCACATGATATAATGAAATGTACAAGACCATAGAGTGTACTTGCCTTGCTCCAGAAAAGTACGGGTGAAGATCGGGGCTAGATGTCCTCCTGTATTTAATGATTTGATACAAGTCGATTAATAATTAATATCTAAATTGGTTCTATTTTACCCATCAAGCATTTTAATACTAGTGATTTAATTTCTACATTAACTGCTGGATAAAACTGTCCAGTCAACTATCTATCCATGACTTAGCCATTTAGAAAAATATATGCATCCGAAAACACAGCACTCGATACCAATCCTAACCTTAGTTTATATTGAATGCTAGATAATACAACAACTGTCCAAATTTATTGAAGCATTACTCACAACTTGGTATCCAATAAAATTAATTATAGACATCTGTTGCTCAGTTCTTAGCCTCCTATAGTGTATAATGCTTCAATATAGCAACTCAGCATAATTTCCAAACTTGCAATTGAACTCAAACTTGCAATTGAACTCTACTACACATATTAATATCTGCAGCTTATAGAACCCAAACTGAACCTTACACACATTATTATAGCAACCCTACATAATTTTTTATTCAAAAAGATGGTCCACAAAAAGACATAACATACTATTAATAAGATTACAACCCACTAAATAATCCAGACTATAAAACCTCTCCATATTCTAACTTCCTGCCAGACTAATATACTTAGAAAAATAAGGTGAGCCAACCTAACTACTACCAATCAACCACAATTAATATACTTAACTATTAGCCTACAAGAACTGATACAAAACTTTACATAAAATAAAAATTCAGAGAATGATTCCCTCCCAGATCAAATAACTACTACTGTTGCACCCAACGCCTTCGAAACAGACACGAACACAGGCTGCCGACCCAGCAATTCAGGACACGAACACAGGTTGCTGACACAGCAAATCAGGACACGAACAGTCATAACGATTGAACGAACAAGAACACGAATAGCCACACACACGGACTCTATAATTCCTGGACACACACATACGAAATCATAGCAACTATTCCATAGTAATTGAGTTATAAAATTACCTGAAAAATTTACCGACAATTGGAAACTCGACCTGATGCGTTGGACACCACTTCTCAAGTCCAGATGGTCTCTGCGAAACTCGAAATCAGTCGATCCCCTGGTGTGGATATTACACCAACAGTGTGATCAAAATATGCATAAAATCCTCTGCATCCCACCGTTCTCCCAAAACTTAGATTGCAAACAATAAATCCGAAATTCTACTGACTCGACCACATCTAATCCGAATTCATAATGAATCGATCAAACTTCGAAAGACAATTCACACTGCTCACTGGAAAAACCAAATCCATTTCAAATCTACGAAAAACACGAGTCAAGAATCAGGACAGCTTACCAAAACCATCGATCTACTGTCCTTCAAAGCTGATCTAACCGAAACAATATCCAAACCTGAATTGAGTGAAGAATTACAAATCAAAATATTATCGTGCCGAAACTAATTCGATTCATCAAATCATGACTTAGATTCATAATTCACTCACCGAAATCTCGAGTCAAAACCGAGAAACGCAACTTATGAAGAACGTCAGTGATCTCCAAAAGTAGATCAAATTTGCTTGCTCTAGAATTTCAGATCGAGAATCAATTTAGTGGTTCGATTTCAACAAGGGAATGAGAAGACAGGAGAACAACTGAGACTCACCGATCCCAAAGTCGTCGAGAAGAGATCGACGACGATCCGCTCCTGCAGTCGGTCGGAAGAGTGACGTTGTGCTTCAAAGAAGGCTCGTCAAACCCGCAGCCACCACTCTCATCGTCCGCCGTCCGCCATCGCCGTACTCGTCGGGGCTGCCGCCGCTCTTCGCCGAAGTTGGATTAGGGCTGGGCTCAAAAGAAAGTTGGGGAAGATGAGGGGAAAGGTTCGACTAAAGAGAATGAAAAAAAATTGGATTACTCTCTCTCTCTCTCTCCATAGACTCGGTTATAAGGAAAAAATGTGCACATTTGCTAAAAGCCCCCCCCCCCCCCCCCCGCTGAAACTACTTTTTGTTTAAGTCCTTCCGATTAGGGATTTTTATAAAAATTCCCTCTCCCTTTTCGAAATTGTAGAATTTTTTGAAAAACAGTTAGAAAAGTAAAGAGTGGGCCCCAAAGTTTGTTATAACAAACTTTCAAATTTAAAAAAATAATAATTTCTAGCCTACAAATTTCCCTCCAATAATATAATTCAAAATATTTATCATTTAAACTAAACATATTATAATTAAAAAATATTTTTTAATTCTCTAAAAATAGGAAAGTGGAGTTACATAATATAAATTAAATAGTATTAATAAATAACCTAGTAATAATAACCATCAATCAACTTAAATTAGATTAAACAAAGTTTATTAGAACAGCTTAACAGAAATGATAATCAATAAAACTAATTTTTTTTCATAAGTTTAAGTTTATTATCAAATATTTTATTTTCTAAAATGGATAAAATTTATAATTAATCAAAATTCATTAATTAAATAGCTATCCAAATAAAATTTGGTTTTATTCATGGAGTTACAAATCTTAAAAATTAGAAAAAATTTAAAAATTGGAAAAAAATCTTAAAAATTCACCAAAATTGATTCAGGGAGTTACAAATCTACCATCCTTACAAAAATTTCGTCCTCGAAATTTCAAGGATTTTGTAGTGGTGCACAAAATCAAGTAAAAAGTTTTTAAGAAACAATTGAGTAAAAGGAATTTTTATTTGAATAACAAAAGTAACAAGGACTAACAGTAGTTACTAGACAATATGAAAGACTGCAAATGCAAGAAACCTCAGAAACAAGCCTCAAAATAGGTACTACAAGAAAATCTAAATACTACAAGTAAGGTAAAAGAAGATAACGGTCCATCTAGCTGCGCTCCCTACTGCTACTGATCCTCAAGGGATGGATCCTCCGGCTGCAACCCTGGTGCTGGCCCCTAGCGAGTGAAAGCCGCAGGACAATCTCTCACTTGGTGAGTGGCAGATCCATAAACCAAGCACTGCCCTCACTTCTTGCGGTATTCCTCGATATGGTGTCCCGGCCTCTTGCAGTATGCGCAAGAAAAATATATCAGAGTCTGAATCTGTCTCTGCTACCTCGATGATGTCGGAGCTCGAACATGAGGATGATGCTGATGCTGGGTGTCGGTCCGCTTTGGTGGACCCTGGAAACTGCTGGTGCCAATATCTCGGTCCTTCTTGAGCTTTGGGTCCATCTCCTTCTCCACTCCCTGAGCAATTTTTAGGATGCTCGCATAGGTAGTAGCCTGGCTAATAGCCACTGTATGCCGCAACTCCCTGGTGAGGCCCTTCTTGAACTTCTAATCCCTCTCCTGCGGTGTGCTAACTAGGTTCTCTGTAAACCTGCTGAGTTGGGTTAACTCTGATGTATATTGTGCCACAGTCATACTCCCCTGCTGCAATGCCTCAAACTACATCCGAAGTTTGTCCCGCTCCACATCCGGGAAGAACTTCTCCTGGAACAGCAGTTTAAAATCCTTTCATAGAACTTGGGGTTCCGCCAACTGATTCTCCTCCCTATACCAAGCTCTAGCAATGTTGAAAAGTCACAAGCTCGCATCTTCGACCTTCAAATCATCCGGAATCCTCGCCATCTTTAATGTCCGCTCAACATTTTCTAGCCACTCATCTGTGTAGACTATCCCCTCATGGCCCCAAAAATCCATCGGGCAGAGGTTCTGATAGTCTTTGGCGGTCCCTGGCCTCGGCGCTGCTGGCGCTGGTGGTGCTGGCGGAGCTGGTGGAGCTGGCTCTCTGACTAGGAGCACGTCCATGATCGTCGCCCGAAACTGCATGGCCTAGTGGTTCTACACCTCCATGAACTGCTGGAACATGGCCATCATCTGAGTACCGTCGAATGTCATCGTCGGAGGAAGTGGCTGAGGCGGAAGCGGAGGTGGAGGAATCTGCTCTTGCGCATCGGGTGTAGGCTGCCCGCTAGTCCCCGCGTTCGTCGTAGCGACCATCCTGTAACAGAAAAATAAACCGTTGATTGCTATGTCCTAGAAAAATCATAAACTAACCTAAAAAATCATAAGTAAAATCAAATTTCAAATTTTAAATATTAATAACCATAACCATACGGTTCCTATGCTGTGATAAATTTTTCCTTAGCTTCGCTGGTCCTCCAATAATACTTTTGTCACGACCCGCACCCTAGAGTTAGGGCACGAGAACGTAACGACGCCCAGCCTACGCCGCAGTGTCGGCGGTAGAACGCTGTCCTAGGTCTCAATGCATCTAACAGTATAAGACTAAACAGTTTATACTCCCCGAATGGGGGTGACATAGTAGATACAAACTCAATCACATCTAAGGTAGAGCATGATAAAGATGGATAAAACATGAAATCCAAAATAAATACAGGAGATAGAAGTCTAAGTGTCTAAGATACATGAACCCAGAAGTACATCTCAAAACTCAAATAAAGATACAGTAATCCACAAAGTAAAATACAACTCCAAACAAAATAAAATACTACCTAAACAACCTCTAATGTGTCTCCTCTAGGCTAGTAGGCACCTCCAGGCTATCTGTAAAATTTTCAACAGGACCAGTCAGGACGGGAGCGAGCACAAAACATCTCACGCAGTTCATATCGAGTTAGGAAATATAAAGCATGCAATAGAGTAAAGTACATGAAACGCTGAAAGAAGAATGTATAGAAAACAGTAGAGATTTAATAACAGGAAATATCTAAATATGATAAGTAAGAACTGTAAGGAACATGTGATTTAGAGTACAATCTGGTTATGTAAACGGGCTAGGAAAATGCAATGGTAACTCCATTGTACGTGGGTGTACAATAGACATATACAATAGTTATACAATGTTGTACAATAGAATTTGAGTACATAACCAATTCTACTCCCCCTCCCCAATCAATACACAAGAATCCACTCCAGTTACGTTATCTTGCACAATAGTGTACAATGTTATACAATAGGTGTACAATATTATACAATAGATGTACAATGTTATACAATAGTTGTACAATGTTATACAATAGTGTACAATGGTCTATCCCTGGGACTCATGTGATACTGAGAGTACAATATGCACAAGGAGTATACAAGGATATAGGTATTCAATAAATACAATATGGAAGTGAAACGCACATCACAATATGTATTTAGTGAATACAAGGGGATAACATCCCAAAAGGAGATCCATATAGTACCAATCCGTGATAACAATCGTGTCAGCATCAAGTACAGTAATCTAGAGCAAGAATATAAATCCAGACAAGTATGAAACGGTCAGAGAATGTACTCGCCTCGATAACCTGAACAGCTGATAAGTATAGGAGGTCCCACTGAAGCCACAGAGTCCTATTTAAAGCAACACAGGTTACAAGGTGTTCAAGTTGAAATAAATAAATCCCTACAGGAAATCTATATTATTCTAGGTTCTTCTAAGTCAAATTAACTCTAGGTCGACTCCGGTCAATAATCTAGTCAAACTAGGTCAAGTGTTGACTTACAGTTGACTTTGGGTCAACTGGTCAACTCTGGTCAAACAGGGTAAATCTAATCTAATTATTAAAGTGTACTTCGTTATTTGTACGTCGAAACTTACGGCACGCAAATCGAGATAAGAAGATTATCGGTAAGGTTGATAATCTTATTATAGTGATCCACGTATCCAACTTGTCAATTTCAGCGATGTGAGATCACTGGAATTGACTGATCTCAGTTTCGTTGTACTAATCCCAAAATACGAACATTATGTGAATTAATTATTAATTAATTATAAAAAGGTTAAACTCAGAGAAATTATCAACAAATATTGTCGGACGATGAAATGAACATCGCCAACGTGTCCAGAATGGTCAAATTAGCTAGGATAGCCTCCCCAACGGTCCAATTTGGACACAAGGGCAAAAAGGTAATTTCGGGTCAAAACGGTGTCCGTGTCGGAGCCGTTTTGTACCGAAAAATGTGCAAGAAAACAAGTCTATAAAATATAACAAATTATATGTCCACGCAACCAGAATGTCGATACGAACCCAACGGTATCTCCAGAATTGGATTCCGTTGACCCGATCTCAATTTGGCCCGTTGACCAGAACTTGGAATTCCGGTTTGCACGGAAATGCGTGCCGGAGCCAAAGTTCTCAAAACTCAGCAAACTACCTGTCAACGAGTCCAGAATAATGATACGAACTCAACGGTATCTCCGGAATTGGATTCCGATGAGCCGATCTCAAAATGACCCGTTGACCCGGATATTGGTATCCGACTTGCACCGAAATGCGTGCCAGACCCAATGTCCACCAAAACCTAGCAAATTATATGTCAACGAGTCCAGAATGACGATACGAACTCAACGGTATATCCGGAATTGGATTCCGATGAGCCGGCGTCAAAAAGTCCCGTTGACCCAGAAAGTGGGACCCGCTTTGCACCGAAAAACATGCCCGGGCCCACGTTCTCCAAATCTAACAAATTTTATATGAAAATATGCCAAAACGACGCCACAAGTCTAATGGTGGTGTCAGAAATAAAATCTGGAGTCCCGTGTTCAAAAATAGAATTTTACAAGTTGGAAATTACGAATTCGGACAGCCAACTTTGGCGTCGAATTCAACCAATCAAACAAGCTCACAATGAAACGAAACTGAAGGGGTAGTAAGAGGGTTATACCAGCTTCACACCGGAACTGGTAGCACGCCAAACGGAGCTGCGGTGGAGGAGATACAAGCTGACGAAGTTGGCCCCGCGAAACTGTCCAAATTTAATACAATTTAAACGGTCAACTTGGTGGCCGGTTTTCATGTATCAAACGATAAAATTAACGGACGAAAATTGACAGAGATGAAGGTGGATATACCGAGATTACGACGGAGCGAAGAAATTGCCGATCCAACGGTCGGATCTCCGGGAAAACGTGCGCGAAGTTGCTGCGACGGGGCGCCAAAACGAACTTCATTTCGCGCGCGTCACGACGGGACGTCGTTCAAAACGCAGAAATCGCCTCGACGGCGCGTCCCGGAGGACGTTGGCCGCCAGGGGAGGACTCGCCGGAGTGGGGCGCACCCACGGCGAGCCACGGCAGCCACGCGGCGGCACGGCGGCGCACGACGGCGGCCCGCGCGCGCGCGCGTGTGCTCGCCGATGGTGCTGCTGTGCACTGCTGTGCCGCGCGCTGGTGGCCAGCGAAGCGGCGGGGGGGACGTGGACGTCCAGCCTACCACGGCGAACTGGGGTGGCGCGGCCACAGCAAACCAGTGGTGATGGTGGTGGCCGCGGGGAAAGATGGAGTGGTGGTGTCGTTTGGAGAGGAGGGAAGGAGGAGGAGGCCGGTTGAACTGTGAAGGTGGTGCGGTGGTGGCCGGAGGCCAATGGCCGGTCGGGGGCAAGCTGGCCAGAGGCTCGGCCTAGGAAGGCTGGTGGTGGTGGAGATGAATGATGGTGGTGGCTGTTGTTGTATGAGTTGTAGGGAGAATAGTATTAGGAAGAGAGAGAGAGAAGATGTGTAATAAATGAGAGAGAGAGAGGAGAGAAAAAGAGGGCTCCTAAATTTTAGGGCCGGCCACTAGTTGGCTGAGTGAAAGTGAGGAAAAGTTTGGAAAATGAATGGTGATGATTTAATTTGGAGAATCAATGGTTAAGAATAAATATTGAGAAATTGGGTATTCCAAGGGAAATAATTCAATGGAAAATTTCCCATTAAATAATAAAAAAAATAGATAAAATGAGAAATTGATATTTTTGGACAATAAATACGAGGGTGTCCCAATGGAGGGCAACATGGAGCTGGACTGGGCTCGGTGGAGCCGGATTGGGTCAAAACTGGACATCGTGCAAAAATAGAATTAAAATTAGACGTTGATGATCATGTGTAAATAAGTAGCACATGGGGATTCCAAATAATGGGACACAAGTGGCGGACGGATAGTAGGCTCAAAGTGGGCCATGTCAATAGTTGGGGCTGACAGGTTTTGGTCGACAGGGGACCCACAAATCAAGTTGGAAAATGAATGTGACGCCGTGGAGTGAAATAAAATCGGGTCACGTCTCGGGAAGGTTGTGCGAATCAAATGGAGCTCAAAATGACGTGTCTGAGGGGGACACAAGGGTCATGGGTGACGAGCGTCTCGAGTAGATCATCAATGAGGAGTTGGTTTCAAGAAACTGACTGGTCTTGCGCTCCCAATTTAAATGTCATGGTAACGCGCTGAAAATGATCAAAGAAAAGAGTGGGAAAATCAATTACTGATCGAACGGTCTAATTCGACCCGAAGTTCAGCGAAGAAAAAGGGACACAAGGGAACAAGTTTGGGTGGGACACCATATACCGTCATGAAGGTAATCGTGTCCACTCCAAAACTCGTGAAGAGGATTTCCAGAGTTGAACATCCCTGATACTCCAAATATCAATGGCATGAAAAAGTACACTTAGGGAAAAAAATATATAACAGAATAAAATATTTATCAAAATCAATCAATCAGAAAATAAATAAAATAAAAAAAATCAACCCGAAATTCAGGGTGCTAACATCCTACCCACCTTATAAAAATTTCGTCCTCGAAATTAAATGTTCCTACTCCCTCTAGGTCAAACCCCCAAAATCAAAGTCCCAGAACTTAAACAAATCATACCATCAAATAAAAGACAATATCCAGGGTCATGGTAACGGTGACAGTGAAGTCTCATCTAGGTTTACTAGTCATGCTAACCAACGGTCATAGGGTATCAAACACACAAGCAATCCAGGGTGCTAAAATAGAAAGATACAGACACAACAACCATCAAAACTATAAAGTTGTCTACCACCCCATATGAAAACTGGTACACATAAAAAAATAAAATAAGGGAAGATAACTACCAATCATTTGAAAAAAAAAATACTATCCCAAGAAAATCAAAATCACAAGTTAAAGAATCGAAAGTCACTTGCATTGAAATCCAATCACAATATATATACAGAGAGAGCGTTAGAGAGGGAAAACTAGCATCATGTGTATGGGGACATGTTCATATGGTTAGATAGTAGGCGTGTGTGTGTGTCCTTGTACATGGTTATAGCTTAGTATTGAAAGGTTAAACCCAGTTTTAGTTCAGCATTTACATACAAAATCTGAAAATAAGCTAACATTTAAACAAGTGTAATATTAACATGTTGCAGTGATGTAAACATAACTAATAACATGAAATTTTCATTTAAATTACGAATCTAAACATGGAAAAGTAAAGGGCCAGAAATATTAGGGTTTTGACAATCTAACATCAACGACATATTAATATGTATCTAGATATGTGAAAAAAAAATCAAGTGTAGCATGTATACGTGTTAGGCAAAGTGTCTGCTATATATATTCATATACATATTCTCATGTCCCAATAAAATTAATTCTACGTTAAGACTAACACTTAGATTCCTACCAAGATTGCAAGCAGGTGATTGACAAAATCAAGACAGTTTTATTATTATTATTATTTAATACAAGAATAATAGCAAGAAAGAAATAACGCTAAAATTTGCTCTGCTTATCTGTTTAAAGAAGGAACCGTTTTGAAATCAAGAGTTAAAATATCAAATTCAGATAAAGTCTAGCAAAATCATCGATTCATTGTATTATGAAAACTCATAGCAAGAAGTTACACAAAGGTTTATGAAAACAACTAAACATATTCTTAAGTTAAATGACAAGAAACTAGGCAAAACAACAAACAATAATTAATTTTTTTTTGAATGACTGAGAAAAAGTAGAGAAAACATGTTCAAAATATTTTAAGTACAATCTGATAATCATATGCGTCTATCCAAAATCATGGTACTCTAAATCCTCGTCATACTAGTAAGCAAGGCTACGATAATCACAGAGCCCTTGACTTATGCGCATATCTCTAGAATCATGGTATTTAACATTTTCGCGGTGCCGCATGCTTGGCTGCGAAAACCTTAAATTCCCATACCCGAGAAATACATCCAGAGTCAGACTATATGTCCTCACCGTGCTGGCTAATGTGACTATAGAAGACTAGATTCCATAACATAGATGACCTAGCCCATATAATTTCATCTTGCCAAAAATTAAATTAATCAATAATGAATACTCAAAATTAAATCAAATTTATTATCAAACATCAAAATTCAAAAATGAACAAAATCCATCAAAATACAAACTCGAATGCAACAGCTATCATCAAAATTCAAAATTCGAAAATCTTCCATCGAAATTAATAAATACAAACTCAAATTCAATAATAATCCATTAAAATCAAATTCAACAACAGAAAATAAAGATAAAACAAATAAAAGGAAAAAAGAGTTTTCAAATCGAAGTTAAATAAGATTCTCCAGGGTCGTCCCAGGAATCTCTCAAGGGGTCCTAATTGTGATTGAGTACCTTCAAAAATATCCTAATCCTACTGCAGGCTGTAGTGGTACTCAAGTTCGAATACCACTACACTTTAGTCTCGACCTGCATGGGCCACCACTAAAAACGTGTCACGACCCGCACCCTAGAGTTAGGGCACGAGAACGTAACGACGCCCAGCCTACGCCGCAGTGTCGGCGGTAGAACGCTGTCCTAGGTCTCAATGCATCTAACAGTATAAGACTAAACAGTTTATACTCCCCGAATGGGGGTGACATAGTAGATACAAACTCAATCACATCTAAGGTAGAGCATGATAAAGATGGATAAAACATGAAATCCAAAATAAATACAGGAGATAGAAGTCTAAGTGTCTAAGATACATGAACCCAGAAGTACATCTCAAAACTCAAATAAAGATACAGTAATCCACAAAGTAAAATACAACTCCAAACAAAATAAAATACTACCTAAACAACCTCTAATGTGTCTCCTCTAGGCTAGTAGGCACCTCCAGGCTATCTGTAAAATTTTCAACAGGACCAGTCAGGACGGGAGCGAGCACAAAACATCTCACGCAGTTCATATCGAGTTAGGAAATATAAAGCATGCAATAGAGTAAAGTACATGAAACGCTGAAAGAAGAATGTATAGAAAACAGTAGAGATTTAATAACAGGAAATATCTAAATATGATAAGTAAGAACTGTAAGGAACATGTGATTTAGAGTACAATCTGGTTATGTAAACGGGCTAGGAAAATGCAATGGTAACTCCATTGTACGTGGGTGTACAATAGACATATACAATAGTTATACAATGTTGTACAATAGAATTTGAGTACATAACCAATTCTACTCCCCCTCCCCAATCAATACACAAGAATCCACTCCAGTTACGTTATCTTGCACAATAGTGTACAATGTTATACAATAGGTGTACAATATTATACAATAGATGTACAATGTTATACAATAGTTGTACAATGTTATACAATAGTGTACAATGGTCTATCCCTGGGACTCATGTGATACTGAGAGTACAATATGCACAAGGAGTATACAAGGATATAGGTATTCAATAAATACAATATGGAAGTGAAACGCACATCACAATATGTATTTAGTGAATACAAGGGGATAACATCCCAAAAGGAGATCCATATAGTACCAATCCGTGATAACAATCGTGTCAGCATCAAGTACAGTAATCTAGAGCAAGAATATAAATCCAGACAAGTATGAAACGGTCAGAGAATGTACTCGCCTCGATAACCTGAACAGCTGATAAGTATAGGAGGTCCCACTGAAGCCACAGAGTCCTATTTAAAGCAACACAGGTTACAAGGTGTTCAAGTTGAAATAAATAAATCCCTACAGGAAATCTATATTATTCTAGGTTCTTCTAAGTCAAATTAACTCTAGGTCGACTCCGGTCAATAATCTAGTCAAACTAGGTCAAGTGTTGACTTACAGTTGACTTTGGGTCAACTGGTCAACTCTGGTCAAACAGGGTAAATCTAATCTAATTATTAAAGTGTACTTCGTTATTTGTACGTCGAAACTTACGGCACGCAAATCGAGATAAGAAGATTATCGGTAAGGTTGATAATCTTATTATAGTGATCCACGTATCCAACTTGTCAATTTCAGCGATGTGAGATCACTGGAATTGACTGATCTCAGTTTCGTTGTACTAATCCCAAAATACGAACATTATGTGAATTAATTATTAATTAATTATAAAAAGGTTAAACTCAGAGAAATTATCAACAAATATTGTCGGACGATGAAATGAACATCGCCAACGTGTCCAGAATGGTCAAATTAGCTAGGATAGCCTCCCCAACGGTCCAATTTGGACACAAGGGCAAAAAGGTAATTTCGGGTCAAAACGGTGTCCGTGTCGGAGCCGTTTTGTACCGAAAAATGTGCAAGAAAACAAGTCTATAAAATATAACAAATTATATGTCCACGCAACCAGAATGTCGATACGAACCCAACGGTATCTCCAGAATTGGATTCCGTTGACCCGATCTCAATTTGGCCCGTTGACCAGAACTTGGAATTCCGGTTTGCACGGAAATGCGTGCCGGAGCCAAAGTTCTCAAAACTCAGCAAACTACCTGTCAACGAGTCCAGAATAATGATACGAACTCAACGGTATCTCCGGAATTGGATTCCGATGAGCCGATCTCAAAATGACCCGTTGACCCGGATATTGGTATCCGACTTGCACCGAAATGCGTGCCAGACCCAATGTCCACCAAAACCTAGCAAATTATATGTCAACGAGTCCAGAATGACGATACGAACTCAACGGTATATCCGGAATTGGATTCCGATGAGCCGGCGTCAAAAAGTCCCGTTGACCCAGAAAGTGGGACCCGCTTTGCACCGAAAAACATGCCCGGGCCCACGTTCTCCAAATCTAACAAATTTTATATGAAAATATGCCAAAACGACGCCACAAGTCTAATGGTGGTGTCAGAAATAAAATCTGGAGTCCCGTGTTCAAAAATAGAATTTTACAAGTTGGAAATTACGAATTCGGACAGCCAACTTTGGCGTCGAATTCAACCAATCAAACAAGCTCACAATGAAACGAAACTGAAGGGGTAGTAAGAGGGTTATACCAGCTTCACACCGGAACTGGTAGCACGCCAAACGGAGCTGCGGTGGAGGAGATACAAGCTGACGAAGTTGGCCCCGCGAAACTGTCCAAATTTAATACAATTTAAACGGTCAACTTGGTGGCCGGTTTTCATGTATCAAACGATAAAATTAACGGACGAAAATTGACAGAGATGAAGGTGGATATACCGAGATTGCGACGGAGCGAAGAAATTGCCGATCCAACGGTCGGATCTCCGGGAAAACGTGCGCGAAGTTGCTGCGACGGGGCGCCAAAACGAACTTCATTTCGCGCGCGTCACGACGGGACGTCGTTCAAAACGCAGAAATCGCCTCGACGGCGCGTCCCGGAGGACGTTGGCCGCCAGGGGAGGACTCGCCGGAGTGGGGCGCACCCACGGCGAGCCACGGCAGCCACGCGGCGGCACGGCGGCGCACGACGGCGGCCCGCGCGCGCGCGCGTGTGCTCGCCGATGGTGCTGCTGTGCACTGCTGTGCCGCGCGCTGGTGGCCAGCGAAGCGGCGGGGGGGACGTGGACGTCCAGCCTACCACGGCGAACTGGGGTGGCGCGGCCACAGCAAACCAGTGGTGATGGTGGTGGCCGCGGGGAAAGATGGAGTGGTGGTGTCGTTTGGAGAGGAGGGAAGGAGGAGGAGGCCGGTTGAACTGTGAAGGTGGTGCGGTGGTGGCCGGAGGCCAATGGCCGGTCGGGGGCAAGCTGGCCAGAGGCTCGGCCTAGGAAGGCTGGTGGTGGTGGAGATGAATGATGGTGGTGGCTGTTGTTGTATGAGTTGTAGGGAGAATAGTATTAGGAAGAGAGAGAGAGAAGATGTGTAATAAATGAGAGAGAGAGAGGAGAGAAAAAGAGGGCTCCTAAATTTTAGGGCCGGCCACTAGTTGGCTGAGTGAAAGTGAGGAAAAGTTTGGAAAATGAATGGTGATGATTTAATTTGGAGAATCAATGGTTAAGAATAAATATTGAGAAATTGGGTATTCCAAGGGAAATAATTCAATGGAAAATTTCCCATTAAATAATAAAAAAAAATAGATAAAATGAGAAATTGATATTTTTGGACAATAAATACGAGGGTGTCCCAATGGAGGGCAACATGGAGCTGGACTGGGCTCGGTGGAGCCGGATTGGGTCAAAACTGGACATCGTGCAAAAATAGAATTAAAATTAGACGTTGATGATCATGTGTAAATAAGTAGCACATGGGGATTCCAAATAATGGGACACAAGTGGCGGACGGATAGTAGGCTCAAAGTGGGCCATGTCAATAGTTGGGGCTGACAGGTTTTGGTCGACAGGGGACCCACAAATCAAGTTGGAAAATGAATGTGACGCCGTGGAGTGAAATAAAATCGGGTCACGTCTCGGGAAGGTTGTGCGAATCAAATGGAGCTCAAAATGACGTGTCTGAGGGGGACACAAGGGTCATGGGTGACGAGCGTCTCGAGTAGATCATCAATGAGGAGTTGGTTTCAAGAAACTGACTGGTCTTGCGCTCCCAATTTAAATGTCATGGTAACGCGCTGAAAATGATCAAAGAAAAGAGTGGGAAAATCAATTACTGATCGAACGGTCTAATTCGACCCGAAGTTCAGCGAAGAAAAAGGGACACAAGGGAACAAGTTTGGGTGGGACACCATATACCGTCATGAAGGTAATCGTGTCCACTCCAAAACTCGTGAAGAGGATTTCCAGAGTTGAACATCCCTGATACTCCAAATATCAATGGCATGAAAAAGTACACTTAGGGAAAAAAATATATAACAGAATAAAATATTTATCAAAATCAATCAATCAGAAAATAAATAAAATAAAAAAAATCAACCCGAAATTCAGGGTGCTAACAACTTTATTGCCTAAGTGTCATTAGGATAGACCTGCATAGGCCACCACTAAAAATATGTCACGACCCGCTCCCGAATAATCAGACACGAGTCGAACACGCCCAGTCTTCGTCGATAGACACGACGAAGTAAGTTGTACAATACTAAGGAAAACTCTAAGTCATAATGTAATGTAAACATCTACAGCTTTATATATAACCTTCACAGAAAATCGCCAATATCCATCAAGTCATTATAGTACAAAGTCATCCGGAGACAAATCTAGTAAAATAAAATATACAATGATGAATCATAAAATAATATCCAAAAAAACCAAAAGAAATAAATCTCGTAATATCCAATGCAATCACATGCTCCATGTGGCCTCAAGCACCTGCAATGTATCCTGTCAGGAAAAGAGCAAAGTACAATCCCGACAAGAAAAATATACAATGTAATTTGTAGTACAGAATACAAGGTGAAACCAGAATACCAGAACTGGAAATGAAACTACGGTACCAGAAATAAAATATAAAACTGCAGGCAATGGACGCGACAATCAATATACAAGACAATGAACCCGGCTATCAATGAACAAGACAATAACACGACAATCAATGCAAGTGTGACATTTTGAAATATTAAACTAATGTGTGACCGGCTAAGGACCTCAATGCACAATCAATTCTACAAGATCTGGCTTCATCGTACGTGAAATATACGATTAGGCTATCCACAATACCTATGTTGGGTGTGGTCACACAAAAGCTAATATTTCTCCCAATCCCCGTAATAAAATGACTCACAATGCAATAAACAAGGTACAAGACAATCGTGTGTATCTCGTGTCCGATATGAGGATATGGCACATGAATGTAAGACAGAAAGACAAAGTAAAAGTCGAGTCGGTGTACTTGCCTCGCCTTGGAAGCACGAGAGTAGTACTGCATGGATACAAATGGATCACATAGTATTTGTACAATTGATTAGGGTTTTGAAATAATGACTGTTAACTAACTATTTCTAATACTTATAGGCAAAAAAAAAGCTAACACTGCTTTTAAAAATATTTAATGTAGCCTAATCAAAATAATACTTTAAGCTATATTTAATAAGGAAATCATTTTAGAAAATACTAGAATATTTTGCTAGCAAAATAATAATTGTAATTCTATAAACTTTTTAGAAACATTTTTACTAGCAAAATAAACATTTTAGAAGCAGAAATATTTTGATATACTAGGATTTTACTACCAAAATATAAGTCTAATGATTTTACTAAATAATACCAACTAAACACAACTAGATAGATACATAATCTATATTTTACAAAAATAGTTGTACAGAAACATAATTATAAATAAAATTTTAATTTAAGATATGGTTACTTAGCACTTTAATTTCCAAGTGCAAGTAATAATTATATTAGGAATTATCTAATTATTCAAGCCTTACCAATTTCTTTTATGAATAATACTAATATTATTTACTAGTTAATCTAAAATCTTAACTGCTAATAGAGATGCTTAAGTAAACAACAAGAATTTATTACTAGAAAATGTAAAATTAGCCTAATACATTCAGTCCATCTGTACTGGCCTATCTCACACTGCCAGCCCAACACTATTTCAGCCCAAGCCCAGTCCATGCTACCAAATAAATCCTATCAACTAATTAAATAACCCCCATTTTTCCAGCCCATATGCAAACTTATTTCTCCTGTATTTTCCACTGACCGACCTAGATTGGCCCAGGACCAACTACTCACTGTTGAAATAATTTATGAAGGGAGGAATAAGTCCAGCCCAACTCTACATTTGCACCCGACCCACCTATTTTATATTGCTTAAATCAACAGACTTGAACTAAAGCCCGAACAAACTGACTAATACAGCCCATAATTTTATATCAAACCCGACCCAACTCAAACAACCCTAACAATATAAACCATCTATTCTCTCTCTCCTCTCACAAACTTCACACAGCCGCCCGCCACAATCAGAAGAAGCCCTAACCCTAAGCTTCTTCTTCCTCCTCAATGTTAGAAAACCCTAACCCAAAATGAAACCCTAACTCCAACTTTACTCTCTTCATCTCCAGCCTCTTCTTCTTCACTCAGTCTCTTTTTCTTCCTCTGGTTGCCGAAACCCTAGAAACACCCAACTACCAAAACCTAAATTTCATTTCTTCCCCGACCTTAACAAAACCCTAGCCACTTCTCTTCACCGGTCGCTCTTCTCCCAAATCCATCTTCCCAGCTGCAAAGAAACCCTAATCCCCAAATTACAAACCTAAAATTTAAGAACGAAGACAAGAGACGGGGGACGAGAAGATCGAGCAAACGTTACCTTGGCCGACGGAGATGTCGATCCTTGGCGAGCAGATCCGGCGCTCCGGGCAACTGGGACGACGGTCGTCGTCCAGATCTCGCCGACGACGGTCTCGGCGAGGACGTGGCGTGGCACCGCGGCTCCAAGCGGCTAGATCAAACAGCGTCGAAGTGATTCCTCGACGAGGCGGAGCTCCAGAGAGACGGTGAACTCCTAACTCGGCGGCGATCTTCGGCGTGGCTCGGCGAAGTCTCCTCAGGCTTGGGCGTCGACTCGGGAACCGAAGGCTTAGGCACAGAGCCCGAGGTGGCCTCATGAGATACGAAAAGGCAGCACGTCACTCGAGACGTTGGCACGGAGCTCGAAGAGGCGGCAAGGTCTTCGAGAATGGCGCGGTCTTCGATGACAGCACTACAGTCGAGGCGAGCTGGAGGTGCGGTCGGCTCCGATCGAGGCGGTGGCACACGGCGGAGGAAGGCGACGACGAGTGAACTCTGACAGTAGTGGATAGCGGCGGTTGACGGTGGAGCCCGATGGCTGGAGTGGCCAGTGAAAAGAGAGAGAAAGTAGAGAGAGTGATGTGTCAGAACTGTATTTTTTTGAGAACTGTGCACTAACACATTGTCAGTATTTATAAAAATATAATATTATATGTGTGTGTGAGTGTGCAGAGCTGAGAGTGGCAGGATTGTAATTAAGAATAGATCTGAGGTGATTTGTACAGTGGCAGAATTACAAATATGTGTAGATCTGGTGGCTATAAGAAAATAACTTTCTAACAGATTTTCAAAAATCAATTGGTTTTCAAACAGATTTTCAAATTCAAAATATTCAAACAGTTAATAGGAACAATAAACAGGAACAGGAACAAAATAACTAATTTACAAGAATTTGTCAGTTTATTCTTTTCCTGCCAACTGTCAACTAAAGACAGTTATACATTCTTAATTATTTATAATAATTAATTACAAAAATAATTAGTCAAATTAATCCTTTTTTCAGTTAATATAAATTAAACAGTATTAATAAATAACCTAGTAATAATAACCATCAATCAACTTAAATTAGATTAAACAAAGTTTAATTAGAATAGCTTAACAGAAATGATAATCAATAAAACTAAAAAATTTCATAAGTTTAAGTTTATTATCAAATATTTTATTTTCTAAACTGGATAAATTTTATAATTAATCAAAATTCATTAATTAAATAGCTATCCAAATAAAATTTGGTTTTATTCATGAAAACAATATTATCCCAAATGAAAATTAGAAAAAAAATCTTAAAAATTCACCAAAATTGATTCAGGGAGTTACAACGTGTCAAATCATCGCACCACTAACAGGCAAGATATCTTGCCATATTTACTGTTTATTTACTTCTAAAATTTAGCATATTGTAGTCATGTTAATTGTTTAGTGATTGTTTTATTGTATATATAAAATTGTGCATCCAAGTTATATTGGGGCACGAACCACTGAGATAGTTGTTTCTAATAATTTTATTTTATCTATGCATATGGATGTAGAGTTAAGGGACTACCTCTTGCTTAATAATACATTTACATAAACCTTGACAAGGTGTGCCACGAGGTGTGAGTTGTGAGTAGCATATAGAGGGAACTTATGTGTTGGTTGATCACCAGTACGCATGCATTAGGTATAACTACTAATGTAGATGCAGTCTAGAAGACTTAGCAGTTATTAGAGGTAACTGTATCGTGGATACAACATAGATAGTGCATAGAGTGGGGAGGACAGTTCCTTAACGTATGGGCCAAGTATGCACTTTTCTTTTTGTACCCGGAAGCTTCGTTGGAGATACGGGCCTGATTACACCCTTACAGTTCCTGTTGGTCGCTGATATTCGAGAAACATTATGCATTGAGTCCCTCAGTACCCAGAGAGGGGACTATGCCAATCCAATATAACTAGAGTGCCAGTGCGTTGAAGGTTTGTTCTTAACTGCATATTCACAGTAGAATGGTTATGTGACCTTTGTTTGATGTCTTGCCAAACTCTATTTCGATCATGGCATGGGGCAGTGTTTCATCACGGAATAATGTGCCACTTATTGTCCTTCTTTGGTTGGGGTGGTCCACTTTCTTGACGATGGAATACTGGGCCATGTTGTGATCCGAGATATTTTATTTTACCTATGACTATGTGACAAATTTATATTCAGTTTATATGACATATTTTTATATATCTTGTTACGTATTTCTAAGCACCTGATGATCCTTTAAGGGTAGATGTTTATGACTTTCCGCAGGAGTACCAACCAAGATCGTGTTCTTTCCTCTCTATCGAAGATGTCTTGACCTTGGACCATCCTCTACTGCTTGTGACAAATTTTTTATTTTACTATCTATTTATTTCTAGCTTAGTCACTTGGTAATAGATTTGTCTCCATCCAGCAACTTGTACATTGACATTTTTATTTTTGACTTAATAATATTTTTATTCCTATGTTTTATGTGGAAGACGTTTAGTGAGCCATGATTACCTATATCTGCATATACAGCTTACGTATATTTATTATACGACTGGCATGTACGTTACCTAGTTATACATATATTTTGGGACTGTGGTGTTATATTATGCTTCTATTCGAGTTGTATAGGCATTTGTATGGTCATAGACAACTTGTGCAAAAAGTTTTAATGAGTTTTCGTGAACGGTACCTGGGGCACTGACCGACTCGACCTACAGGAAAATATTGGTGTGCTATAGTGGCACGAGGTAATTGTAGTACTTCCATGAGGCTTGCAACCTATGGTAGAATGACGCATCGTAGAGAAACATCAGTGACCATGTAATTATGATGACTGCTAACAAATGTCTTATGCATGTGATAAGTACATTATATCATGCATCTTATTGCTTCTATTATGCCAATAGAAGTGAATTATCATTCATTACTGATAGAACTAGGGATTCCCAGGACCCTTCCTTTGGTGTGCGTATTGATCGATAGAAAGTTAAACAGATCTAATACGTGTTCTAACCCTTCATAGGCGGAAATTAGGGTTCACGAATTATACCTGCGACGGAAAGAAGACAAGTAATTCCTGGTAATCTCGAGCGGACAACCCCAAGATCTTCTGCACGTATTCCTTCCTCGAGTCGGACGTCGTATGGGCGACGATCTCCCAACCTTTTCTTCTCCTTGGCAGTCCTCTCTTTCTCTCCTTACGTGAATTACGAATTTAGAGAAAATTTTAGATTTCTGATCCGTAATCTGGCGGCCAGAGAATAGAGGATATATATAGGCTACGGCAGGGACCATGAGGAGAAATTAGGGTTAGGCCTCCTAACGGATCTGGATATCCCATGTTCAGCCCGAACACACAATCCAGGCCCATTAACAATAGTTCGGTCCACTAATGAGCTATTGTTGTACTACCTCCCTAATCCCAAATTATGTTTGTGGGCTCCTTTTATTATATGCTCGTTTGGCTCCCCATGTTAAGATATCGTATGTCCGTCGATCAAATTAAGTTACTGACAACTATATTGATTCGACATCTTTTATCCTTAAGTAGTACCGCTCAACTTTATTTGTCATGTCGGATATAATCCACCTGCAGGGTTTACATGACAATCCTTATGAGCTCCTTAAGAGGACATCATCAACCCGATGTATCGGGACATAGATTCCATTTATAATCAACAGCCCATCATACATACAATGTTATTACCCAATTCATAGAGGTTGTTGATCCATAATGAATCTCACTCTTTTATGAGTCAAAGTAATGCACACTGCATATACATGTCTGTTATTATATCCGGATTAAGAGCACAAGCATCCATAATAACAGAGATGTTTGTTCTCTTATGTAGTCAGTACAAAGAGAACAACCTCAAGTGGTCTTGTTCAATACACCCAAAGTGTACTAGTGTAAACCTATAGTCAAGATAGACTAATACCAGATTACACTACAACCTTTCCAATAGATTGTCCAAGTCCATCTAGGTTGTGAACTATTTATATACTCCATAGAAAACTGATAATATAATCTTCTGTGTGACACCACACACCATATTATCTACAATATAGAATATCAGACATTTGTATTAACACTTGCAATAAATACAATATATAAATATTTGCCCATATGATTCTCATTCAAAATTTAAGGAAATAAGGTTACTACAAAAGTGATGCTTTTAGTATATAACCCTAACAATTACTATATGTTTTACATGCTTTCATTCATTCACTGAATATGAACTGTTAATTGACCCTAATCCCTAATAGAAAGGCCATCTTAATAAATGTTTGCTCATATGACTAGAAGTTGTTGGCCCAATGATTGTATCATGTTTTTGAATATGGTAAATATGTTAAGTTTAGTATTTTATTTTCACTAATCTTCATACTATCGCTACAACATTCCTACTTATACTTATACCTTTAGTGTTATGTGCCTATTGGTTTACATATTATTGATATGAGCTTATCTATCTTAAATTTAATCGGATTGCCAAAATCAAAACTATGTCTTTGATTATGGTCATTCAATTAAGTTTACTCATTATGATTTCACTAACATTTAAGCTATCACCTTAGCACTTATACTTAAACTCAGCATTGTTCTAATGTACATTAAACTTATCATACTTGCTACTATGTATATTGCTTTGTTCGTCTAACATGTATATGCAGAAAAGCAATAAGCAAGATCAATGTGGACATATGCAATGAAGAAATCATGTTGGGCTAAAGACGACGGATCCCACAAGATTTCTATGAACCACCTGACGACATCTCCGGAGCCACGCACTCGGGGGTTCTGCTGCCCGGTCAGCGGACGGGGGTCGGGGGGCAGCGCCCCTCGTCGGGGGTTCGGGGACGAAGCCCCTGAAAGGTATTCAGTTTTCACAAACTGGATATCTTTGGACAGTTGCCGCCAAGAAAAAAAGCTAGCACCTATCAAAGGAAGAATCCAAGCCATGCCATCTTCATTTCAAGACTCTGAAGAAGTCTGCACCTGCTACAGTATTTCTGGAGTCTGTAATGAGTCTTAGGAATAATTGTAAACACAAGAAATAGATGGCAAAATCGAAAGCTAGGGTAGAAATTAGCCCAGGTCATTTTCGGATAAAAACCGGCATACCGATGGTATACCGGTCTATACCAACGGCATACCGATTTTGTTCACAGAAAGTTTCTGTCTACAAAATCGGCATATCGACGGCATGCCGGTCCATACCGACGGTATGCCGATTCAGTAACGTTAAAATTCCAACGGTCGGATTTCGAGCATTTAATGATCCCAACGGCTATATTTCTAGCCATTGCATTCCAGATCGGCATACCGACGGCATGCCGGTCCATACCGACGGTATACCGGTTCGCTGACTGAAAAATTGCCTTTGGCTCTTTTCAATGCTTTGGTTATAAATAGCTTTGAACCCCTTCATTCAAGGTTGATGCTTTGAGCCCAAAATTTCTAAACCACCAAAGCCTATCCACAAACAACTCTACAAAGCTTTCATTTGTCATCCACAAATTGTGTTAGAGTTATTGAGTTGTAAAGTAAGATCTTCATCTTATTGTATAAGGAGATCAAAACCTATTGTGAAGGGTTGAAGTTGGAGAGTCTTCGTATCCAAACTCTCGGTTGAAGTTGGAGAGTCTTCGTATCCAAACTCTCGGTTGAAGTCGAAGAGACCTTCGGACTAAAGCTCTCGTGTAAGAAGTTGGCGAGTTCTTCGAATCCAAACTCGTGTGTAACTATTTGCTCAAATAGTAGATTAAATCCGGAGAGAGTTTCGGGACTGGATTGCCTCTAGGGAGGATACCAGGATACATCGGGTGTCGGTATTGTTTTGCTTCTTCTCTTGCACTTATATTTTTTAAATTATCCATTCGCTTGTGCTAAGTGCTTGATTAGTTAGCTTGACCCTATTCACCCCCCCTCTAGGGTTCCTACAGAAGTGTCCACCAGTACACCGACAATGTACTGCGACACATCTCTATGGGCTTTTTCACACGTGCTTGGAATTTGTAGTATGTATAGATTAGCTTGATCAATTCAGAGACATCGAAGATTTGCTGGACGTGCAGAAGTCTCCTTGTAAAAGATGATGTTTTCTGTTATAAAGAACATAATGTATGAAATATTGTAATTTTATTGTACTAGTGAGTTATAAGCTAAGTCGGAAAGTTCAATATAAGCCAAGTTGGCATGAGTCGATGGCCATTAAGTGCGTTTGTAATTTGATATAAACATTTGTATTTTGCTGCTATGATCTCAATAAAGAGATATTTATATATCTTCAATTTTTTGCTTATTCCGCTGCAAAGTGCTTGTTTTGTGATCTAATATCATATGTACATCGTTTTTATCTTATACAGTGCAATTTATACTTGTACGACATCACGTCCGTGGTGACTTATCGGTTCTGTGGAACTGGGACATGACACTAGTTCCCCTATAAGGGTAAACATATGAGGGTTGACTATATAGCCATGGTTGTAGCTTTGTCCTCTCAAACCGAGTACTTTGATACCACCTTGGTCGGATTCAGAGACATGCACAAGGTTATCAACGAATGTCGATCACCTAACGCACAAAGAAAACATGAGTCGTATATGCTACACGAGACCAAGCAAAGATTAAATGCACACAATATATAGTGCTATGGCCACCCGACCAAGTCCAACTTCTTTTTATGAAAGATTGCAATACAAAGTATCTATCAATTCCCTTTTTTTCCAGAGTCGACCCTTTACAAATTCTCAAAAGAAAAATAAAAAAATTACGATAGAGGTCGCAAATTGAAAATCCAACATTTTGTATGATGCTCTAACCTAGTAATAGTTGCCCAGCATGCAACTAGGCGACTCTCTAATGGGAAGCCTTCCTTTGTCTTGAAGTGTAAGATTCTACGGGATTACAAATCTCTCGTAAAAAAATAATGGAGTAAATATCCCTGAACCTTAGAAGAACATATCCAAGAAAATCTCCTTAGCTTCCAATATATAAGGTTTAAGAAACCCTAATAATAAGAATTAGGAATCCCTAATTTGACTCTCGAGTCAGCGCCCAACAAATCAAACCTTAAAAAAAAAAAAAAAAAAAAAAAAAAAAGTAGAAGACGCACAAATTAGCTCAATATGTCTAAACCGGAATTTCGGTTTATGCTCACGGAGCACGCTGTACACTCCAAAATTATGGTTCTATTGTTTTGGCCTATGTAACTGGTCCCGTCTTCCCAACTCTTAGACTGTTCGCCCCACCTCTTATAGGCTGGATACCTACAGGTGTTGGGTTCGAGAGCAAGGAGGGGAAAAAAAAAGTTTGCTTAGAAATCCGCAATGCATTGGATTCATCTGGGTCCTTGAGTTTTAGTGGAGCCGACATAGTCACTCTTTGAGGCAAGTAGCCTTATAATTGCTTGTTGTCGCTATTCGCTACCCCCTAATTAGCTAGCCCTAGAACACGACAAGCTTGGCCTCTATCTGTATCCTCCCATGCATCTTCCTCTCTGTGTTCATTTGATAATTATTTGGTCACTAACACAAAAAACCATATAAAAATACCATTTGCAAGTCGGATAGTTTTCTCTACAATGAGGATACCTCTCTGTGGTCTCTAATATATAAAATTGAAAAACAAGATGCATAAGGAGCATAAATATAATTTCAACTCAGTCACATTAACCAGAGTGGGAAATGGAGAAGCTACAGAACTGCATTATGAGAACAAAGAACGAAAAGTGGACAGCGCCCACAGACATGTAAGGTAGAACAAAGCTACAATTCTTGTGGTTACTAAGGAGAAATATAAGATCCGGAATGGATAGTAGAAAATCAGTGGATCGAACTATGAAAGCATATTATTTTTACATGCGATACAGTGTACATAAAGTTCCATGCGTATCGTTGGACATCTAAAAAAAGATAAATAAATGAGTATCACGTGCTAGAAATACGGCTTGTGTATGCGAGACCCTAGAATTAAATATGTTAATGCCGGAGCACAATTTTTCGATGGAAAACTGAAATTTTGTAACAATTGTACAAACAATCGTTATTACGTAACACTTCACAAAAGGTACGTAAGAGAAATTTCAACTAGTGCTACACTTCACAGAAGGTGCACAGAACGTAACACAGAAGGTACGTAAGAGAAATTCTACTAGTGCTACACTTCACAGAAGGTGCACAGAACGTAACACTTCACAGAAGGTACGTAAGAGAAATTCCACTAGTGCTACACTTCACAGAAGGTGCACAGATAGAATTCTGATAATATCAACGCAAACACTTCACCGAAGGTGCGCTAATAGAATCCTGATAATACCAACAAAGAAGGTGACAGGCGAAAGATGAAAAAACTCCTGCTGGGGTGAATGATCACCGTTGCTCAAAGCTTTATTCGTCCCACACGAATAGCTTCCAAGAACCAGCAATTCGTCGGAGAACTTGGAACACTCTTGCTCTTCTGACTCCTCGGATGAACACGAACTCTCGTGCAAAACTCAACGCTGGTACAATACCTCTCTTCTCTCACACATATTCTAAACACTTGTAAACTTTCTGTCTACTACCTGTGTATCTGTTATTACCTGTGAGAGAGAAGGAGGAGGTCTTATATAAGCCCCTGCAACAATTGCCCGGTAGTGCGCCAACAAAACGCCACATTATGCCTCATGAGCCCTTGAGCTCGAGTTCGAGTTCGAGTCCGAGTCCGAGTCCGAGTCCGAGTCGCTAAGCCCCTACGGGCTTAGCTCCTATGGAAATAAATTTCCCAAGAGCAAAAAGCATGAATGCTTTAATTGTTGATTTTAGCCTTTTTCCCATTAGAAAAATAACCACACATAACAAACCCATGTGCACCTCCACACCACATGTGCATCTCCAATAATAGCAAAGCTAATATATAGAGATACAAACTCTTTGTTTTTTCCGATGTGGGACTAAAGCTTTCTAAAGGAAAAATCAAAAGTCCAACAACCCCCCACATATCTCTATATATGTGTATAAGTGTTCCCCACAGTAACTGTCCATCATGCATTAGGAGAGATGTCGTTGACGACTTGAATCTTCCCGCATGGGTCAAAAATTATACTATAATACAATAATGGACTAAGCCTTGAATTCTGCATCATAGCTGAAATTCTTTCCACTCACATAATGTAGTTACATGTGCTTCTGGCTACACATTAAAGGCCCTGTGCCAGCCTGGTTTCAGTGTATAATTTCGGGCGTCTACAAGTTTACCCTCAAGAGACGGCCTGATATCTCTTTGTCCATACACTATAGGTGAGTTCATTATAAAGAGACATGGCATGAAGCGCTTTGCGCTTCCTTTGCGGTGCTACGCCGCTATGACATGGCTTAAAGTCGAGGCCTTATCCCGTACCGGGAACCTCATCGTAGTGTCATACTATTGTAGCATGAGGCAACCGCATCTTTGTAGTGCCAAACTACCCAGCATGAAGCCTTAGGCTCCCTTGCGGTGTTACACCGCAACAATATGGCTTGCAAGGCCGAGACTTTATCCCTAACCGGTACCTCATCACTGGTGTCGTGCCACTGTAACATGAGGAACTTCTCCTCTTTGTAGTGCTGACTACACCCCTCTTTATTTTTAACATACAACATTAGGCTAACTACCTATTTGTGGTGCAACGTCGCTGTGACTTGGCCTGCTAAGCCGAGGCTTTATCCTATTCCTGGGCAGCACCCCACATATAGGAACCTCATTGTGGAGTCACCCCACTGTAGCATGGAGTTTCACTCCTTATAGTGCTGCTCTACCGTGCTTCAAGTAAAGCACACCAGGCATTCACTCTGCCTGAGAACTCATTAAGGCAACTAAGCCAACCTTCCCACAGGAACTATTTTCTGCAGAAAATAACAGTAGACAACAGTGGTTGTAGGTCCGTAACCTCTCCATGCCCGATAGAACATGTACCCACCGTTCCTGATATTCTTTCGATTAATGGTCCTCCCTTGAACCAAAAGCTAGATGCCTAGTAGATAAATCTTTGAACTAATAGCATAAAACTTTATGGTAGGAATACAATAACTAATATCAAAATGCATTCAAGCCCATTTTATATGCTGAGTCATCGACCAGCTGGCGCTTGAGGCCCTTGGTGAACGGATCCGCCAGATTTTCCTGACTCCGAACATCAATCACTGCAATTACACCTCTCTTAATAAGATCGTGTACTGTCCTGTGCTTTAACCGCATAGTCCTCTTCTTTCCGTTGAAAAGATCATTTGATGCCACCGCTGCAGTCGCCTGGTTGTCGCAGTATATCGGTATTGCCGGTATTTGCGCCCCAACTACTAGAAGATCATACATGAGCTCCCGAAGCCATTCTGCTTCCTCGGCTGCGGTATCAAGTGCAAAGAACTCAGATTTTATGGATGACCGCGAGAGCATAGTCTGCTTCATCGATTTTCACGATATAGCAGCTCCACTCATTGTGAAAATATATCCACCTGTGGACCTCTCGCTCTCCAAATCTGAGCACCAACTGGCATCACTGAAGCCTTCCACTACCTGCAGATCTCCGTTGTAGTACAGTGCATATGTCTGAGTCTTCTTGAGATATCTCATAACCCGTTTCACAGCCTTCCAGTGTTCAACACCAGGTTGCTCGTGAAACGACTCAGCATTCCCACGAAGAAAGCTATGTCAGGCCTTGTGGCATTAGTAGCATACAACAAACTTTCGATTATGCTAGCATACTCCAGCTGCCTGACGCTTTTCCCTGAATTAGGCTTTAGCTTCACATCACACCTGTACGGCATATCGATCCCTGGAAGATCCCGATACCTATAACGAGTGATTATTTTCTCAATATAATGAGACTGTGACAACGCTAGTCCAGTGCCTGTCCGGATGATCTTGATCCCTAAGATCACATCAGCTTCCCCTAAGTCCTTTATACTGAACTTGCTCGAGATGAACCTCTTTGTCTCCGTAATACAGCTCATATTCGTACCTAGGATAAGCATGTCGTCCACGTACAGACAAATGATCACACCTCTTCCATCAGCAAACTTCGTGTAAACACACTTGTCCGTCTTGCTGACCATGTAGCCATTTGACCTTATAACTTTGCCAAATTTCTCATGCCACATCTTGGAAGCCTGTTTAAGACCGTACAAAGATTTTACCAACTTGCAAACTTTGCCTTCAAGACCCTTGACGACAAATCCCTCTGGCTGTTGCATATAAATCTCTTTGGTCAGCTCGCCATTTAGGAAAGCCGTTTTGATATCCATCTGATGTATCACCATCTTATGTATTACTGCAAGAGCAATCAACATTCTGATGGTGGTCATCCGGGCTACTGGAGCATATGTGTCAAAATAGTCAATCCCCTGCTTCTGAGAAAACCCCTTGCCTACCAACCTAGCCTTGAACTTGTCAATAATTCTGTCTGCTTTCATCTTCTTCTTGAAGATCCATTTGCATCCGATGGATTTTGCTCCTTCAGGAAGATCAACCAACACCCAAGTATTATTTGAGGTGATGGAATCAACTTTATTGTCAATCGCCTCCTTCCAGAAAACTGCGTCTCTGGTCTTCATCGCCTCATCATATGTAAGCGGATCTGCTTCCACATGATAGGTGATAAAGTCACTTCCGAAGTCCTTCGGCCTCCTCACACGCTTAGCTGACGGCTCAGCTTGTTCGGGTTTAACAGCTGTTTCAACAACATCTTCTTGGACCACATCTTCATTGAAGACTTCAGTTTGCAGTGCACCCTCATTGTTCTCCGGTACATCCGCAAGAACAATATTCTTGTGCCTAGCAAATTTATCTTCAAAATATTCTGCGTCGCGAGATTCAATGATATGATTTGACTCAATATCAAGAAATCTCCGAGCATCACTCTTCTCGACAGACCCCAAGAAGATCGTCTTAGTAGTCCTTGTCACAAGCTTCTAAATCTTCAGATCTGGAAGCTTGACATACGCCAGACACCCCCACACTCGAATGACATTCAAGTTAGGTCTGACCTTGAACCAGAGTTCATGAGGAGTAACGTCTGAAGTTGCATGCGGCACTCTATTTAGAATAAAAGTGGCCGTCAATGCAGCTTAACCCCAGTAGCACTTAGGAAGGCCAGCAGTCAACAATATTGAGTTAATCATTTCTGTTAACATTCTGTTCTTCTTTTCTGCTACTTCCGTTTGATTGAGGAGAGTACGGAGCCGTAGTCTCATTGACAATTCCATGTTCTTTGCAGAATGATGCGAATTCAAGAGACCTGTACTCCCCACCTCGATCATTTCTTATTCTTTTGAGTTGTTGTCCAGTCTGCCGCTCAGCTTCGGCTCTAAACTCCTTGAACTTCTCGAATGCTTCGTCTTTAGCCTTCAGCAAGTAGACGAACGCATACTTAGAGAAGTCATCGATGAAGGTTATGAAATACTTCATCCCGGCCTTTGTAGAGAACTGTTTGAAGTCACAGATATCGGAGTGTACCAACTCCAGAAGATCTGTAGTTCGATTACCCGAGGAAAGGGTTTCCTTGTGATCTTCGTTTGAGCACAAACTTCATATTTCTCTACCTTATCCCCACATTTGGAGATAAGTCCTAGACTAGACATTCTGTTTATTCATTTACAATAAACATGTCCTAGCCTATTATGCCACAACTCAAGAGTATAAGCAGAAGGAGTGACTTCATTAATTACATTAATTACATTGGACTGATTTACAAGCTGAATTTTGAACATTCCTTCGGTATAATAAGCTTTCCCAAAATATCTTCCCTTGATAGACATCACCATCTGGCCAGCATTGACGTCCATCCTGAGACCTGCGTTGCAGAGTAGGCCTCCTAAGATTTGGTTCTTGGCGATAGCAGGTACGTGCTTCACGCCTTGAAGCATCAGAGACTTCCCCGAAGTCAGCTTCAACACCACCGTCCCGATCCCGAGCACTTCAGCTTGTGCCTGGTTCGCCATCATAACCACTTCAGAAGTAGGTGTGTAGGTGGTGAACCACTCCTTACTGGAGCAGACATGGCAGGAGGCTCCAGTATCAACCCACCAGTCATAGTCAGTCCTTACCGCATCAACCTGCACAATCATAGCAACAATGTCAGTGATCATAGATACCTTACTAGGCTCTCCTTGCTCTGATTGCTTGGTATTTGCTTTGCACTCATTCTTAAAGTGGCCCTTCTTGTCACACTTGAAGCAAGGCATTTGAGACTTTGGCTTCTTTTTCTTGATAGAAGTTCCCTTGACTTTTAGATTGTCAGGGTCCTTCTTCTTGCTGTGGAAAGCCGCCTGCTTTTCCCTTGGCTCCTTGGTATGAACCAGATTGGCGTTAGCCAATTGCTTGGATAGTGTGTCCACCTTCAGTTGAGCCCGCATATGGTCCTCAACATAGATTTCCTGCAAGAGATCTTCAAGACTGATCTCAAGCTTCTTCCTATGCATGTTTGAATAGAACTTGCTCTACCCAGCGGGGAGCTTTGAGACAATCCCTCCGACAACAAACTTGTCGGGGAGGGGCATCGCCTCGTCTTCCAGCTTCTGTCGCAGTTTCAGGAACTCTTTCACCTGTGGCAGCATAGACTTTTCGTCCTCAAAAAACCACTTGTGATATTTTTCAACCACAAATATTTTACTGTGGTTCTTGTCTTCTTCGTAGAGTTTTTCTAGAGACTCCCATATGTCTCTAGCGATATTCTTCTTAGAATAGAATTCTGCAAGGGAATCTTCCATAGCATTCAGGATAAGCAGCCAGCAAATACTATTTTTCCTTCTCCATTTTGCTTGAAGTTTAGTAGCCGCGGTGATTGCGACAGCATATCCAACATCTGGAACAGTAGGTTCTTCCTCCAGAAGCACGTGATCTACGTCTTTGAGTTGAAGGGTGAGATATACCTTTCTCTTCCAGACTTGGTAATATTCTCCATCAAACTTTTCAAACTTGCAAAAGTCAAAATTGAAGAGTGAAACATTAACGTTTTCCATCGTAGCAGTAAAGCTTTGAGATTTTTAATGCCGGGGCACAATTTTTCGATGGAAAACTAAAATTTTGTAACAATTGTACAAACAATCGTTATTACGTAACACTTCACAAAAGGTACGTAAGAGAAATTTCAACTAGTGCGACACTTCACAGAAGGAGCACAGAACGTAACACTTCACAGAAGGTACGTAAGAGGAATTCCACTAGTGCTACACTTCACAGAAGGTGCACAGAACGTAATACTTCACAGAAGGTACGTAAGAGAAATTCCACTAGTGTTACACTTCACAGAAGGTGCACAGATAGAATTCTGATAATATCATCGCAAATACTTCACCGAAGGTGCGCTAATAGAATCCTGATAATACCAACAAAGAAGGTAACAGGCGAAAGATGGAAAAACTCTTGCTGGGGTGAATGATCACCGTTGCTCAAAGCTTTATTCGCCCCACACGAATAGCTTCCAGGAACCAGCAAGTTCGTCGGAGAATTTAGAACACTCTTGCTCTTCTGACTCCTCGGATGAATACGAACTCTCGTACAAAACTCAACGCTGGTACAATACCTCTCTTCTCTAACACAGATTCTAAACACTTGTAAACTTTCTGTCTACTACCTGTGTATCTGTTCTTACCTGTGAGAGAGAAGGAGGAGGTCTTATATAAGCCCCTGCAACAACTGCCCGGTTAGCACAATGTTAGGGACGTGGTAGTAACCACCCTGAACATGGAGCAACCGCTCAGAACATGCAAAGACACGTTCTGCTGCAAGTTGTGCCACTCGCGTAACCAGCGTAATTTGCACTTTACGCACACAGCCATTTTACGCAACCTGCGCACACAACGTACACTGTGCACTCTGCGTACACTTCGTATGCTGCGCACAGTACGCGCACTGGGCTGCGTAACTGGGGCTGCATATCTGGGCTCGCATAACGGGCCCCGTAACATGGTTGCGTAAGTGACTCGCGCAACGAGCGCACTATGAGCCTAGCGACAATGCTGACGGGCCCCGTAACATGGTCGCGCAAGTGGCTCGCGCAACGAGTGCACTATGCGCCTAGCGATGATGCTGACGTGCTAAGTGCAAAGTGCGCCAACAAAATGCCACATTACGGCTCATGAGCCCTTGAGTCCGAGTCCGAGTCCGAGTCGCTAAGCCCCTACGGAGCTTAGCTCCTATGGAAATATATTTTCCAAGAGCAAAAAGCATGAATGCTTTAATTGTTGATTTTAGCCTTTTTCCCATTAGAAAAATAACCCCACATGGCAAATCCATGTGCACCTCCACACCACATGTGAATCTCCAATAATAGCAAAGCTAATATATAGAGATACAAACTCTTTATTTTTTCCGATGTGGGACTAAAGCTTTCTAAAGGAAAAATCAAAACTCCAACAAAATAACCTTTAGGGATCGTTTGGATCAAGTTTTTGTATTCCTAGGAATAGTTTTTCAATTTCTTTCCCATGGGAAAGGAATTCAACATTTTCATATCCATGTTTGGTTAGGTTGGTAATAGGTAGTTCAAAAATTTTAAAAATTTCATCTCCATATTTGATTTACAAAGGAGTAGAAATATTAATTTATTTAGTTTTTCTTTAAGACCCTTTCATTAATTTCATGATGATTTACATGTATGGGATAGAAGTTGAAAATTTAAAAATAAAAAGTAGGTATAACCGTCCAAACAAAATAGCCAAGCATCATTCCTAGGAAAGCAAATATATTCCCTAGGGACGACTTGGGAATAGCTTTCCCAAGCCAATGGGAATAGCTTTCTCCCTCCTCATTCCCAATCCTAAATATACCAAACATGGATAAAGAATTCAAAATCCATTTTCAAGCCACAAAAACTTGAACCAAACGCACCCTTATATATTTCACGTAGATATGTGGATATTTGATAAATATTGTCTCTTCTCCCACACCGACGGCCTAAAAGAAACGGCCTAAAAGAAAAAGCACACCAAGCATGTATCTTCATGAGAGCTGGCAGTATGGGGAGCATCTGATAATATTTGCCCAAGGATTTCAACCAACATATACTCGGGCAAGAGACCAAACCGATCTGGTTCCAGTCTCTATATATGAAGAAATTAACTTGCTAGAAAAGAGCAAATGCCCTCATGATCATATAGAAGATGTGCATATTTATTTTCTATTGCGACATCTACATTGGTCATTTGATAACATTAATATTAACTAGTAAATGTACGTGCTTTGTGTTTGCAAAAACAAAAGTATAAAACTTTATTGATACAAACTGTAATAAAGATTACAAGAATTCTGGGAAATTTACAACTATAGGAATCCAATCTTGATGACTATCCCTTGGACGATGTGAACTTTGAAGACGAAGCCTTTGAAGTTGAAAACAACTCTGGAAATTGAAGGCAAAAGCCTCTGAAGTTGAAGACAAAAGTCTCGGAAGAATGCAGCAGCACTTTGGCAAGAACTCCTGAACTCTCTGATTTCTGATCTCTGATCTTGATCCCCTTAAAATGAAGACTTGAAACTCTATTTATAGAGTTCTAAAAATAACTAACTTTCAGTTATTTTGGACTACGCAAGCTGATTTGCGCAGCAACTGGTTTGCGCAGCACTGGATTGCGCAGACAGTTATTGGATCGTGGGCCAACTATCTGAGACACATGGCATTAGTTGATTGAAATGCGCACGATCGTGCATAGATAGTTGCCACGTAATGAGCATTTGATGGCATGAATGCCACATGTAATTAGTTAGTTATGTTGGTAGAATGCACAAAGTGAACTGCGTAGAAATGGTTTACGCAACCACGGATTGCGCATGAATGGTTTGCGCAACCACGGATTGCGCTGCCACCTGTCAGCCGCCCTCGAGCACTGTGCGGCGTAAAAAACGAACAGCCTCCTCGTTATTCGTGTTGTCAGCTGTCAGGAAGATCTGATTTGATTCAGTCAATGATGACTTCTGCCACGTCAGCCTGCGCAGTTGGAAACATGCGCAAACCAACCTGCGCAAAGTGATGTCTGCGCAATCTGTTGTCTGCGCAACTCATCAAAATGATGAATATCTTGAGTTGTTGACTTTGTTAATTGATGTAACTTGATTTTTTAGGACCTACAAGACCCCCTTCAAAGTTTTCGAACGTTGATTAGAATCAAAATTTCGAAATACTTTGAATTTTCAAATGTTGAATCGTTTTGCGCAATATGATGAGCTGTCTGCGCAAAGCGAATAGACCACAAGTTTAGGCACAATCCGAGGCGGCCGTTTCGTTTTTTGAAAACTATAAATAGTCCTTCTTATACTTCAAAGTATTCTTTACTTGCTGTCTTCGTGCACTTGAGAGAGAATTTCTGAACTCTTTCTTCCTTTCTTCTCCGACGATTTGTCATGGCTCCACGACGATCAAATGCTGCCGCTACTGCCGCCGCGAAGGGAAAAGCTCCGGCCGAGTCTTCTGACAGGGTTGCACGGCGAGCTTCCCGACACGAATCCGCACATCCTGCTTTGAGAGGTAGTTGAACCGATCGAAAACCCCTTCTTAGGGTGATTCGACTCCCTTGAAACTCATCTCTTTTTAGAGATAAGTTCATATTGCGCCACCCTTTTTAGGGTTTCGGTTGCATAAACTATCAGTTCTTTATTTTTATGAAGGCTGCATTCTTGCGCAAATTGTTGATTTGTGCTGACAGGAAGTCAGCGCAAATGATTAAGTTACGCAGATATCAGCGCAAACCATTGCTTTGCGCACCTTTTATATTGCGCAAACTGATGTTGCGCAAGTCATGTCAGCGCAATCTGAGGTTGCGCAAATTATGCCAGCACAATCTGAGGTTGCGCAAATCATGTCAGCGCAGTCTGAGGTTGCGCACTCTAAAAAACAGAATCTTTGTCTTGGACTAATTTTCATCTGTTTGTTGATGCAGTTGAAGTCAATGAAGATCCAGATTACGAACATTTTGTAGGAACCCTCACAGAGTCTGAATACAAAGAGGATCTGTCTCATGTCCATTACCCTCAATATGATCTGCCGGCCTCCCGTCAGGTTATATTGATTTCACAGGACAATGAAACTTTGATGTGTTTGATGAACGGACAGCCTTTAGAATCAGCTGATGCTGTAATTCACAAGAAACCCTTATTCCTATTCGGTGATGCTTTTGAGAGAGCCTCTCAGCCCAGGCCAAGGATGGAAGATAGGGTAGTTCACCAGCAAGATAGATCCTTTTTTATACCCGACATCGCTTGATGCCTTCCTTTATCACGGTACGCTCATGCAAGCTACCCTAGGAAGATGGAATGGAATATCACTCTATTTCAGGATGCTCGGGCAGAAAAAATCTTCGTAAAGAAGGGGCCACATCATAAAGACATGTTTTATAGTTCTTCCGACAGATATAGTGTCCTACTGAGAGGCTTAGGACCTGGCTGCATTCCACCAGAGAACTCCTCCATGCTAATGCCTGTTAGGACACCAATATTCGCAAATGAGTTTGCGAAGGTTGAAGGAAAATATCCTGAGCAAGATATAAGAATGACTGGATTGGTGAATCCAGACTACAAGCGATGGAGTTATATCGCAAATTGGGTTCTGGGAAAATTCTAAGACAGACTCCAACAAATCAACCTGTATGAAGCAGTGCATGCCACTGTATATGGATTTGCTCCCAATCCTTATATGTTCTTAGCCTTAGCTGAGAGATACAACTATCGGACCGGAACTTTCATGACCCCAGGGGGAGAGATGGGCTTTGCACTCCACGAGATGAAGTATATCTCGTTCTTGCCCATGGCAGATGCTCCGTATGAGGAGTATGTACCAACAAATGATGAGTTGAACAAGCTCAGAAAAGAGAATCCAGAGATGGTGACAGTGTTCGAAGAACTATTGTGCCATTACAAGATCTGCTCTTTATTTTACAAGAGTGCCACTGCCAATACTTGTTATTCTTCAAAGTAGCTACCATATCTGTTTCTTAATCATATAGAGGAGAAGAAAACCAAGGAGAACGATAAATGTTACCCAACCTTCTTCAAACCTTTGAGCCATACAGAGGTCAGAAAATTAATAGAACAGAGTGGTCATTTTGATAAAGAAGTGATGGATGACCATGAATATCCTCCTTTGAAGAGAGGAGATAATTTAGAAAGTTACTTGAGAATGGGCTATAGGCCCATGTCAGAAGAAGCACAATTGGCGGGATTCTTGACATACTGGCTGCGAAGGTTCGTGGTTCCCAGATCCAGTGCAGTGGATCGTTTTCACCGTGGCGTCTTGTTTGCAGCTGTTAAATTGGTTTTTTGGCTATAAAATGGACTTACTATCAGCAATGACCTGTAAACTGAACGCCAGTCTTCGTTTATATGTTGACTTGATGTGGAAAGCGAAAGGAGAGAGAGAATTCCCTCGCTTAGAACTGCCATATACATATTTGTTTGGATGGTTGCTTCTTCACTATCCAACTCTAATGGATCCTGGCATGGGACCAGTTGACGGCAGTTTTCTTCGAAGGTATTCTGATGGAAAATGGAAATATACTTCCTTATCTGAATGTAGATTTATGTTAAATCTGAACAGAGGCTGGAACTTCTGCTGCACTCCTTTCCCTACTGGGTATGATCAGATGCCCACGAATATGGTGGATTCGAAACTGCAGCCTCTAACTCGTGTCGCTTTTGAATGGTTGAAGACAATTCGACCATCTCATTTGGTCTACCGATTCGAAGAAGAGTGCTACTTAGACCATACCTCCCAAGCCGTTTTGCTCGACAGTTTGGGTATGATCAGTTCCACGTAGGGAACGCAATTACCTGCCTCCAAGGCAAGGGTTATCTGATAGACGGAGCTAGGGCTTGGGCTTATTACAATGCCCGTGATACAAAAGCCACTTTCTCCATGCCAGCAAGGACTACTCCTCAGGGTCCTCGAATGCTTTTTACATACTCCGTGTTTTACACATCAGCGAATACTTTTGCCGAGAATTTCCATCTCGTAGATAGTTTCGCCACTGCAACAAGATTGAGAAGAGGGAGAATTGCTCCATCAATCCCTATAAATGAGGAGGCGCAGGAACCGGCAGATGCACCTCTGGAAACTACAAGGGATATTATATTCCCCCAAGAAGTGAATGCACCACTTCGTATTTCACTGAAGGTGGGTAAATCTCCTGCGAAGAAGAGAAGAAGAGAGGAGCCTCCTGCTCCTGTGGTGAAGAAGAAATTGATTCTTGATGTTTCTTCTGAAAAGGTGACTACCAGATCTCAATCCCGGCAATTGGCCGAGACTCATCCAGAAATTGCCAGTACACCAACTTCCGTGCAAAAGCGAACAGAGCCAAAAAATGTAGAGAGTCCTGTTAGGCCTCTACACAGAAAGAAAAGAGTAGTTACCAGAAGAGTCTTGGAAGAGTCTTCTTCTATACAACTCCTGACTTCAGTAGATGCTGCTGCAGGACTTTTAATGGCATCCCCTACACCCGCTTCTGAATCAGGAAGCAAAACTCTCGAGGAGAATGAACAGAGGGGAGATGTTACCCCAAGAATTGAAAAGCCTAGAGAACATATTTTAGAGGAAGATCAAAGTGTTGTACGACCTCATTCTCCTATCGCAGATGTTACTCAACCTCCTCCTACTCCCAGGATTCTTCGTGAGGACGAAGACCGTGAAATAATTGCAGCTCTGGAGGATTGCAGTTATAGCTTGCAGGAAGATCAGGCTGCCACTAGCAGTAGAAATGCAGCAGTAGAAGAAGAAGAAGAAGAAGAAGAAGAAGAAGACGAGGAAGGATCTTCATCCGAAGATGTTGATGAGTATTTACAAGATCCTGAAAAACAAACTGAAGAACACAGATCTCTTGATACTGCCGATGATATTTCAAATCCTAAAAAGGATATTGAAGTGGAGGCGTCTGCAGAAAAGGCTGTTGATGTTGAAATAGAAATATCTCCTGAAGAAGTAGCCGACGAAGGTGTGCTAAAAAAAATCCCACCACCGACCCTCAAGGTATAAAACGAGATTTAACAATCTTTTCTTGTTTTTACAATGAACCGATAACTAATATCTTCATTTGCAGATCTTGGGACTTTGCCAATACCTCCAACGGACCTGATTATGGTGCCTATACCAACGGTGGTTATTAGCAGTAGTCATCATTTATCTTGTGGTTCTGAGGCGGGCAGCAGTCAGGCTGTTGCAGCGGAGGCTACTTCTGTTCAACAGTATTCCATTCCAGTAAGGAATGAACTCGTTGTTAAACCAAACCAAGGTAACATTGCTCTTAATTTAATCTTTTTGTTCATCAACAATCAATTAGTAAAATAATAATTTTACTTTTGCAGAAGATCAAGCAGGAGGAGCAACCAGCTCTACTTTGGCTCCCTTATTTAAAGAGCCTATTGTCCAACCTCAAAGAATCGAGCAACCTGTTACCCCGTCTTCATCGGGAGTAGCAGCGACTCCTGGAACTTTAGCCATCAATCAGCAGGTTATCCAGTCATTTACTAAATGCTTCTTTGAATCGCTGGGATCTCTCGTCCGTAAAATGATAGAGAAAGAAGGGGCTGACTTCATTATGGTTAGGAAGCCCACTTCTTTCTTGATAAGAGCCATAAGAGACCAAGGAGACGAAGCTCAGGCCACTCTCCTTGAATATATACTGGATGAATTAGAAGTGTCCATCAAGAAGTATAAAGAACTCAAAAAGAAAGATGTAGATTCTTTAGTACAAGCTGAATTTGAGCGGCTGGCTCAAGCTGCTGATATGGAAAGGTTAACTCTTCAAAATCTATTAGAAGCTCATTCAGCAAAATCAGCTGAATATAATTCTAAAATAGAATCAATTACCCTAGTAGCTGAAAGTAAGGGACGACGACTTGCTGAGCTGAAGGCTGAAATTACTCGCCTCCAACAAGAATTTGAAGAAGAAACTGTTAATCACCAACTGGTGATTGAACAATTTAATGCATTGATTGAAGAAAGGAATGAGTATGAGACCACTCATGGTGAAGAGATCACCCGCAGGACAGTAGATATGCCCATTTTTGATGAAGATAGCGGGATGGAGGAGGCAAGAAAGATAGTAGCGTCAACACACGAAGAAGAGCTGCAGACATTGAAGCAGCAAATTGACAATCTAATTGTCCCTCCTTCTTGATTTTGTATTTGGGTTTTGTTGCTGTAGCTGCATTTTTTGTAATGTCTCATTTTTTGATATAAAGAACATTTTGTTGTGGCTCCATTATTTATTGCATATCTTATTCAGATATAAATAATAGATAGATATTTATTGACAACTTAATCGAAAACAACAAGTTGCTGATGTAGAAGATGAACGATAATGAATCGTCAATGTATATGAAAATGAGTGAACGGGAATACCGTCAAGTAATGATGAAAGAACGGGTAAATCATCAAATGATGTTGAAATGAACGAATTAACCGTCAAATGATAATAAATGAACGGGTTAACCGTCATAATAGATGAACGGATGAACCGTCAGATATTAACGAACGGATGAACCGTCAGGTGAGTGTAATAAATAAATGAACGGATGAACCGTCAGGTGTTTAATGAACGGACGAACTGTCGGATGAATATGATAAATGAACGGATGAACCGTCAGGAGTTTAATGAACGGACGAACCGTCGGATGAATGTGATGCTTCATTAATTGAAGAACTTCTGTCTATAAATATAGCAGAAATCTGACAGGAACGAACACTTCTACTCTTCAACATAAAAATGTCTTCCGGAGAAGCATCTAAGCAGGTTGAGACTGTCTCGAAGGTTCAGAAGGGTATTGAAGAACACCCTGCCGATCCAGTTCAGCCAAAGGAAGCAGAAGCAGGCGAAGGTTCGTCTGCACCCCAGCCACCACGGGACATTTTGGACTTCCTGCTCGAACCAGAAAAGACTAAAGAAGATGAAGCCATGAGGATGGCCCCCTGCAAGTTTCTTGTGGGATCCAGCAAGAAGGTTTTTGGCTCTTTTGCTGACCATATTTTTGAGAAGGACGGCAATGGCCCTCGTCCCAATGTAGAAAAAGATGATAGTGACCTTTAATATGTACTATCATATAATAAAATTTGAATTTTATTCATGAACTTGATTATGTCTGATATTTTACAAGTATTTACATTTATACATAATACTTCTTTAAGAATTTGCCATTGATAGGCATCATAGCAACTCGACCATCAAGTTCTGAAAGTTGATAAGCTCCGTTTGAGAAGACTTTGCTCACAACATAGGGACCTTCCCATTTCGCATCGAATTTCCCTTTGCTCATATGAGTCATAGTCATAGGACGTCTGACCGTTAGAACAAGTTCTCCTTGCTGAAAGGCTCTGACCTTCACTTTATGATTAAATGTCTTTGAGATGCGGGCTTGGTATAACTCAATATGTTGTTGAGCCATTAACCGCTTTTCATCCAATGCTTCTAAATCTTGAAGTCGAAGAAGGTCATTATTTTCTGTGGTGAGCTCATTGGCAATAGCAATCCTTAAAGAAGGAATTTGTAACTCCAAAGGCAGGACAGCTTCACAGCCATACACCAAAGAGAAAGGTGTAAAACCAGTGGGATTACGGACTGAGTTCGGTAGGCCCAAAGACATTCGCCAAGTTTCTCGCTCCAATTCCGTTTATTAGTGGATACAAATTTCTTAAGGAGCTTAATAATGGTTTTGTTAAAGGCTTCAGCTAAACCATTGGCAGCAGGATTGTAGGCCGTCGAAGCAACATTGTTAATTCGATGATCATCGCAGAATCTAGTGAACTTCTGACTAATGAATTGAGGTCCATTGTCATGAATGATTCTGCAAGGTACACCGAATCTATAGATGACATGGTGTTTAACAAAGTTGATGACACTACTAGTCTTGACTTCAGCCAGAGGTATCGCTTCAGCCCACTTGGAGAAGTAATCGGTTATCGCCAATATGAACCGATGTCCTCTAGAAGAAGGAGGATTAATAGGACCTATGATATCCATACCCCAAGCTTCAAAAGGCCAGGAAGCAGCAGTCGGATGTAAGAATTCCGAGGGTTGATGAATGAAGTCTGCATGGATTTGACAAGCATGACATTTTCTTGCATATTCAATGGCATCTGATACCATAGAGGGCCAATAGTAACCCATACGTCTAATGCGATCCTGTAATTTAGGACCAGGTTGATGTGCTCCACAGATGCCATCATGAGCTTCACGCAACACTTGTTTGGCTTCATCACCAGCTAAACAGCGTAGAAGAAGACCATCATAAGTTCGCCGATAGAGTGTTTTGGTGGTTTGATTGTAATAAAATCGTAGAGATCGACGTGGAACGCTTGTAGCCTCCTTAAGATCTTCAGGGAGTATGTCATGTACTACGAAATCGATAAAAGGAGTTCTCCAATCATCATCAATAACTTCGACTTCAGCAAGATTGCTAAATTCAATATTACGATTGTTCTCAATACAGAACAGTTCTCGGTTAGAAATAACCACCACCTGATGCCTTTTAATAGGGATGGCTAAGACAGCTGCAAGATTGGCCAAAGCATCGGCTTCAGTATTGCAAGCTCGTCGAACATAGTCGATGAAGAAGGCTTTGAATGATGTAGCTATATTGATTGCCGCTTCGTGATAAGGCACCAGGTCTTGATGACGGACTTCATAGGTTCCTCTAACCTGGTTCACAACCAGTTTAGAATCACCATAGACTTCCAGATATTCATCATTCAGTTGTTTAGCTAGCTGAAGGCCGACAAGTAAGGCATTGTACTCTGCCACATTGTTGGAGCAAGGTTCATCTAAAGAGTAGGCTCTTTGGATAGTTAATCCGTCTGGAGAAACGAGAACAACTCCAACACCTGCCACTATAGCACCATTTGGTCCAATTCTTGATGCACCATCAAAGAATAAACGCCAGGTTGAAAACTCTTCAGAGATCATGTTGACTTCTAATGTCTCGTCAGGAATTTTGTCATAGAGTTTAGATGTCTTAGGCACAGGATGAGCTGCTAAGAAGTCCGCCAACGCTTGACCTTTGACAGACTTTTGTGGAACATACACCATGTCATATTGAGCTAGCAGGATTGCCCATGTAGCCAACCGAGAATTAAGTGTACTTGGTTTCTTCATGAGTACCCGAAGAGGGTTAACTCGAGATATAACATGAATAGTTTGACCAATGATATAATGCCTCGTCTTTTGCACAGCAAACATAAGAGCCAAGCATTCTTTCTCGACCGGACTATAACGGTGTTCAGCACGAATCATAGTTCGGCTAAGATAGAAGATAGCTTGTTAATGGCCTTCTTTGTTCTTTTGGGCAAGTAAAGCACCCAATGAATGGTCCATAGCACGGACATACATCAAGAATGGAATGCCAGAGATAGGTGGCACCAAAACTGGTGGGTTCATAAGATATTGTTTGATATCGTCGAATGCTCGTTGACACTCTTCAGTCCAAACAAAAGATACACCCTTCTTCATTAATTGAGTGAATGGTCTGCAGCGTCCAGACAAGTTCGAAATGAATCGCCTAATGTACGCAAGTCGGCCATGGAATCCTCGTAGCTCTTTTAGGTTGCGTGGAGGACGCATCTCTTGGATGGCTTTGATCTTCTCGGGATCCACGTGTATACCCTTAGAGGTAATGACGAAGCCGAGAAATTTGCCACTAGAGACACCCAAGAATGACTTGGTGGGATTCATCTTGAGCTGATGTTGACGCATGAGATTAAATATTGTTCTCAAATCTTGGATGTGATCTTCTTTTAGACGACTTTTAACAGCAATATCGTCAACGTAGCATTCGACTGTTTTACGAAGATGTTCTCTGAAAATGGTACTCATAGCCCGTTGGTAGGTTGCACCCGCGTTCTTGAGACCAAATGGCATCACTGTATAACAATAGACTCCTCGAGGAGTACGGAAAGATGTATGCTTTTCATCTTCAGGATGCATTTTGATCTGATTATATCCGGAAAATCCATCCATAAAAGATATTCTTTCGAACCCACAAGTATTGTCAATCATGACGTCTGTGATAGGAAGAGAAAATTCATCTTTCGGACATGCTTCATTAAGATCTCGGAAGTCGATGCAGACTCGAACTTTTCCAGTTTTCTTCAGAACTGGGACGACATTGGCTACCCAATCAGGATGCTGCTCTTCTCGAATAAAGCCACAAGCGATGAGCTTCTTGACTTCATCATCAATTGCGTCTATCATTTCAGGCTTAAATCGCCTTTGATGCTGTTTGACTGGTTTAGCATTAGGAAGAATGTTCAGTTTGTGAGTAGCAATCTTGGGATCTAAACCTGGCATGTCTTCATAACTCCAAGCAAAGACGTCTATGTATTCTTTAATGAGAAGAATCAACTCTTGCTTATCTGCTTCTGGAAGATTCTTGCTAATAAAGATTGGTCGAGGTGACTCTTTTTCCCCTACATCAATTTGAATTAGTTGATCTTCAGTAGGAGGTTCACGTTGTTCAAAACGAAGTACCCATTGGTTATCCATATGTTGAGTCCAAGGATCTGTTTCCGGATTTTCTTCAACATCTTCATCACAGCCTTCTGGTAGTTCAACGGAGACCATGTTAGAAGATACGATTATACGATGGACCTCACCGATGCTGGTATCGGAATCCCATGATCTGGAATCAGAAGAATTAGAACGTTCTTCACTATCTGATTCAGAAGCCGCTGGGGATAACAGTGGAGGAGAAGTATATCCGAGACCTTTCTTGGTCCTGTCATAATACATTTGTGATTTTCCATTTGGAACTGTTGTACGAATGGGAGTTCGTCTACCTTTACCATAGGTAAGGCCGCTCTTAAAGTCGTAACCCATCTTTCGGAGGATGTCTTTTGATTGTTGACTATAACTATGGAACTGGAGACGTCCCGTATCGTTAACTTTGCTATCATCCGTATAGTTAATCTTTGTTTCCGGTCTTTTATATAAAAATGCTGGACTTTCACCTTTCTTCAAAGAAGGGTGAATACGGTAAGCATCATCTGGATCTTCAAGCGAGACTTCTGTCTGAAGAGATTGTACGACTCCCAGTGTAATTGATTGGAAGCTATCTAACATATCCAAATAACTTTTAGTATAATAAATAACATCAATATACTGGAAAGTAGGTACTTTTTCATTAATTTGTACATCAGTATTTACAACAGGACCTTTAACCTTAGCAGGTTTGGTCAAATTGATTACAAGAGGGGGAGAAGAAGAACGTGGAGGAGGCTTGTTACGACGGAGGTCGATAACAAGTGGCTCAGAAGAGGTGAGCTCCCTTTTTTCCTTGTTGCGATTTAAATCAACAACAAGTGGCTCAGAAGGAATGAGCTGCTTTTTGTCTTTGTTACGACGTAAATCGATAACAAGTGGCTCAGAAGAGGTGAGCTCCCTTTGATTTTCATCAGCATCAACTGATTTCTTTTGAACTGGTAAGTGAATAACCAGGGGTTTGGAAGATTGAGGATGAGAAACTCGCCCTTTAACAGGTATGATAAGAGTGTCTTGAGGTATTGTTTTTTTGATCTTCTTCAGTATCCATAGCCAATACCACCTTCATAAACTCATCCTTGTACATACGAGCATCGTTGCAATAAGCTTCAACACCCTTAAAAGGATAAAGGTCCGCAACTTCCTTGTGAACTTGTCCTTTATCATCAACGTATTTAAAGCATTGATGAAGAGTTGATGGAACGACATTGTATTCATGGAGGAATGGCCTTCCCAGGAGAGCATTGTAAGAACAACCATGATTGTCAATGATATAAAAAGTCACCTTTGTGCGAAGATTGCCTATTTGGAGTTTTAGGCGGATCTTGCCCAAAGGTTCACTCTTTTCTTGGTTAAATCCCAGAATAGTAGTAATCGTGGTTGAAAGACTATGCACCGGTATCTTCAACGCATCTAGCATTGTCTTTGGCATAATACTAAGTGCAGACCCTGGATCTATCAGGATACGATCAACCTTCATTGAATCTACATATCCTGTATAGTAAAGAGGACGATCATGTCTATTATCTTCCATTAGCATATCATCCTGAGTGAAGGTAATATTTGGGATCAGTTCCAAGACACTATGACTGTGATGAGAAGAGACTGATTCTGATTCTGGCTTCTTGAGAAGAGTTAAGCAAGTTTCAGCCTGCATCAGAGCTTCACTTAGAGTTTTTCGTGTCTCTTTGGAAAGACGCAAGAGTTCAAAGATTGACAGCCTAGCTGGTGTATTGGCTAATTGAGCCAATATATCAAAGTTGTAAGGCTTCTCAAGCCCAGTAGGAGATGACTTCTTTAGAGGTTTGTCAAATCGAACTTGTTGCTTGCCTTTGTCAGCCGTTGTTGGCTTAGGAGGAATTGATACTACAACTGGTGAAGATGTAGAAGGGACCTCTTCAGCAGGTGCGAGTTGTGCCGGAGTAGGTTCGGAAGAAGAAGCAGGATCCTTTTGACCTTCAGAATGATCTTTTAAATAAGCTTTCCCTGATCTGGTGCCTAGCAGAATCTCTTCGTCAACAATGGGATCAAAAGATACCATGTTGCAAATCTTGGTTTTGCCTTTAGAACAAGTTTTCTTCTTGGAAGATATCTCAAATTCTGGAGCAAGATCAGGATGGATCCACATAATTTCACCATTGTCAAGAGACAAGGGAATAAGACCTTCATTGGATGGAAGCGAGAGATTCTCAATCTCGAGGGTTGCTTTAGGAATTGGAATGACACCATGATGTATCATCTGCGGAGGAAAATCTCCAAATTGGACTGAAACCATATTTGCAGTAACAGTCTTCTCATCTTGTTGCAAAGTGACTACACCTGCATTGACAAGCTCTTGAATCTTACCTTTGAGCACATAGCATGCTCGAGTAGGATGTCCAATGAATCGGTGATAAACACAATACTTGGGATGATCAGTTTTATTGACTTCATCAGGTTTCTTTGGATCAGGGAATTGAATTTTATTGCTTTTAAGTAAACACTCAAAGATACTTGCCGTGTCATTTTCGTCAAAGAAATATTCTACCTTCGGACGAGGTTCCCTCGGTGGAGGTACAGAAGGAGTAGGAGTAGATGTAGGTGGGGCCACATTGACAGCCAAAGATTCTTTATTTTTGTTCAAGTTAATGTTTAAAGTCTCTTTCGCTTTGCGATTGTTCTGGCGATTGCCACCACCTGAATTCTGATGCTCATCGCGATCAGGGTTAGACATTTGTACCCCCAATTGTTTGAACTTGTCAGCACTCACTTCAGCGGCTTTGGCGTTGACGATGAATGAGGGCCAATCTTGGAATTGGGTAGATCCCGTCCACATACTGATAATAGGCAAAAGATTTGCCTTACAAGTATCAATAGTGACAGCAGCTGGAGTCCCTGGAGGCATTTTCAAAGCTTCACGGCGGAACCGTTCAATAAAGCTCTCAGCAGTTTCATTATATTTTTGTTTGATTTTGTTGAGAGCTGACATAGTCATATTATTAAATCCTTCATAAAACCATTCCAGAAAGATTTGTTTGAGACCTGAAAAGGATGTGATGCAACCATCGGGCAAACTTCTGTACCAGTCATATGCTACGCCGGCTAAACAACCGACGAACACTCTGGTAAGAAGAACGTCATTTGGCTGAAGTTGAACAGTCATTACCTTAAAATGATTGATGAATTGACTCGGGGAAGTACTACCATCGAATAGAGAGATTGTAGGGATTTTGTATTTTAGGGGAAACGGGACGTCCTTCCATTCAACCGAATAGGGCTGTTTAATCCCCAACCTTTGTAGATTGTCTTTCTTTTTAAATGCTTCAAACTGGGTTCGTAAGAGTTTGACAGCTTTATTGGCGTCTTCTGATGAAGAAGAAGGAGCAGGTTGAGTTGTAGTGGTGGGAGAAGGAACAGCGTTGTAAGCACTACCCCCAGCTCCTGAATGGCTAGCGTAGTTTGTACTTGCACTTGTACAGGAGGCATTTGGGGAGGCGCTACCCCAGCCCAGTATTGGCAGGTATTAAAGATGCTATGATCTCTGGACTAGTAATAGGTGCAGTTGGTGGTGTAACATGTGCTACAATGATGGAATGCATACTAGCAACCATCTCAGCCATGGTTTTTAATTTGTCTTCGAGTGCAGCAATTCGCTGTTCCTGATTTGCGGAGGTTGAAGCATCTGGATCATCGGTGACAACATAAGCCGTCACTTCTCTTGGCACAGTGGAAGATACTGTTTGTTCAGAACTTTCACTGTATGCATCATAATCAGAAAACGAATCATCTCCTGACTGGGAAACAGGAAGATGACTTGAAGGGTTTTGAGGAAGATTCCTTTGACCGATTGTATCTCGGCTTCGAGAACGGGTATGTTGAAATACTCCTTCAGAAGATTCTTGAAGTAATTCCAAATACCGTTGGCTTGGCTTACGAAATTTACCATATTTAGAGCATCTTTTACCCCCAGTGTCTCGGAAAGTCATGTTAACAGAAGCATACAAAACTTCGTCTTCTTCTGACATAGGTTCAGATTTAGCAAAAGTTAAACGATCGAAGACAGATCGTTTTGTCGTTTGACAACAGCATTGGATGATGACTTTATGATTACAGTGATGATCAGATGGTTGAGATGGAGATATTGATACATTATCCTGTTTTTGTCTTAGATGTTCTCGATGATCTACAACAGGACGAGGAAAGTTCCGAGGGATCTGTTCTTTGATAAGATTTGGAACATGATTCCGATTCTTCAAATGTTTAGTCCCTTGAGTATACAGGGAAGTACTCACTTCATTGGCATAAGTGTCAGGATTTTTGACTTTGGAGGTTTGTTTCTGATGATGTTTGATTTTTGGCATTGGCTGTTTTCGTTTTACCGAAGTGGGTCGATTAAGATAAGTTCTGAGGTCAGCAAATTCACCCCCAGGAGTTTCTGTTTGAGACACTAACAGTTTTCCCTGTCTGGAACGACAAATATGGAGAGTCGAGAGGTCCTGGAATTCTGCTATCGGAGTAGGCAGAATACCTCTTTGATTAATACAAGTACTTTTGTTATAAAAGAAAGAAGAATCCTTGATTGGTGCCGAGACACATTGAGATGGATCTTCTTCAGTAAAGACTGAAGAAGACTGAGAAAAGACCAAAGGGCCTTTTCCTTTGTTTTGAGATGAAGGGTTAGCTAAAGAGCGTTTCCCTCTGTTATCTTCCAAGTCATGAGACAAGGAAGTTTGAGAAAAGACCAATGGACCTTTTCCTTTGCTTTGAAGAGAAGGAGAAATAGTCAAAGGACTACCCTCAGTGGATTGCGCAGAGGCAATAGGGTGTTTGGGAAGAGGAGTAGAATCTCTTCTTTTATTGTGAGAAGAAGGGAATTTAGCCAAAAGGCTGTTTTTCTTGGATTGTGCAGACTTAGTTTGCGCATGGGTGGAAGGTGCACTAGTCATTTGTGCATTAGAAACTTTGGTAGGAAGTGCATCAGGAGTTCTTGTCTTAGAGTGCTTGGGATGCATTTTAGTTACTGGAGTGCTATTTTGCACAGGAAAAGTCACTGCCAATTGTGCCAGAGTCATAGGAGTCTTCTGTTTTGATAAGGTAGCATATGAAGTAGCCTGTGCAACAGTTGTAGCAGACTGCGCAGCCTTGACTGCAACAGATTGCGCAGCAGTTGCTGAGACAGACTGTACAACAGTTGGCACAGTAGTTTGTGCAGCAGTCTGACTAGCAGATTGCGCAACAGTTGGTACAGCATCCTTGGTGGCAAAAATGCCAGATTGTGCAGACTTGGAGACCCAAACTGAGCGCACTTTGCTCTTGGCAGAAGTGGCTACAGTACGGGGAGTGGTCTTGGAGTTGAGCATCGCCTCGTAGGCTGTCTGGTTGACCTTCACAACCAGCGTCTTCTGCGTCTTCCCGATAGACGCTACGTCACATTGAGTTGCTACTTCCTCGTCGGAGGAGAAAGTTGACCCCAGCAGAGTCGCCATTTTGTTTGCAAAAACAAAAGTATAAAACTTTATTGATACAAACTGTAATAAAGATTACAAGAATTCTGGGAAAATTACAACTATAGGAATCCAATCTTGATGACGATTGCTTTATCCCTTGGACGATGTGAACTTTGAAGACGAAGCCTTTGAAGTTGAAAACAACTCTGGAAATTGAAGGCAAAAGCCTCTGAAGTTGAAGACAAAAGTCTCGGAAGAATGCAGCAGCACTTTGGCAAGAACTCCTGAACTCTCTGATTTCTGATCTCTGATCTTGATCCCCTTAAAATGAAGACTTGAAACTCTATTTATAGAGTTCTGAAAATAACTAACTTTCAGTTATTTTGGACTGCGCAAGCTGATTTACGCAGCAACTGGTTTGCACAGCACTGGATTGCGCAGACAGTTATTGGATCGTGGGCCAACTATCTGAGACACATGGCATTAGTTGATTGAAATGTGCACGATCGTGCATAGACAGTTGCCACGTAATGAGCATTTGATGGCATGAATGCCACATGTAATTAGTCAGTTATGTTGGTAGAATGCGCAAAATGAACTGCGCAGAAATGGTTTGCGCAACCACGGATTGCGTATGAATGGTTTGCGCAACCACGGATTGTGCTGCCACCTATCAGCCGCCCTCGAGCACTGTACGGCGTCAAAAATGAACAGCCTCCTCGTTATTCGTGTTGTCAGCTGTCAGGAAGATCTGATTTGATTCAGTCAATGATGACTTCTGCCACGTCAGCCTGCGCAGTTGGAAACATGCGCAAACCAACCTGCGCAAAGTGATGTCTGCACAATCTGTTGTCTGCGCAACTCATCAAAATGATGAATATCTTGAGTTGTTGACTTTGTTAATTGATGTAACTTGATTTTTTAGGACCTACACTTTGCACGTATAATAACTGATAATAAGATTAGTATCCAACTATATTTTTTTTTTGAAACACAAGCAATGCATTCATTGAAATGTTAGAGAATTACAAGATTCAATATCACGACGGATATTAGAAGAAATACATTCAGGAATGATATCATGAACTAAAGTAGAGTTCATAATGCTATGTAGAAGAGTATGTGATGCAAGATCATGAGCACAATGATTTGCATTTCGGTGTACATAATTGAAAAATAAATCCTTTATCGAATCCTTGAGTTTTCCGGCATCATAAATAGTGTGTCTCACTGACCATAAGGAGGGTTCCATATTGGAATTAATAGAGTCAATGAGAACTTTACAGTCTCCTTCCAAACTGATTCTTTGTAATTGCTTCCTCTCGATCAAAACCATAGCCAGATGTATCCCCATAGCTTCAGCTTCCACAGGTGAACCTCCATCTTGGAATTTAGAAATGGCCCCCAGAAATTGTCCTTGTTCGTTGCGTAGGACTGCAGCTGCAGACATCTTCCCATCAAGATATGCACCATCAGTATTAATCTTCATTGTATTGGCTTCAGGAGGTCTCCAGAGTATAGGAAATTGAGGCACAGGTGATGCAAAGTATCCAACTATAATTAAATATCTCTTCTCACTCATGTGGTTACGGTGTGAGGCATTTTTTGTTTAGTTGAGTTCGATTCTCCATATTGACAAATTTAAACTTTTTTCAACAATTTTACAAAATTTATTTTTTTTAAAATAAAATGGACCGTGATATAATGACGGCTTAGACGGCTCACTTTTGAGCCGTTTTGAAGCCTCATTATATAGTGTAAGATATTAATATTAATATTAACACTGATATTAATATTAATGTTAACATTAATAATAATATTAGCATTAACATAAAATTAGCATTAACATTAAAAAAAACTTAGATACTTAATTTTAGAGTTAAAATTTACCATGTCAACTGCTATACAGCTGCCATGTCAGATACCACATAATAGAAGATGGCATCAACCAAATTTTTTGGATGACAAATAGCATAATTCTTTGGCAATTAAGCAACTTCTGCCATGAACCCCAAATCTTTGTTTTTTATTTTGTTCTCTAGATACCATAGGACACTGATATTTTGTGCATAGTTTTATGACCATCACTGGCCCGTCCGTCATGTTGCGACCTCCCATTGGCCTCCTGGTCTAGATTTTTAGGAGTGGGGCCAGGTGCTAGAGGGAGGGGGCACAATTGAGTGACTGTCATATGGAGGCAGGCTAATTGACGGTCACCTAAACTGCAGACAATTCTTTTTCCAATACTATGACCAAGACAAGGCATAATAAACACAAAAGGCATAATCTCATTTTAGCCACCCCTTTTATTAATTTGATATGATATTTTCATGATCATGGATCTAATTTGATTTGACACAACTAGAATTTTTGGTTTCATTTTCTTTTTTCTTTTTTTTCTTTTTTTTTTGGGGGGGAGGATTGAATTGAGTGCCTGCCATGTGGAGGCAGGCTAATTGACGGCCACCTAAACTGCAAACAATTTTTTCCATTACCATGACCAAGACAAGGCATAAACCACACACACGAAAGACATAATCTCATTTTAGCAACCCCATTTATTAATTTGATACGATATTTTCATAATCATGGATCTAATTTGATCTGACACAACTAGAATTTTTGGTTTCAAATTTTGGGGGGGGTGTGAATTGAGTGCTTCCATGTGGAGGCAGGGTAATTGGACTTTTTTTTCCAATACCATGACCAAGACAAGGCATAAACCATACACACGAAAGACATAATTTCATTTTAGCCACCCCCTTTTATTAATTTGATACGATATTTTCATAATCACAGATCTAATTTGATTTGACACAACTAGAATTTTGGGTTTCAAATTTGGGGGGGGGGACTGAATTGAGTGCCTGCCATGTGGAGGCAGGCTAATTGGACAAATTTTTTTTCCAATACCATGACCATGACAAGGCATAAACCATACACACGAAAGACATAATCTCAATTTAGCCACCCCTTTTATTAATTTGATATGATATTTGTTGGAGCTTTTCCTTGACATGTAGAGAGAGCTTGCTCTCAATACAGGCCTAGTATTTAGTCCCACATTGGAAAAGCAACATGAAGTGTATCTCAATATATACTTGGAATGTTGTTGAGATATGCACATGGGGTGGTGGACCTAAGGAGGGAACCATGTGGGTAATTTTACTAGGAGGTTAGGCTAAGGCTCCATGTTAAAGCATTAAGGCTTTTTGCTCTTTGAATTAATTTTCTTTGGAGCTAAGCCCCGTAGGGGCTTAGCGACTCGGACTCGGGCTCATGGGCTCATGAGACATAATGTGGCATTTTTGTTGACGCACTTTGCACTTAGCACGTCAGCATCGTCGCTAGGCGCACAGTAGGCTTAAGGTGCGCTCGTTGCGCGAGCCAGTAGCACAGCAGTTTGCGCGCACGCGTTGTGCGCAGTTGGCGCAGTGGGTGCGCATGTGCGCATTGAATGCGTATGCACAGTTGGGACTACGTAGTTGGCACAGTACGCGTGTGCGCCAGTTGGCTCAATCGTGTTTGTGCACGATTTGAGCGATTACGAAACATTCTTGAGCATTTTGTTCTACATCTCGAACGTGTCGTAGACTTGGCAGTTACTGTATGCACCTATATATGGTTCTCTCCTCTCTCTCAGTACAGTGCGTTCATAATTTTCTTATGAAATATTTCTAGAGTTGAGATCAGAGAAGAGAGAAGCATAGGGAGCCCACGCCATCCGAGGAGTCAGAAGAGAGAGTGTTACGAAGTTCTCCGTCGAACTTGCTGGTTCTTAGGAGTTGTTCGTGTGGGGCGAATCAAGCTTTAAGCATCTGTGATCATTCACCCCAACAGGACATTCTCCAATAACATCCATTTCATCTTCTACACATCCACTTTTAACTCGTTCTGAACGAGTACAGTTCTGATCTAATCAAAAACTGTTTGTGGACATTCCCTACTGCTGCTACCAAAATTTTTTGTGCCTTCTTCAAAGATTTTGTTTCTCAGAATCCTCCAGAATCTCTATCGTGCACCTTCTTCGAAGTGTTGCATAAATCGGTTTTTATCAAAAAATTATGCTCCGAGAATAAAAATCTCAAAGCTTGATTTCATAAGATGAAAAACTTTCGTGCTTTACTCATCAATCCTAACTTTAACAAGTTAGAGAAATTTGATGGAGAGCACTATCAAGTTTGGAAGAGGAAGGTTATCCTCAATGTTTAACTTGCTGAAGTTGACCACGTGCTAACCGAGAAAGAATCGATTGTTCTAGAAAATGGGTCTGCAGCCGCAATTACTGCTGCTACTAAAAGTCAGACCAAATGGAGAAGGAAGAATAGCCTCTGTAGGCTTCTAATTCTTAATGCTATAGAGGACTTCCTGGCGAAATCATATTCTAAGAAAATTATTTCCAGACAAATATGGGAGTCTCTAGAGAAACTGTACGAAGATGACAAGAACAGGAATAAGTTATTTGTGGTTGAAAAATATCACAAGTGGCTCTTTGAAGACGAAAAGACGATGTTGTCTCAGGTGAATGAATTCGTGAAGCTGCGTTAAAAGTTGAAAGATGAGGGGATGCCCCTCAATGACAAGTTCGATGTTGAAGGGATCGTCTCCAAGCTCCCCGCTGGTTGGAGCAAGTTCTATGCAAACATGCATAGGAAGAAATTGGATATCAGTCTTGAAGATCTCCTACAAGAAATATATGTTAAGGAACAAATGAGGGCTCAACTGAAGGTGGACGCTCTGTCCAAACAGATGGCTAACGCCAATTTGGTCCACACCAAAGAATCCAACGGAAAGCAGGGACTTTCCACAATAAAAAGAAGGACAAAAATAATCTGAAAGTGAAGGGGACTTATTTCAAGTAATAGCCAAACTCCCATTTGGTTTACTTGAAATATGGCAAGAAGGGCCACTTCAAGACTGAATGCAAATCCAAATCCAAGCAATCAGAGCTAGATAAGCCTAGTAAGGCTTCAGTGATCACTGACGTTATTGCTATGATTGCTCAGGTCTCTGGGTGGGGGTTGACTCTGACTGGTAGGTAGATACTGGTGCCACCTGCCATGTCTGCTCAAGCAAGAAATGGCTCATCACATATACACCAGCTTCTGAAGTTGTTATGGTGGCAAACCAGGCACAAGCTGAAGTGCAAGGGATCGGGACGGTAGTGTTGAAGCTGACTTCGGAAAAGTCTCTGACGCTTCAAGGTGTGAAGCATGTACCTGCTATCGCAAAGAACTTGATCTTTGGAGGCCAATTCTGTAATGCAGGCCTAAGAATGGACATCAATACTGACCAGATGGTGATGTCCATAAAGGGAACATAATTCGGAAAAGTATTTTATACCAAAGGAATGTTTAAAATTCAGCTTGTAAATCAGTCAGATGTTATTAATGCAGTCGCTTATTCTGATTATACTCTTGAGTTGTGGCATAATATACTAAAACATGTTCATTTAAAAGAACCACTACCAAAATTCAACCTTTTAGCGACGGCCATATCTGTCGCCAACCCGTCGATAAATCAGATTACCGACGGTTTGCCGACGGATTTGGGTCAAATACATCCGTCGGGATATGACTCGTCGCTAAAAATAATCCGTCGCCAAGTTGTCGCCAAGTGACGACTGAGCGACGAATTTTGGCAGCCATATTCGTATAATTAGCGACGACTGGCCGACGAATTTTCGTCAAATCAAGTATCAGAAAGTTAGTAATACATCATCTTACCGACAGGGTCAATCCGTCGGCAACTTGTCGGTGAACGCGTATCAGAGAGTTTCTGATACGCAACCTCTGTCGCTATTCCGTTGCGCGTAGTCGCAAACCAACGACGGATTGGCGACGACTAATCCGTCGCTAAGGCTCTGAAAATCTTTTATATTTTCATAACATAATCGATGGATTATCCGTCGTTTGGTTGTCATCGTCCATCGCTAAATTAAAATTCTCTAGTTAGCGACGGATAATCCGTCGCTTGATTGTCGCGAGCCGTCGTTTTTTAGTCGCTAGTCTGTCGCTAACTGGAAAAATTTTGAAAAAAAATTCCATAAAACAGAGCATTCCCTGTTCACACAACATCCGAAACATCAGAACATCACAATATGCATCACACATCACACAAACCAATATGCATCACACACCAAAAAAAAAATATCCATCACAAATACATCACACAAACCAACATACAACACACACAATATAAAAATCATATCATATCATATATATATATATATATATATATATATATACCAAGTCTAGATAATACCATCTAAAAACATCGAAATCTAGATAAAACCATGTCTAGAAAATAAAAAAATATGAAGAGTTGTAAAACCATACAAGTCGGTTGTCAGAATTAATAAGTCTACTGGAAACAAATCCAGTCAAAAATTATATCGTATATATATATATATATATATATATATATATATTGTCAGCGCGCATAAGTAGGATCCACGCCAGCAAGATCAATATCCAGAGGAGATGGATGACTGAAACTATCGGTGCAACTGTCCTCTGATGCCACCTCCTCCTTCATAGCTATCTCGACTTTAGGAATCACTTCCTCCTTAATAGTAGGAGGAAATTCTTCTTTGATCTCCTCAGCAGCAGGAGCTCCCACTATCTCCTCAGCAATAGGAGGTACCGCTACCTCCTCAGCAGCCATATGTGTCTCTCTTAAGCGAGATCCTCGGGTCTTGGGTGCCATCTGGTAAGACCCTTAAATATCAATAAGAGCACGTATATACAAAATTCAACTCAGATTCGTTTGACGATTTAATTTTATACAGTCTCGAGTATTGAATTATCCATAAATACACACTTTAGAAATAGTTCAGATTCGAGAACACAAGAAGAATCTTAATCCAGACCATAAACATAAAATTTGTACCTATCACATACAAACCTACTTCCAATCACTCTCGTAACTGGCCAATCACTCTCATAAACGTAGAATACCATTGTAAGAGAGTCATGAGAGAGTAAACAATCTCCTAAATATTAATGTTTACGAGAGTGATTGTCCAGTTAAATCTCCTGTAACTCATAAATCACTCTCGTAAATATCAATAATATTTTTGGGACCCATCTGCTCCTCCCTACTTCCCTTCTTCTCGCTCCTTACTCTCAGCCAACCAAAGCCTAGCCCAGACCAACATATACTAGAGCCTTCCTCCACTTCATACTATCATGACCCGCACCCGCTTTTCGGATACGAGACGTGTCCAAGCCAGCCTACGCCGCAGAGTCGGCGGTAGAGCGCTGTCAAGCCCGCAAGAAATAAATGCTCAAGAAATAACATTTGATGCTCATTCACAATTCTAAATTTATTACAACATTTACAAGACTTATAATTAAAGAAAATACAAGCATTTACTATTAATGAATCTGCTACAATGCTTTCTATTTCTTGGTTGGCTTCAGTATACCCAAGTCTTCCCATTGCTAACAGTGATCGCGGCTAAACCTGAAAAATGTTGGTTTCCAGTCAGGAATGGAACAAGTACACAAACCCACGACAATACAAAAAACAATAGAATTAACAAGACATGAAAATAGCATATGGAATATGAAAGCTAGTAAGAAAACTGATGACATAGCACGATAGCGAAGTAAACAAGGAAAAACTAATAAAAGACATCTATCTATCTAGGTGGTGTGAAATATCTGTTTCAACATGTGTGAACGGCTAGGGGGTAAAATTCGGCTTACTGCACGTGTTGTGTGCAGCTGCTATCGTTCAAGAATAGACATTTTGGAGATATTTCTGGGTAGTCCACATGTTTACTAAGATATTTCCCCTCCCGACTACTCCGTGTAACGAGTGTGTCAACAAGCAGCAAGATATATGTATAGACATGAAATGGAAAGACTACTATGAATCGAAAAGCAATCAGAAAGTGCACTTGCCTGAGGTCTTTAGCTGGAGAAACCGATAATACTATACCACTCAATGAGCCATAATCAGTCAACACATACAGAAGTCTCCGGATGCTGAAATAAACAGTACCAACGTTCTCAGAATAGTCAAATTAGCTAGGATTGCCTGTCCTTAAGTCCAATTCTGGACACAGGGGCAAAACGATAATTTCGGGCAAAAACAATATCCGCCGTTGGACCCGCTTTGCACCGAAAAGTGTGTCAGAGTCAATGGTCTCTAAAGTCGTCAAACTACATGTCTACGGATCCAGTTTTCCGATACGAACCCAACCGTATGTCCAGAGTTGGATTCCGGCGGACCGTGCACAAAATCGCTCGTTGAGTCCAGAATGGCTTGTTAGCCTAGGGCCGACATGAAGTAGTCAAAATCACGCAAAATAGGGACATATGACTAGTCATGGTTAAGGTAGACTCAAAGGGAATATAATTATATATAATTATTTCTAGAAAATACCTTTATACTAGGAAACTATATTTAACTAATAAAAATATTTTAGGTAACTATTTGAAAACCAAGAAAATAATGTATATGGTAACTCATATTAAGAAATATCGAAACTACTACAATAATAATTTACTAATGAATAACAATATTAATACTAGCAAAACTAAGGGTGATAATAATAATTCATTAATAACAAAATACTATTAACGAAACATAGTTTAACTAGATAGCCTAATACCCAAAATGCTTTATAATATTTAAAAAATATAATTTTTAGAAAACCAATTATCATATATATAATACTTAATGGTATTAACACCAGTAGTAAAAATAATAGCTTAATGCTAATAACCTAATATACCTATACATACATATTATTTTACTACATAGTATACGATATTTATTCTTTCCTAGCCCACAGGCCTCTGGCCCAAGCCCAGAATACACTAAAATAACAATAAAATAAAGCCCAGGGCTTGGCCCTATGCTAAAGGCCCGCAACCCGGCCCAGCATTCATTAATACATGTTCACTGTTTTCTCTCAGAGAGAGAGAACAACAGGGAAAGCAAAAATTATGGGAGCCTGGCGCGGGAAGGTCGAGAACGGGGGAAAAGAGGGCTTACAGCGGGGGGTGGCTCTGGCGGCAGAGCCTGGCGCGTGGAGGTGGCCAGCGCGTGAAGGCGCGGGAGGTGGCGAGCCCTGGAGGGTGGGCGAGGAGCTCGCCGCCTGCTGGGAGCGGCGGAGGTTCGCTGGCACGGGAAAGGGGCGGAGACACAATCAAGGAGGCAGTTCTCGACCAGATCGAGGAGCACGTCCTCGCACTACTAAAATCTGTCAACTCAGCGACGCGCCAAGACGTCGCTAAAATGGGCAAATACGTCGCTAATTTCTATTAGCGACGTATTTAGCGACATTTTCAAGTAGTCGCGATTAAGCTAGTCGCTAAACAAGAAAACGTCGCCAAACGTCGCTATTGCGACGATCTTTAGCGACGTTTCCACGTCGCTAATTTAGCGATTGCCAGCGACATAAAACGTCATAATTTACCGACGTAACCTAGCGACATTGAGCGACTTGAAATGCATCGATGCTGACCTGGCTTTAGAGCCAAATGGCGACGTTCTGCGACTTTATAACGTCACTATATTACCGACATAAAGCGACGTTTAGCGACGTCCATGTAGCGACGTTTAGTGACGATTAGCGACGGTAATCATTAATATTAGCGACGTACTTAGCGACGTTTATATCGTCGCTGTACGTCGCTGATAGTCGCTGAACGTCGCTAATCCTAAAAAAAAAAATTAAAAAAAATTACAGTAATTGCAGCATTTGCAGAATTTGCAGCACCATTTGACAACAACGACTGTGTATCACGAACACAGTATCAAACAACGCATACACACAATCACGAACACGTTTGAAACACAATGTGTCCACAATCAACACAGATTTATGAAAATTTGTAACAATGTCAAACATAATGTGTCCACATAAGAATAAAGTATGTAAAACCACATAAAAAAACCCAACAATGGGCCATCACACAACAATGTATATGCCGACTACGACTGATCAGGAGGAGCATCACCACTCCTATCACCGCTCCTGGAAAGAAGGTAAGCATACTGCTCCGGTGTAAGAACCACCGACGACGATGAAGGAGGAGGCAATGCAACCGTTGGAGAAGGAGGCAGTGTAACCGCTGGAGATGGGTACGTCCGTATTTCCTCTAGGACTCGGAGTCTGGCGCTGCATTGCTCCATGCAAGTCGCTATCCTGGTAACGGTGTCGTGAATGGACTCCTGTGTCCCCTGTACTTGTTGCACGGTGCGCTCGAGCTCGTCAAAGCGTACGGTGACCGACGCAGCGTCCTCTTGCTCCTGAGGCCCTTGCTGCTCAGCAATCCTCCTCAGCATATCGTCGCGCAGCTCAGCAATCTGGCAGACAATGGTCTCGTTGACTCCGGATGACTCGGCCTGTGACGGCTGTGAATGCGCACTGGAAGAGGGAGCCCTGGATGCCTGCGTCGCAACAAATGCGCCGTAGGACCCGTACCGTATTACGTACCGCTCTGAAGACCATCAACAGCGGTCTTCCAGAGCTCGTCCTCCGACTGGGACGGAGAGGGTTGCGATGTACCAACCCCTCCCTCTGCCTATGCACTAGCACTCGCACGCTCATCACGTAGCCTAACATACTCTTCCTAGAAATCATTGTGCATCTCTATACATCAGTACTTACCTAAATTAGCCTAATAAACGTCTAAAATATTTAATTATTATTAAGTATATGGTTATCTGTATATTCTTCAAGTTATGTTAAAAATTAACAAAATCTAAATTAGTACTTACATAGCTCTGAGTAGCTCGGTCGTCGATGAGCTTCCCGTCCTTTCGATGGGTGGCCAGGAAGACGGTCACCATGTTTGCGTCCTCACCCCTCTTCACCTGCGTGTTTGTTATATTTTATTCTTTAGTAAAATAGAAAATTATATACTCCTACTATCAATAAATTCTTATATTTGACAATAAATTACATACCAGACGACGGAAATGCTCCGTCATAGGAATCGATCCACCACACCACTTTCCGGCCATCGTCCTAGCCGCCTTCGCCTTCTCCGACCGCTCTTTGTACTCGGGCTCCTCAAATCGAGCCCTCATCGTGGCCCACTGGTCAGGTGTGATCCAACCAGCAATCGGCTTTCCGGAGCGGTGACATTTTTTCTGATCGTCAATAGCATCACGGATCAACTTGGCGGCGACGGCAGGAAACTGCCTCTCAATCTGCTCGGCGCGGTGTGGTGGATAAAAATAAGTCCTCTACAAGAATTACAAATTAAAATAATTAGTTCTAAAAAATACTTAAATTTATATTAATCATACTAAATTAACTATCTTTAGTTACCTTGAAGTGGGCAAACCAGAATGCCTTCCTCTCTTCCGAGGCATCCGAGTAGTTGATCCACGGACCCCCATAGTTGGACCTTAGAAATAGGCCCAACGCTCTCTGTATCGATGAGGGACGATATCTGTATACAACAATAACCGACGTATTAATGAATATATATAGATATACAGCCATGCATAAAATATTGATTTAACTTACTTCGTAGGACCGTCGGCCCAAATCTCCATCCTCGTCTCGCCCTGAGGTGCGCATGCAGGGTCGCTCTGGTATGGATCCGCCCGGACGGGACGGACGGGAGTAGGGACTACCTCCTCCACCTGCTCCCCACCCGCCATGCTGCTGTCAGCGCTAGGAAGGCTAGGGGAAGTAGTATGCTCAGCAAGCCTGGAACTGCTCGTCGCAGGTGCACTGCCACCCGGACCTGAGACCGTATGGTACAATGGAGTGCTCGGGTCAGAGGATGGTCCAGAGCCATCCTCCTGTAACGGAGCTCTCTGCCCACCTAAGGATACAGATCGTGCTGGCCTATCTCCGCGTCGTCCTGAGGTGCCTCCGCGTCATCCTGCCATGCTGATAATAACATTGGAGTTTATAATTTAAGACTATAGAAATATGAATACATCGAAATCACAGTTTATGATTGAAAATATAAATAAATACAATGACAGTTTAGAAATATCTGCATATATACATTGGAATTCATAATTTAAGTTTTCAAAAGTGATCATAGTTCATAATTTAAGATTACAGAAGTATAAATACGTCAAAATCACAGTTTCTCAATCATCCTCTGAAAATTCATCTTCTTCGTTTGTCTCCTCCTCCTCATCCTCTCCCTCTTCCTCCTCATCGTCACTAGCATCTCCTTCGTCTTCCCTTCGGATACTTGTACCTCTTCTACACAAGTAGATATTGAATGGGGAACTTCTGCTGAGTCGACACCAACTGTATTAGGTACAAGAGGCAGCTCGTCCTCCTCATAAGCCACTTCGTCGACGTCGTAGGTATTTCTGGCTTTAGTCTTGCATACTGTCCACCAGTCGTACCTCGTTGTTCCCCGTCTAGGATATGTTGTAAAATATACGAGTTGAGCTTGACTTGCTAGGATAAATGGTTCATATCCTTGGTATCGACGACGGTAGTTAATATCTACAAGACCATGTTTGTCAATTTTCTATCCTTGATCTTGTATGGGATCGAACCAATCAACTTTGAACAACACGATCTTGGCAGGCTCTATGCCATAGTTGTACGTCAATTCCACGATCTCACGTAAGACGCCATAGAAATCATTGCCTGGAGTGACATCTTTGTAGTTTGTAGATTTGATACACAAGCAACTGTTTTTTGTGGAATCAAGATCCAGGAAGCTATCTCTGATGACAGCATTTGTTGACTTGAACTTAAACCCATTCACGCAATAACTTGGCCATACTTTGACGGCATAAATTGGTCCCTTGGCAAGAGTTCTAATAGATTCATTCTCAAGAATGACGTCCGGACGATCGACCTAAACACGAAAAGATACGAAATTAAGTTTAATGTTAAGTTATTTCTTGTGCAGTTAATGGAGGAAGATTCTAACTAGCTTCTTACGTACATATGCAGTCAACCAAGACGGAAAATGAAGTCTCATTTCTTCTTCTACTTCTTTATCTGCAATGTATGGTCTACTTGACCTCACCTCATCATTAAATTTGCTGAAAACCAATAAATATCGATCGGGATATACTCGTTAAATTATAATAACGGAATCAACAAATAGATGACTTGAATGTTGAAGATTTTCACTTACCACTCTAGCTTTTTCACTTCATCCTCCTCGCAGTTGAGTAATATATATAATTGGGCCGCCTTTTGTTCCTCATCATTCAAATATCTCTTTTTCAGTTTTCCTGAAGGCTTTCCAAGAGCATTGAAGACTTTCAATAATGCATCATTATATTCTATATCTCCATCGTCGTTCCTCGGAGCTCTTGTTCTATTTATAGCAATATGAGGCTTAAAATACATTAAACAGAAGTTTGTAATCTCCTCAAGTACATAGGCTTCACAAATAGAACCCTCGACCCGTGCCATATTTTTCACCTTCCTCTTCAGGTGGTTTAGATGGCGCTCGAACGGGTACATCCACCGATAACCGACGGGCCCACCAACACGTGCCTTATATGAAAGATGAATTGGCAAATGCTCCATAGAGTCAAAGAATCCATGAGGGAACACCCTCTCAAGCTTACACAATGTTACTGCAATGTCCTTCTCCTGCTTTTCAAGCCGATCGACGAGCAACTTAGTAGAACAAAGATCTCTGAAGAATATGCTAAGCTCTGTCAGTGGATCCCAAACAACATGAGGTAAGAATTCCCGAAATGCAATCGGGATTAACCTCTCCATAAAAACGTGACAGTCGTGGCTCTTCATACCCTGGAGTTTGTTCTCCTTCGGGTCAACACATCTTCTCAAATTCGATACGTACCCGTCTGGAAATTTTAGGCCCTGGATCCACCTACAAAGTTTACCTTTGTCCTTCTTGTCCAGTGAGAAAATGGCCCTGGGCTGCTTATACTTCCCACTGCCTTCCTTTATCAAATGCAACTCTGGACGTCTGCATATTTCTTCTAAGTCCAACCTGGCCTTGGGATTGTCTTTCGTCTTCCCCTTTACGTCCATCACAGTATTTATTATATTGTCAAATACATTCTTCTCGAAATGCATGACATCCAGGTTATGTCTGAGCAGATGGTAGGTCCCAGAATATACTCCTCTTCGTCCAGTTGTGAGCGCGGCCAAATCCATCACACTTGTACCCCGCTGTAGGCTCTTCAATAGCACTTGACAATTCTTTAACTTCTTTCCATATCGTGTCCCCAGACCACCGTGGCGGTGGACTGGACTTCTCCACCACGCCAGCACGAAAAGCATTCCTGTTGCTCCGGTACGGATGATCCTTTGGCAGGAACTATCGATGATAATCAAAGAAGCACGGTTTTCCTCCGTGTTTCAAACGGAAAGCCTTAGTACGATCCATGCAATACGGACATGCGAGACAACCATGGGTGCTCCAACCCGATAACATTCCATAGGCCGGGAAATCATTGATGGTCCATATTAGTACGACCCTCATCTGAAAGTTCTGCTTTCTGGAAACATCATATGTGGTTGCACCTACTTCCCACAACTGATTCAGCTCATCTACCAAGGGCTGTAAGTACACATCGATGTTCCTCTTCGGGTTCTTCGAACCTGGAATAATAACAGTTAGGAACATGTAAGGAGTCTTCATACCCATCCAAGGCGGCAAGTTGTACGGAGTAACAATCACTAGCCAACAGGAATATTGTGAGCCCGAAAGTCCAAATGGGGTAAAACCGTCGGAGGAAAGCCCCAATCTGACATTACGCGGCTCGGAAGCAAAATCGGGATACACTCGATCAAAGTGCTTCCATGATTCCACGTCGGAGGGATGATCCAGTACTCCATCTATTTGTTCCCGCTTGTGCCAACTCATATTATCAGCTGTCTCCTTTGCCATAAACAACCTCTGTAACCGCGGCGTCAAAGGCAAATAGTGCATCGAATCTGTTGGCTTGCGTGCACCAGAAGTCCTTGTTGTACTAGTTGCCTTGAAGCGATCGGCACCACAAAATCTGCAGGCGTCTTCATCCTTGTCGTCCTTATAGTACAACATGCATCAGTTGCGACATGCATCAATTTTTTCATACCCCATCCAGAGCGATCTCACCATTCTCTTGGATCGTTAGAAGTCTTTAGGTAACTTGCCACCCTCCGGCAATATATCTATAATTAACTCCAGGATTCGGTTGTAGCATTCTTGAGACATGTTAAAATCTGATTTTATGCTCAACAATCTTGTAACCACCTCCAACGGTGAATGGTCATCACAACCAGGATATAAAAGAGTCCTTGCATTCTCCAGCAACTCCATGAACTTTGCAGCATTAGCATTCGGTGCCTCCTCAGCTGTATATTGATTGTTCGGATCGAAACTAGGCCCCGCAGCATCGAAAACCATGTTCGTCCACCCTTGGTTGTAATCAGCATGCTCGTTGACATCTACATAAGGCTCCACATAAGGCTCCGGCTCGGAGGCTAAAGACACAAGTTCTCCGTGTGCGGTCCACTGATAATAATTTGGCATGAAAGCCCTCGAATACAAATAATATGTCACATCCACTTCCGAATGATATTTTAAGTTGCAACATCTCATACATGGACACTTAATTTTTGTACGGTCCATGTTCTGAGGGAACGCCTTGGCAAACTGCAGGAACTGTTGCACACCCTGTATAAATTCATCCCGCACACCGCACATGTCATCAGGATGACGATTGTACATCCACAAACGGTTCCGCAGATAGTAATTCATATCCATTTTAAGATAATTCTGCAAAGATTGACACAGATAATAATTCATCAGGATGACTCCTGTATATCCACAAACGGTTCTGCATAATTGCCAAGTGTGGGAACGAATGGCTCAGAACACAACCCAAAATGCATTCTAGCATACATTAGTTTGAATCATCTATGTTCTGTACATATTGTGTAGTATATGTTCTTATCGAATCTAGTATCTGAAGGATGTAACAGAATCAAGATGAACCCACATAATGTAATACTAAGACATTATCTACTACTAAAAGATGTAGTGATAGGTTATCGTATCATCATTGCCGAGGGATGGGGGTAGGAGGACAGTCAACTTTATCTACGGCTACATAGTTTATGCCTCGCCAGTCGAATGGCTGCAGGGACTATGTCCTGATCACGATGTCGTACCATAGATTATCTACTACTAATTAAGACTTTCAACTAAGCAGTCAAAGGGTACTGAACAGAAAGTCTAATTATAAGACTTTCAACTAAGCAGCGTTATAGGATTTAAAATATGGTATTCAGGATTAGTATCCATCCTTCGTGACATAGCTGACTCTGCCAAAACCTGACCAACATATCCTACACTAATCATTCCATATTTCAGTAATGTCAGTGAGCTAAATCATTCTTAACTGTCGAGAATACTTAGGAGAAAACTCATTCACAGGATTAGTATCCATCCTTCGTGACATAGCTAAAATTTTATAGAGCTCGATAATAATTATTAGACAATTTATTCATCATTTCAAAACCCTGAAAAAGCCCAAAAACAACTCCCAGTATCACACTGTGAGTCTCGTGTCCACACAGTGGGACACGACGTGTCCAAACCAACAAAATAGGTGTCATACGAACTAGAAGCGAGTCCACTGTGAGTCTCGTGTCCACACAGTGGGACACGACGTGTCCAAACCAACAAAATAGGTGTCACACGAACTAGAAGCGAGTCCATTGTGAGTCTCGTGTCCACACAGTGGGACACGACGTGTCCAAACCAAAAAAATAGGTGTCACATGAACTATAAGTGAGTCCACTGTGAGTCTCGTGTCCACACAGTGGGACACGACGTGTCCAAACCAAAAAAATAGGTGTCACACGAACTAGAAGCGAGTCCACTGTGAGTCTCGTGTCCCCGGCAGCGAGTCCACGCTCTCGTGGACACGAACTACAAGCGAAAGAGAGAGCTAGAAGTCGAGAAGAAATTGGGAAGCGGGGGGGGAAGAGTTACCTGATCCGGAGCAACCTGAGGAAGGAGGAGGAGGAGAAGGAGGAGGGAGATCGCCGGAGAAGCGCCGCGGAGGAGGAGGCCGGAGGAGGGAAATTGTCGGAGGGGCGTCGCGCGTCGCGGAGGGAAATTTTGGTGAAATCGCCGGAGGGAACGAAATATTTGGGGGGAAATTTTGTGAAAGATCGAAAAGCGAAACCCTTGCTATATAAAAATATTAGCAACGTAATTCTAGAACGTCGCTAAACGTCGCTGGTATTTATGAAACGGCGACGCTACTTAAATTGCGTCGCTACACGTCGCTGATTCAGCGACGTGTACCGACGAACTTGCGACGCCTATTCTCATTTAACAAATTGCAGCCGCTAGACGTCGCTATTAGTCGCTATCAGCGACTAACAGCGACGTCATACATAAACGTCGCTAAAACCCCAAAAAATAGCGACATTTTTGTATGGAGTCACTAAATACGTCGCTGATATGACTTATTTTGGTAGTGTCGGCGGCGGATCTGACCATCGCCGGCGGGCATGACGGGGTGTCGCACATCGGCGGCTCCGGCTGGAGTTGTGTTTTAGCGGGATTAGGGCCCACGGCGGTCCTGGCGGCGGATGGTGCCGTCATGGAGACCGTCGACTCCGGTCCGGTCGGCAGCACGGCAGCCGCTGTGGAGGAGGGTCTGGTCAATGAAGTTGCCTCGGTCACGGCATCGGAAGCCAGAACAGAGAAGGTGGCGCGGCGATGCTCCTTGTAGCGCTCGACGGGTGGAGGAGGAACCAGCACCTGCAGCTGGCTTTCAGGCCCGAGGGACACGTGGAGAAGATCCCGCGGTGGCTGAGGCAGACGGCGTGTCGCCGGGACTGCTCAAGGCTGCAGCGGAGGATGGCACGCCGGTGCTGGACAAGGTGAGCGATTGGGATTGTTGGGACGTCCGTGTTGGCCTGTCGACACGGACGCGGTAATTGTTTTGTATTGGTAGAATAAGAGGGATTTGGACACGGACACACGGGTCCGGGCACGGTAATTGTTTTGGGTATTGGCTGTGTTGTGGTACGCCATGTTGGTTATGGCCGAGGGTGGTGGAGTCGGGGGTGTGTTTCACCGGCAAGGCTGCTGGTTTGGTGGTGGGGTGATGGCGACGTCCTTGCGGAAGTCGGTGGGCGGTTTTCATGGTTGAGTACTGATGGTGTTGGCGGGGGTGAATACTGTGGTGCAGAGAGGAACAATGGCTATGCTCGGCATCGATGGAACGAGATGTAGGGTTTTGTTGAACAAGAGATCGGCTGCTTCCCTTATATATCCAAGCCCTGGATATACTTCGAATCCTAAAGGGATAGAGAGAGATCCGATTTATAGCCTAAGATGCACATATTACATAGAAGACCCATATATAAACCTTCACAAATAAGGATTGCATATTTGCACTGCAAGCGTAAATGAATGGATTGATATTTAATAAATGCTGAGAGATAAAGTTTGCAAGGGAGAAAATCAGATGAGACAGTAAAGGAAGTGTTCCAGATACAAGAAAATATATAAGCTGAGATACATGACATATAAGGAATTTATATATCTAAAATAAAATATTCAACGGAACCCATATATATATATATATATATATATATATATATATATATATATATATATATATATATATATATATATATATATATATATATATATATATATATATACATCTTTTGCTAAAGAATAAAATGAATGATAACTAATAATGATAAATAATTTATATTAAATAACCACGATAATAATATCAATATTATATAATCTCCATAAAATAATAATAATAATAGTAACAAAATTTGATAAGCCAATAATTAATTATTTATAAAATCTAAAAAATTCACCATTTAAATAAAATAAAAATATTTTCAAATTTTTGGGAAGGGGAGCTACAAATCTACCCAACTTAAAATAATTTTGTCCTCGAAATTCTAATTTGCTGCTATTCTTTAAAAAATCAAAGTCTACCAATACCTTAATCCCCTTAATTAATACCTCAAAATATTTATACCCCTTCCTAGCCATTTCGTAATTCCGAATACTGGAGCACTTCTATCCACCTTTGGTCACACTACTCCACCAAATCTAAAGTCTTAAAATTCTTCTAACTGTTTGCTAACAATCCTACCAATAAATATCTAGGCATATGGTATCTGTAATCATCTCATATTTATCAAGCAACTCAAAGTTTAACAAGCAACCAATTTACACAAGTAGCTAATAAATTTTGGTGAATGCTAATAAGTACGACCTTCGTCTCTCTGCAATAGAAAGGGATAGAAGATAAGGAAGAATAACCAAGGGCAATTATAAAATTTTCGAGGGCGGTAGAGTGTATCCAATACTGCAGATAGAAAGAAAGTTTTCGAACATATAGTCTTATTCGTTAGATTGGGCTACTCTAGTCCAGTCACTAGCTAAATCGAAGCACCCTTCGTTTCTTAGAGGGGCTCGCAATCCGTGCAATACAAAAATTCCGTTCTCGGAGTTAATCTAAAATAAGGTTCCAAAATAGAACAAAATTTGAAAAATCAGACTGTGATCTTCCCCGTGGTTATTTAAACACACGAGCAAGGGATATAATGCAACACAAGATTGTGTCACAACTTCCGGGCAGATGGAATAAGGTTACGAATGACTTCACCTTCTAAAAGGTGGAGACTATAAAATAGATATGGGGACCTATTTCAAACAGTTCGGTTTTATAGGCCAACTATGGTGGTTTATCTGGATGGATGGGTTTCCTATTTGGATATCACTCGTTTGTTGGACAAACCTTGGATCTCAATCTATATGGACTGAATAAGATCCCAGGATAAAACTATGTCTACTAGGTTTAGGGTAACCTAGAATAGGATTTCTTCCAAGTGGTTGAGCTAGTTGTTAGTTAGGTTGGTTAGCTAGGTCTACAAAGTCCAAGATGCGCCTTCAGTAACTTTTGTGTTTAAGTAGCACATGAGGCCTCAATTGGACGGTACACTAGTGGCAGGTGCATAGTGGCTTCGAGTAGATCATAACCATATATTTGGTTGAAGGAATTAAGTTGAAGTTGAGGCTCAAATGGAAGTCAGAAAGTATACCGGTATTATGGTAAGGGTTATGGCTAATCCTTTTATCCTGAAAGTCGTACCCCAAAAATAGAGTACAAGGGGACTAGTTTGAGTGGGACATGATATACCTAGATGAAGGTGGACTCGTCTGGATCTTATATGTGAAATCTGTTGGAAGGTAACAGCTGGTCTCGTGCTCCGAATATTAATGACATGGTCGGGGACACAAAAGGATCTAAATGAAAAGTGGGAGTCCATAGGGCACTAATTGTCATGCTAATGGAGGTTATTCTAATCATTTGGTAATCCTGGTATATCCTAAAATTTTAGAAGACTTACGGCCTACCCACCTTAGAGGCTAGGATATGCTGGCAAGGTTCCTGTCACTGGGCTGGCCGATGGTAGCTACACTTGCATATGCAACTATCATAGCCATGGGAATACTCTGTATCTATCTATCAATTACGAGCTTTCGTCTTTCCAATCAGTGAAGACGAAAACGATAAAGAGTTCAAGAGAGATGTCTCTGAACACAATTACATGATTCAAGGACGAATGTTTAATTCAAGAGGAGTTGTCAAAGCAGTCGCGGATGAGATCCTAGAGACATCTACATCCCAATCCACAAAGGGTAATTAATGAAGGGAGAACCAAATGTATCATGGTTGATCAGACCGTAATACAATGATTCTAATTAGACAATATGTTAGCTGGCGTCCCCAATAAACATATGTCTTGAGTCAAGCTCTATAAAAGAGTAAGCTTGTAAAAACTAGGCTGTAATAGCAGCATCGGTCAAGAGAGTCAAAATACAAGTATACGAGATTTTTGGGAATGAGGCACAAGTGGTTCGGGTTTTGAGAGAATCAAAGCCTTACCTGGTGTTCTTGCTTATACAGTCGTCCTACAATCTTATTATCCCTAAAGTCTTGGTCAACTACAACATAGTTCTAGCAATATTCCATAGACAATGATTCTTCGGGATGATTTCAATTCTGTGGGTTGTGCCTCGCCAGTGCGCTGCTGGCTGCAGTGAACCCACGTTCTCCACTATCAAATAATTGACGACAATGCGCTACTGTCTAAACTTTATGGGTTAACTAATATTCCTCTAACTATAACCGTAAAATCCATGAGCTTCTAGAGATTCAAACAAGTTGACTGAAATAGAGCATTGGTATTTGTCCTATCAGTCAATACATTTAAAATAACAGACATAACATAGAGAAAATAATTAAAGACGAAAGAAATACGAACATTCTAGTATCTATTTCATGTGCATTTCTATGGTTGAGAAAAAATCTTAAATCAATCTACTTCGAGATTCGCACACGAATTACAGAATCAGAAATTATAAACTAAATCTTTACAACAAAAAGAGAATTTAAACAGGCAATTCTAACTCATGGAATGATGTTTATATCTAATAGAGCAAAAGAAAATTAAATAGCTTATCAAAATTAACGCCTTAATTCTAGGCAAGTCTAACATACCGAGCGAATAGTATATCCACATTGGATCACACTGTCATATCGAAAGTAATAGTGTACCTATAGGGATCTAGCAAGCTATCTAAATTGCATCGCCTATCTAATAACCTTAACTACCCAACGGTCAATTTAAACAAGGGACTCCTAATCCTAGTCATTCTTTTAAATCATTTTAATCCTAATTGTGAATGAGCATTTCCTGGGTGCAGTCTCGCAATAGTACGACTAACGTACCAACACGAGTTCACAATAATTTACGAAGACTGACCTGCATGGGCTACCATAAAAACTTGTCACGACCCGCATCCGTTTTTCGGATACGAGACGTGTCCAAGCCACCCTATGTCGCAGAGTCGGCGGTAGAACGCTGTCAAGCCCGCAAGAAATATATGCTCAAGAAATAACATTTGATGCTCATTCACAATTCTAAATTTATTACAACATTTACAAGACTTATAATTAAAGAAAATACAAGCATTTACTATTAATGAATCTGCTACAATGCTTTCTATTTCTAGGTTGGCCTCAGCATACCCAAGTCTTCCCATTGCTAACAGTGATCGCGGCTAAACCTGAAAAATGTTAGTTTCCTGTCAGAATGGAACAAGTACACAAACCGACGGCAATGCAAAACACAATAGAATTAACAAGACATGAAAATAGCATATGGAATATGAAAGCTAGTAAGAAAACTGATGACATAGCATGATAGCGAAGTAAACAAGGAAAAACTAATAAAAGACATCTATCTATCTAGGTGGTATAAAATATCTGTTTCAATATGTGAACAAATAGGGGGTAAAATCTGGCTCACTGCACATGTCGTGTGCAGCTGCTATCGTTCAAGAATAGACATTTTGGGGATATTTCTGGGTAGTCCACATGTTTACTAAGATATTTCCCCTCCCGACTACTCCGTGTGACGAGCGTGTCAACAAGCAGCGAGATATATGTATAGACATGAAATGGAAAGGCTACTATGAATCGGAAAGCAATCAGAAAGTGCACTTACCTGAGGTCCTTAGCTAGAAAAACCGATAATACTATACCACTCAATGAGCCACAATCAGTCAACACATGCAGAAGTCTCCGGATGCTAAAATAAACAGTACCAACATTCTCAGAATAGTCAAATTAGCTAGGATTGCCTGTCCTTAAGTCCAATTCTGGACACAGGAGCAAAACGATAATTTCGGGCAAAAGCGATATCCGTCGTTGGACCCGCTTTGCACCGAAAAGCGTGCCAGAGTCAATGGTCTCTAAAGTCGTCAACCTACATGTCTACGGATCCAGTTTTCCGATACGAACCCAACCGTATGTCCAGAGTTGGATTCCGGCGGACCGTACACAAAATCGCTCGTTGAGTCCAGAATGGCTTGTTAGCCTAGGGCCGACATGAAGTAGTCAAAATCACGCAAAATAGGGACATATGACTAGTCATGGTTAAGGTAGACTCGAAGGGAATATAATTATATATAGTTATTTCTAGAAAATACCTTTATACTAGGAAACTATATTTAACTAATAAAAATATTTTAGGTAACTATTTGAAAACCAAGAAAATAATGTATATGGTAACTCATATTAAGAAATATAGTAACTACTACAATAATAATTTACTAATGAATAACAATATTAATACTAGCAAAACTAAGGGTGATAATAATAATTCATTAATAACAAAATACTATTAACGAAACGTAGTTTAACTAGATAGCCTAATACCCAAAATGCTTTATAATATTTAAAAAATATAATTTTTAGAAAACCAATTATCATATATATATATTACTTAATGGTATTAACACCAGTAGTAAAAATAATAGTTTAATGCTAATAACCTAATATACCTATACATACATATTATTTTACTAAATAGTATACGATATTTATTCTTTTCCAGCCTACAGGCCTCTGGCCCAAGCCCAGAACACACTAAAATAACAATAAAATAAAGCCCAGGGCTTGGCCCTATGCTAAAGGCCCGCAACCCGGCCCAGTATCCATTAATACATGTTCACGGTTCTCTCTCAAAGAGAGAGAACAAAAAGGAAAGCAAAAATTATGGGAGCCTGGCACGGGGAGGTCGAGAACAGGGGAAAAGAGGGCTTACAGCGGGGGCCGGCTCTGACGGCGGAGCCTAGCGCGGGGAGGTGGCCAGCGCACGGGAGGTGGCGAGCCCTGGAGGGTGGGCGAGGAGCTCGCCGCCTGCTGGGAGCGGCGGAGGCTCGCAGGCACGGAAAAGGGGCAGAGATGCGATCAAGGAGGCGGTTCTCGACCAGATCGCGGAGCATGGCCTCCGCGGCGGATCTGACCATCGCCGGCGGGCATGACGGGGTGTCGCACATCGGCGGCTCTGGCTGGAGTTGTGGTTTCGTGGGATTAGGGCCCATGGCGGTCCTGGCGGCGGATGGTGCCATCATGGAGACCGTCGACTCCGGTCCGGTCGGCAGCACGGCAGCCGCTGTGGAGGAGGGTCTAGTCAATGAAGTTGCCTCAGTCACGACGTCGGAAGCCAAGACAGAGGAGATGGCACGACGACGCTCCTTGCAGCGCTTGGCGGGTGGAGGAGGAACCCGCACCTGCAGCTGGCTTTCAGGCCCGAGGGACACGTGGGGAAGATCCCGCGGTAGCTGAGGCGGACGGCATGTCGTCGGGACTGCTCAAGGCTGCAGCGGAGGATGGCACGCCGGCGCTGGACAAGGTGAGCGATTGGGATTGCTGGGACGTCCGTGTTGGCCTGTCGACACAGACACGGTAATTGTTTTGTATTGGTGGAATAAGAGGGATTTGGACACGGACACACGGGTCCAGACACGGTAATTGTTTTAGGTATTGGCTGTGTTGTGGTGCACCATATTGGTTGTGGCCGAGGGTGGTGGAGTCGGGGGTGTGTTTCACCGGCAAGGTTGCTGGTATGGTGGTGGGGTGATGGCGACGTCCTTGCGGAAGTCGGTGGGCGGTTTTCATGGTTGAGTACTGATGGTGTTGGCGGGGGTGAATACTGTGGTGCAGGGAGGAACAATGGCGATGCTCGACATCGGCGGAACGAGATGTAGGGTTTTGTTGAACAAGAGATCGGTTGCTTCCCTTATATATACAAGCCCTGGATATACTTCGAATCCTAAAGGGATAGAGAGAGATCCGATTTATAGCCTAAGAAGCACATATTACATACAAGACCCATATATAAACCTTCACAAATAAGGATTGCATATTTGCACTGCAAGCGTAAATGGATGGATTGATATTTAATAAATGCTGAGAGATAAAGTTTGCAAGGGAGAAAATCAGATGAGACAGGAAAGGAAGTGTTCCAGATACAAGAAAATATATAAGCTGAGAAACATGACATATAAGGAATTTATATATCTAAAATAAAATATTCAATGGAACCCATATATATATATATATATATATATATATATATATATATATATATATACATCTTTTGCTAAAGAATAAAATGAATGATAACTAATAATGATAAATAATTTATATTAAATAACCACAATAATAATATTAATATTATATAATCTCCATAAAATAATAATAATAATAGTAACGAAATTCGATAAGCCAATAATTAATTATTTATAAAATCTAAAAAATTACCATTTAAATAAAATAAAAATATTTTTAAATTTTCGGGAAGGGGAGCTACAAATCTACCCACCTTAAAATAATTTCGTCCTCGAAATTCTAATTTGCCGCTATTCTTTAAAAAATCAAAGTCTACCAATACCTTAATCCCCTTAATTAATACCTCAAAATATTTATACCCCTTCCTAGCCATTTCGTAATTCCGAATACTGGAGCATTTCTACCCACCTTTGGTCACACTACTCCACCAAATCTAAAGTCTTAAAATTCTTCTAACTATTTGCTAACAATCCTACCAATAAATATCTAGGCATATGGTATCTGTAATCATCTCCTATTTATCAAGCAACTCAAAGTTTAACAAGCAACCAATTTACACAAGTAGCTAATAGATTTTGGTGAATGCTAATAAGTACGACCTTCATCTCTCTACAATAGAAAGCGATAGAAGATAAGGAAGAATAACCAAGAGCAAATATAAAATTTTCAAGGACGGTAGAGTGTATCCAATACTGCAGATAGAAAGAAAGTTTTCGAACATATAGTCTTATTCGTTAGATTGGACTACTCTAGTCCAGTCACTAGCTAAATCGAAGCACCCTTCGTTTCTTAGAGGGGCTCGTAATCCGTGCAATATGAAAATTCCGTTCTCGGAGTTAATCTAAAACAAGGTTCCAAAATAGAACGAAATTTGAAAAATCAGACTGTGATCTTCCCCGTGGTTATTTAAACACACGAGCAAGGGATATAATACAACACAAGATTGTGTCACGACTTCCGGGTAGATGGAATAAGGTTACGAATGACTTCACCTTCTAAAAGGTGGAGACTATAAAATAGATATGGGGACCTATTTCAAACAGTTCGGTTTTATAGGCCAACTATGGTGGTTTGTCTGGATGGATGGGTTTCCTATTTGGATATCACTCGTTGGTTGGACAAACCTTAGATCTCAATCTATATGGACTGAATAAGATCCCAGGATAAAACTATGTCTACTAGGTTTAGGGTAACCTAGAATAGGATTTCTTCCAAGTGGTTGAGCTAGTTGTTAGTTAGGTTGGTTAGCTATGTCCACAAAGTCCAAGATGCGCCTTCAGTGACTTTTGTGTTTAAGTAGCACATGAGGCCTCAATTGGACGGTACACTAGTGGCAGGTGCATAGTGGCTTCGAGTAGATCATAACCATATATTAAATTTAGAGGGGAATGAAAATTTCTCCCCCCCCCGGTCGGTTAAATTTAAGTTAGGGCTAGACATATAGGGACGGATAGATGGTCGATGCTAGTCTGTCGCTATTTCCCCTTAGATGGCCGACAGAATATCCGTCACTATGTGGTCGATAAATTTTACGCCAATTTTTTTAACATTTTCTGCCAACTTTTGACAACTAAGTGATGGCATAATGACGGCTTCATGATCCGTCGCTATATCTCGGGCGACTTAACGACGGATTGGCGACCTTTGCTCGCCCTTAAAATAAAAAAAATTGTCAACTTTTCGACGGCAATCAGTCTGTACTTAGTCGGTAGTCCGTCGCTATTAGCGACGGACTTTATCCTTCGCTAATGGTCCGTCTCCAAATGGCTGTATTTTGGTAGTGAATAAACAGAATGTCTAGTTTAGGACTTATCTCCAAATGTGGGGGTAAGATAGAGAAATATAAAGTATGTGCTCAGACGAAGATCATAAGGAAACCCTTTCCCCGGGTTAATCAAAGTACAGATCTTTTGGAGTTGGTACACTCATATATCTGTGACTTCAAACAGTTTTCTACAAAAGTCAGGATGAAGTATTTCATAACCTTCGTTGATGACTTCTCAAAATACATGTTCGTCTACTTGTTCAAGGCTAAAGACGACGAGAAGTTCAAAAAGTTCAGAGCCGAGGCTGAACGGCAAACTAGACAACAAATCAAGAGAATAAGAAGTGATCGAGGCGAAGAGTATCAGTCTCATGAATTCACATCATTCTGCAAATAATATAGAATTATCAACGAGACTACTGCTTCGTACTCTCTTCAATCTAACGGAGTAGCGGAAATGAAGAACAGAATGTTGACAGAAATGATAAATTCAATGTTGTTGACTGTGGGTCTTTCAAAATGCTACTGGAGAGAAGCTGCATTGACGACCACTTTTATTCTGAATAGAGTGCCGCATACAACTTCGGACGTTACTCTTCATGAAATAAGATTCAAAGTCAGACCTAACTTAAATGTCATTCGATTGTGGGGGTATCTGGCATATGTGAAACTTTCAGATCTGAAGATTTAGAAGCTCGGGACAAGGACTACAAAGATGATCTTCTTGGGTTATGTCGATAAGAGCGATACTCAGAGATTTCTTGATATTGAATCAAATCATATCATTGAATCTCCTGACGCATAATATTTTGAAGATAAATTTATAAGGCACAAGAACATTATTCTTGCGGATATTCCAGAGAATAATGAGGGTGCTTAGGAAACTGAAGTTTTCAATGAGGACGTAATCCAAGAAGAAGTTGTTGTCGAAACAACTGTTGAACCAAAACTCGCTGAGCCGTCAACTAAGCGAGTGGGGAGGCCGAAGGACTTTAGAAATAACTTTGTCACCTAGCACGTGGAAACAAATCCACTTACTTATGATGAGGCGATGAATACCATAGACACTATTTTTTTGGAAAGAGACGATAGACAATAAAATTGATTCAATCACCTCTAATAACACTTGGGTGTTGGTTGATCTTCCTAAAGGAGCAAAACCATCCGATGCAAATGGATCTTCAAGAAAAAGATGAAAGCAGATGTAACTATTGACAAGTTCAAGGCTAAGCTAGTAGCCAAGAATTTTTTCAAAAGCAGGGGATCGACTACGTCGACACGTATGCTCCAGTAGCCTAGATGACCACCATCAGAATATTAATTGCTCTCGCAGCAATACATAAGTTGGTGATACATCAGATGGATATAAAAATAGCTTTCCTGAATGGCGAGCTGGCCGAAGAGATTTACATGCAACAGCCAGAGGGATTTATCGTCAAGGACCTTGAAGACAAAGTCTGCAAGTTGTTAAAATTCTTGTACGATCTTAAACAGACTCCCAAGATATGGCATGAGAAGTATGACAAGGTTATAAGGTCAAATGGCTATAGGGTTAGCGAGACAGACAAGTGTGTTTACACAAAGTTTGCTGATGAAAGAGGTGTATCGTTTGTCTGTACGTGGACGACATACTGATCCTAGGTAAGGATATGGGCTGTGTCACAGAGACAAAGAAATTCATCTCGACTAAGTTTAGTATGAAGGACTTGGGGAAAGCTAATGTGATCTTAGGGATCAAGATCATCCGGACGAAAACTAGACTGGCGTTGTCACAGTCTCATTATATTGAGAAGATGATCATACGCTACGGGTATCAGGATCTTCCAATGATCGATACGTCTTACAGGTGTGATCTGAAGCTGAAGCCTAATTCGAGGAAAAATGTCAGACAGCTGGAGTATGCGAGAATCATCGGAAGTTTGATGTATGCTACTACTGCTATAAGGCCTGAGATAGATTTCACCGTGAGAATGTTGAGTCAGTTCACGAGCAATCCAAGCGTCGAGCACTGAAAAGCTATGAAGCGGGTAATGAGATATCTCAAGAAGACTCAGACATATGCACTGCACTACAACGGAGATCCGCCGGTAGTAGAAGGCTTCAGTGATGCCAGCTAGTGCTCAGAGTTGGAGAGCAAGAGATCTACAAGTGGATTCATTTTCACAATGGATGGAGCTGCTATATCGTAAAAGTTGAAGAAGCAGACTATGCTTTCTTATTCGTCCATAGAATCTGAGTTCTTTGTACTTGATACAGCAGAAGAAGCAAAATGACTTCGAGAGTGCAGGTATCATCTTTCGGTGGTTGGGGTGCAGATATCGACAATTCTGGTATACTGCGATAACCAGGCGACTGCGACAGTGGCATCAAATGACCTCTTCAACGGAAAAAAAAAACTGTACGATTAAAGCACAGGACAGTGCACGATCTCATAAAGAGAGGTTATTGCAGTAATTGATGTTCGGAGTCAAAAGAACCTGGTGGATCCGTTCATAAAGGACCTCAAGCGCCAGCTGGTCGATGACACAGCTTGTAAAATGGGCCTAAAGGCATTATGATATTATCTTATTGTAATCCTACCATAAAGTTTTATGCTATTAGAGAGAAATCTATTAGGTATCTAACTTTTGGTTCAAGGAGGGACCACTAACTGGAAAAATATCAAGAACAGTGGGTACATGTCTTCTGTGGCATGGAAAGGATACGGACCTACAACCACTGTTGTCTACTATATATTTTCTGTGAAAAATAGATCCTGTGATGAGGATGGCTTAAACGCCTTAATGAGTTCTCAGGCAGAGTGAATGTCTGGTGTGCTTTACAGGAAGCACGGTAGCACAATACTACAAGGAGTGTAACTCTATGCAACAGTAGGGTGACTCTACCATGAGGTTCCCAGGTAGGAGTAATGTCTCGGCTTTGCGAGCCAAGTCACAGTGGCGTAGCACCACAAATAGGCAGGTAGCATAATGATATATGATGAAATTAAAGAGTTGTAGACAAAACTACAAAGGAGAGGATGTCGGCTTGTGACGTCCTCTTGCTACAATTGTAGGACACTACGATGAGGTCTCCGGGTAGGGGTAATGCCTTGGCTTTAAGCCATGTCATAGCGGCGTAGCACCGCAAGGAAAACGCAAGACTTTATGTCATGTCTCTTTAATAAAGAACTCACCTATAGTGTATGGACAGAGATAGCAGGTTGTCTCTTAAGGGTAAACTTGTAGATGCCTAAAATAATACACTGAAACCAGGCTGGCATAGGGCCTTTAATGTGCAGCCAGAAGCACATGTGACTACATTATGTGAGTGAATAGAATTGCAGCTATGGTGCAGAATTCAAGGCTTAGTCCATTCTTTTATTATAATCTGTTGTTTGATCCATGCGGGAAGATTCAAGTCGTCAGCGACATCTATTCTAATGCATAATGGACAGTTACTGTGGGAAACACTCAAACCCATATATTAAGATATATGGAGGATTATTGAAGCTTTTCCTTGACATGGAGAAAGAGCTTGCTCTCAATACATGCCTAGTATTTAGTCCCACATTAGAAAAGCATCATGAAGTGTATCTCAATATATACTTGGTATGTTGTTGAGATATGCACATGGGGTGGTGACCCTAAGGAGGGAACCTTGTGGGTAATTTTACTAGGAGGTAAGTCCAAGACTCTATGTTAAAGCATGAATGCTTTTTGCTCTTGGAATTAATTTTCTTTGGAGCCAAGCCCCGTAGGGGCTTAGGGACTGGGACTCGAGCTCATGGGCTCATGAGGCATAATGTGGCATTTTTCTTGGCACACTTTGCACTTAGCACGCCAGCATCGTCGCCAGGCACATAGTGTGCTTAAGTTGCGCTCGTTGCGCGAGCCTCCGTGCAGCTGTTTGTGCGACAGTTTGCACGCAGTACGTGTTGTGTGCATTTGGCGCGGGGGTGCACGTATGCGCAGTTGGTGCAGCGGGTGCGCATAGGCGCAGTCGTACAGTTGGCTCAGTGCGCGTGTGCGCCAGTTGGCTCAATCGTGTCTGTGCACGATTTGAGTTGTTACAAAATGTTCTAGAGCAATTTTTTCCATGTCTCGAACGTTTCGTAGACTGGACAGTTACTGCATGTACCTATATATGGTTCTCTCTCTCTCTCTCTCTCTCTCTCTCTCTCTCTCTCTCGCTCTCTCTCTCTCTCTCTCTCTCTCTCTTAGTATAGTGCATTCATAATTTTCTTACGAAATATTTTCAGACTTGAGAGCAGAGAAGAGAGAAGCATAGGGAGCCCGCGCCATCCGAGGAGTCAGAAGAGCAGAGTGTTCCGAAGTTCTCCGTCGAACTTGCTGGTTCCTGGAAGCTGTTCGTGTGGGGCGAATCAAGCTTTGAGCGCAGGTGATAATTCACCCCAGCAGGCCGTTCTCTCATTCCATCCATTTCATCTTCTACACATCCACTTTTAACTCGTTCTGAACGAGTACAGTTCTGATCTAATCAGAAACTGTTAATGGACATTCGCTGCTGCTGCTACCGAAATCTTTTGTGCCTTCTTCGAAGAGTTACAATAGATTTCGTTTCTCATAATCCTCCGGGATCTCTATCGTGCACCTTCTTCGATGTGTTGCATAAATTAGTTTTTCATTGAAAACTTACGTCCCGGGAATAACAATATTTTCATGATCACGGATCTAATTTTATTTGACACAACTAGAATTTTTGGTTTCAAATTTGGTAAACTGTTCCAATGTTTCCCAAATTTAACTACAACCTTCTTTGGATATGATCCCAAAACAATTTGCATTGGATTTGGGTTCCTAAGTTTAACGCAGCCGACAAGAGTAGTTGATAATGTAATTTCACCGAGGGGAAGTAGTAACTTTTATTGGGATGGTGTCGCTACTCGCCACCCACTAGTTACCTAGTTAGCTGTATAGGTCCACAAGCTTGGCCTCTATATACTGCATGCATCTTGCTGTTTGTTTTCTTTCGATAATGAGTTAATTCTGATATGGGTCACTCGCTGAAAGTTTGATCAAAACCACATATAGATGGATAATATGGGCAAGTGGGATAGTTCCCCCTACACAAGAATTTGCGTTACCAAAATCTAGTCTAATTGAACATAAAACTGAAAACCAAGACGCATACGAGCATAAATATATGGTGTAGGTGCTAGTCTGAGTTGTAGTTACATTTTATAAGTGTTTGCTTAAATATCAATTTCCAAAATTCTCGTAGATCCTTAATATATATATCATTTGACAAAATATCCATTGGAAATGTAAGTTGTTTGGCAGACCTTGACTTGCTATGAGGTCCACGAGCCTGATTGTCTCAGACCAAAAATTCTAGAGGTCACCATATATATATAATTTTTTTTTTAGAGGTCACCATATATATATATATATATATATATATATATATATATATGGTTTTTAGTGGTCGCCATATATATATATATATATATATATATATATATATATATATATATATATATATATATATATATATATATGGCGACCTCTAAAAAAAATAAAATATTATATATATATATATATATATATATATATATATATATATATATATATATATATATTTTCATCTCTCTTAACTATATAGTTATAACTATATATATATATATATATATATATATATATAGTTATAACTATATAGTTAAGAGAGATGAAAATATATATATATATATATATATATATATATATATATATATATATATATATATATTTTTTTCATCTCTCTTAACTATATATATATATATATATATATATATATATATAGTTAAGAGAGATAAAAATATATATATATATATATATATATATATATATATATATATATATATATATATATATATATATATATATACAGAGAGAGAGAGAGGCAAATGACCTCTAGCCTAGTGGTTAAGAGAGATGAATATATATATATATATATATATATATATATATATATATATATATATATATAGAGAGAGAGAGAGAGAGAGAGAGAGAGAGAGAGAGAGGCAAATGACCTCTAGCCTAGTGGTTAAGAGAGATGCATGCGGCCCAAGTGGTCAGGAGTTCGAGCCCCAGTAGAGAGTTCGCCACAATTATTCATTGCTTCATATATATATATATATATATATATATATATATATATATATATATATATATATATATGAAGCAAATATATATATATATATATATATATATATATATATATATATATATATTTGCTTCATATATATATATATATATATATATATATATATAGAGAGAGAGAGAGAGAGAGAGAGAGAGAGAGATAGAGAGAGAGAGAGTCAAATGACCTCTAGCCTAGTGGTTAAGAGAGATGCATGTGGTCCAAGTGGTCAGGAGTTCGAACCCCAGTGGAGAGTTCGCTACAATTATTCATTGCTTCATATATATATATATATATATATATATATATATATATATATATATATATATATATATATATGTATATATATATAAGAGTTCATTTCTGAACAAAAGTCCTATAGACTCATTCCAATCCTTTAGTCTGCTTAGAAAGTTTTTTTTTTTTTGGTTATAAGATATCAAAATGTCATGTACTAAAATACCAAACAACAAGTCATATAGTCAGACTAAAGAATTTTTTGGTGCAGTTTATCACAGACTTGATATTTTTGTCTACATCTCGTTTCGTATGGAGCTTCACCATCCATTGGGCTCTTTGTTCCTCAAACATGCCCTCATTGGCATAGTCCTGGTCATCCTTCCGCAATGGGGAATCCTTGAAAATATCCTCCTCAACACGATTAAGACTATTCCCTTTTCGCACGTATATCCTTGTCGCTTTTGCCTTCTCGTGGCCTATGACATGCTTCTCTTGACTTACCACTTATCGATATTATGATTCGCCTCCCATCATGAAAGTTTCTCCTTGGAAAAGAACTTTGTACTATCATCGATCTCACTCGGAACATCTTCCTTCTTGAAGGACTTTATCTCGAGCACTGTCAAGTAGGCTGCTCCCTTTTGCTACTCTCCTTAGCTGAATGACAGAGATATGTTTTTCTTTTGATGGCTCACATCGTGCAATACTCACCATGCACGTCTAGCCATTCTTCATAAAGATGATGACTCCCAAATGTGACATCGGAACTGGCTTCAACGTGATAAGAAATTCTGTGCCAAGTATCATCTTGAAGTCGTCCAAAGATATATAATGATAATTAAAATTGGCAACACCCGACCAATGTTCCACATCTTTGCAAACTCATTTTGCTACCCCTGCATGTGGTGCACCTCTGAATTAATGTCTTCATCTTGCTTGAATTATTTTCCAATATTAGTCCTAAGTGACGGACCTTCGCCTCAGAAATGAAGTTATGAGTGGCTATCATTGATGAAACTCGGGATTCCCAGGACCCTTCTTTTGGTGTGCGTATTGATCGATAGAAAGTTAAACAGATCTAATACGTGTTCGAACCCTTCATAGGCGGAAACTAGGGTTCACAAATTATACCTGCGGCGGAAAGGAGATAAGTAATTCCTGGTAATCTCGAGCGGACGACCCCAAGATCTTCTGCACGTATTCCTTCCTCGAGTTGGACGTCGTGTGGGCGACGATCTCCCAACCTTTTCTTCTCCTTGGCAGCCCTCTCTTTCTCTCCTTACGTGAATCACGAATTAAGAGAAAATTTTAGATTTCTGATCAGTAATCTGGAGGCCAGAGAATAGAGGATATATATAGGCTACGGCAGGGACCATGAGGAAAAATTAGGGTTAGGCCTCCTAACGGATCTGGATATCTCGTGTTCAGCCCGAACACACAATCCAGGCCCATTAACAATAGCTCGGTCCACTAATGAGCTATTGTTGCACTACCTCCCTAATCCCAAATTATGTTTGTGGGCTCCTTTTATTATATGCTCGTTTGGCTCCCCATGTTAAGATAGCGTATGTCCGTCGATCAAATTAAGTTACTGACAACTATATTGATTCGACATCTTTTATCCTTAAGTAGCACCGCTCAACTTTATTTGTCATGTCGGATATAATCCACCTGCAGGGTTTACATGACAATCCTTATGACCTCCTTAAGGGGACATCATCAACCCGATGTATCGGGACATAGATTCCATTTATAATCAACAGCCCATCATACATACAATGTTATTACCCAATTCATAGAGGTTGTTGATCCATAATGAATTTCACTCTTTTATGAGTCAAAATAATACACACTGCATATACATGTCCGTTATTATATCCGGGTTAAGAGCACAAGCATCCATAATAACAGAGGTGTTTGTTCTCTTATGTAGTCAGTACAAAGAGAACAACCTCAAGTGGTCATGTTCAATACACACAAAGTGTACTAGTGTAAACCTATAGTCAAGATAGACTAATACCAGATTACACTACAACCTTTCCAATAGATTGTCCAAGTCCATCTAGGTTGTGAACTATTTATATACTCCATAGGGAACTGATAATATGATCTTTTGTGTGACACCACACACCATATTATCTACAATATAGAATATCATATATTTGCATTAACACTTGCAACAAATACAATATGCAAATATTTGCCTATATGATTCTCATTCAAAATTTAAGGAAATAAAGTTACTAAAAAAGTGATGCTTTTAGAATATAACCCTAACAATCTCCCACTTATACTCAAAGCATTGCTTTTCAGTATACTGTTACAAATTTCCCACTTATACTTAAAGCCATGCTGCTACACATCTGACTCCCATTCCCTCAACATGACTATCAAAAGCCTTAGCTGGTAAGCTCTTTGTAAAAGGATCAGCTAGGTTGTCGGCTGATGCTATCTTGATCACAGCAACTTTTCCTTTCTTTACGAAATCTCGTATCAGGTGGTACTTACGCTCAATGTGTTTGTCAGTCTTATGGGCTCGTGGTTCCTTCGAGTTTGCAACTGCACCACTATTATCACAATAAAGTGTAATAGACTTAGGCAACCTAGGTACCACATCCAAGTCCAACAGAAAGTTTCTGAGCTAAATCGCTTCTTTGGCTGCCTCAGAGGCTGCCACATACTCGGCTTCCATAGTGGAATCAGCAATACATTTTTTTCTTGATACTCCTTCACACAATGGCTCCACCTCCCAAAGTAAACACATAACCTGAGGTAGATTTCCTGGAATCCCTATCTGACTGAAAATCTGAGTCTGTATATCCCAAGGGAACTAAACTATCTGCCTGGTAAACTAGCATACACTCTTTAGTCCTTTTCAGGTACTTCAAAATATGCTTTACGGCAGTCCAGTGCTCTTGTCCTGGGTTAGACTGATATCTGCTGACCATGCCTACGGCAAAGCAGATGTCTGGTCTCGTACATAGCATTGCATATATTAAGCTTCCTACTGCTGAAGCATAAGAAACTGCCTTCATATTCTCTATCTCTTTAGGTGTCCTCGGACACTGCTCCTTTGATAGAGCAATTCCATGTCTAAAAGGTAAGAAACTTTTCTTAAAATTTTGCATACTAAAACGAGTTAGTACATTATCGATATAGGAAGCTTGGGATAAGTCCAACATCCTTTTCTTGCGATCTCGTAGAACTTTGATCCCAAGGATGTGACCTACTTCTCCCATCATATCAAACTGTTTGGATAACCATACCATTACATCAGATAACACCTTCACATTGTTTCCAATGAGCAAGATGTTATCCACATAAAGTACTAGGAACACCACCACGTTTCCGCCATACTTTCTGTATACACATGATTCATCCTGACATTGATCAAATCCATATGATTTTATCACCTGATCAAAATATATGTTCCAAGATCTGGAAGCTTGCTTAAGTCCATAAATGGACTTCTTGAGCTTACAAACAAGATACTCCTGACCCTTTTCAATGAACCTGTCTTGTTGCTTCATATAGATGTCTTCCTCAAGACTTCCATTAAGGAAAGCTGTCTTGACATCCATTTGCCAAATCTCATAATCGAGATGAGCTGCAATAGATAAAAGAATTCGGATAGACTTAAGCATGGCTATAGGAGAAAAGGTTTTCTCGTAATCGTTACCCTCTCTTTGAGTAAAACCTTTTGCTACAAGCCGAGCTTTAAAGATTTCAACCTTACCGTCTAATCTTCTTTTTCTCTTATAGACCCACTTGCATCCAATGGCTTTTACACCAACGGGTCGTTCTACAAGCTCCTAGACCTGATTAGAATCCATAGATTCTATTCAGATATCATTGCTTTTTTTCAAGACTCTGCATCTTTATCTTGGAGTGCTTCATTGTAGGTACATGGATCATAATCTTGTTCCTCAGGGACGAAGTCTGATGACTCTCCCAAGAACATATATCTATCAGGTTGTATCATAACCCTCCCACTACGACGAGGCACTATCAGTTGTGGTGTAACATTTGTGACACGTTGTGCAGTTATTTGTGGTTCATCCTCTTGTACTGTTGGTACTGAAGTACTTGGTGTCTCACGTCTCAGTTCTTCTGGAACAACTCTACTTGTGGGTTTATGGTTCATCACATAGTCTTCCTCTAAGAATCGGACATTGGTACTAACAATGACCTTCTGATCCTTAGGACTATAAAATAAACCTCCTTTCGTTCCTCTTGGATAGCCTACGAACAAGCATACTTCTGTACAAGATCCCAACTTATCTGCTTTTCCATTCAGCACATGTGCTGGACTACCCCAAATGCGAACATGTTTCAGACTAGGCTTACGTCCAATCCACAGCTCTGTGGGAGTAAGAGGTACTGACTTAGAAGGAATCAAGTTCAAATATAAGCTGCAGTCTCTAAGGCATATCCCCAAAATAAATCTGGCAAATCCGAATAACTCATCATTGATCTAACCATCTCCATAAGAGTTCTATTCCTTCTTTTGGCTACACCATTCTGCTGGGGCGTTCCAGGTGCAGTCAATTGGGATGCAATCCCAGCCTCTGATAAATAATTCCTAAACTCTCCAAAGAGGTACTCGCCACCACGATCTGATCGTAATGACTTGATACATTTTCTATGACGTTTGTCCGTTTCAGCTTTGTACTCTTTGAATTTCTCAAAGCACTCAGACTTACGGCGCATCAAATAAATGTATCCATACCTTGAATAATCGTCAATAAATGTGACAAAATATTCAAAGCCACCTCTAGCTTGGATAGTCATGGGTCCACACAAATCAGAATGAACCAATTACAACACATCTTTGGCCCTATATCCCTTTACCGTAAAAGGCCTTTTGTCATTTTACCTTCCAAGCAGGATTCACAGACTGGTAGTGCCTCCACTTCCAATGAACTCAAAGGTCCATCTTCAACCAGTCTTTGAATCCTTCTTAGGTTAATGTGCCCCAATCGCAAGTGCCAAAGATATGTTTGGTTCATACAAGAAGATTCTTTTCTCTTATTTAAGTTAGATGACATATTATTCATTTCCATAAGTTGCATTATGGGCGAAATAGAATTAATGACATACAAATTATCAACCAATGCACCAGAACAGATAAAATATTTATTCTTTCTAATAACAATATTGTCATTAAAATAAACTGAATATCCATCCTTAACTAACATAGAAACAGAAACTAAATTCTTTCTAAGTGAAGGTACATAAAGACAATCTCTCAATGTCAAAGACTTATTTCTACCAAAAGATAAAGTAACATCTCCTAATGCAACGACCGATACTTTTGTAGCATCACCCATGAACAAGCATATCTCTCCATCACTGAGCCGTCTGGTTTTCTGGAAACCCTGCAATATATTGCAGACATGATTAGTGGCTCCTGTATCTACACACCATGTGCTGGTAGATAACACCGCTAAACATGTTTCAACTACTAGTAAATGAGATATACCTTCTTTGTTCTCTTGTTTGAGAAGTGGACAATCAGTCTTCCAATGTCCTGACCCTTTGCACTTGAAACATTTGCCTTTCGGCTTTTTCACCGCGCCTTGAGGTCCCATGCCCTTCTTTGCTGAGTTTGCCTGTTTCTGAATGTTATTCTTCTTCTTACTGCCTTTTGGCTTAGAAGTAGAAGCCTTTTCATAAACAAAAATATGACCACTCTGCCTAAAGAGAGATTCAGCATCCTGTAGCTCTTTTGCAAGTTCTGCCAAACTATACAACCTTTTGTTCATGTAATTAAGGCATAAATTGTCAAAACTTTTAGACAGAGTCCCGAGAATGATATCGACCTGGGATTCCCCATCGATTTCAGCTCCAAGGATCTCCATCTCATTCAGATGACCCATCATCTTGAGAACATGATTCCTTACTGGTATACCCTCAGCCATTTTTGTATTCATCAAATATTTCATAGCAAACTACCTAGCTGCTCTACTCTGATGTCCGAAGAGTTCCTTGAGGTTATACATCATGTTATAAGCAGTGGCCATGGCCTGATGCTGATGTTGCAGTACATTTGACATAGATGCCAGAATATAATACCGCGCCATCTCATCTGCCTTTTTTCACTTCTTATAAGCCTCTTTGACCTCTTCATCAGAGTTAGCATCAGGCTTAGGTGGGCATTCCTCAATAAGTACATATTTGTACTCCTCAGCAGTCATAACAATATCTCAATTACGTTTCCAGTCAATATAATTAGGTCCAGTAAGTTTGTTTTCTTTAAGAATCACCATAAGTGGACTGAAAGAACCCATTTTTGAAATCCTGAGAATCACATAAATAAAATTATGTAGGGCAAAAAAAACTTTTTGAATTAACTAAATATTGATTCCCTCAAAACAATAATAAGAAATTCACCAACACCTTGAACACCATGAATTTAGCATGCCACGATAGTGTGGACGTATACAAATTCAACTTTGTTCAAGTAGGTTTTTCTTATTAATTTTACTATCATGTCAACATAACTTTATGACAAATAAAATTAATATGCTGGTCTTGCTCTGGTCATACAAATAATAGTAGTGACTCCGATGGGGAGGATACCATTATTTGTATCTAAGTGTATACCATTACTTAATACTAAGTCTATTACCTTGTAATAAGTTCCTTCAGATGGAGAAGTGAACACATATTAGGTAACTTTCTACAATTATCCCTAAGAAAGTTTGTACTGGTGATCCATAATTATACTCATCCGATATGGAGGAAAGCACTATAGCCAACACGCAAGTATAATTACATCACCTACAAACCAGTAATGGAGACCATAGGATTTAAACTAAATAAATATCCTCTTTCTATTAGTTATTTAACAATGAGGGTTTTTATACTAGTTGATATTATGTCCATGTTGTCCATTATTAATGTAGGCTTGGTTTTTTTTAAAAAACAACCACACAATAATAAACATGCATAATCAGAAAAAGCAAAATGACAAAAATAAGAGAAAATATCTAACTATTATGGTCATCTTTGCTACTCCGTCCTCAACCATCCGAATCCAAAATCTGGCGCTGCGCAGATTTATTCGGGGTTCGACCTGTCCGGTCAGGTCGCGGGATTCGGGGCTTAAAACCAGCATCTGTCTGCCTCTGGACTGCTTAAAACTAGCATCTCGTCCGACGTCAGAAACAGCTACCACCGCCATCACGATTGATCAAAAATAATTAAAATTACATCAATCCTATGCCTCCCGAAGGAGTCCACACATAATCTAGATTGCAAAATTAAAATAATAAGCACGATCAACCCTCGTGATTTTAATTACATCTACTGCAATAACAACATCCACGACATGTCTGTGGTTTAAACAACATAATCAAAAACATGCATTGGACCAAAATAGTTGGATCTAAGATGCCTGCAAAATCGAGTTAGAACAGATCTACATCTACCGACTATCATACAGCGCAGGTTTTATTGGACAACATAGACGTATCAATCAATACGTAGATCCAAAGTGGCTCTGATACCAATTGATGGAGTTGGGGATTCCCAGGACCCTTTCTTTGGTGTGCGTATTGATCGATAGAAAGTTAAACAGATCTAATACGTGTTCGAACACTTCATAGGCGGAAACTAGGGTTCACAAATTATACCTGCGGCGGAAAGGAGACAAGTAATTCCTGGCAATCTTGAGCGGACGACCCCAAGATCTTCTGCACGTATTCCTTCCTCGAGTTGGACGTCGTGTAGGCGACGATCTCCCAACATTTTCTTCTCCTTGACAGCCCTCTCTTTCTCTCCTAACGTGAATCACGAATTTAGAGAAAATTTTAGATTTCTGATCAGTAATCTGGCGGCCAGAGAATAGAGGATATATATATAGGCTACGGCAGGGATCATGAGGAGAAATTAGGGTTAGTCCTCCTAACGGATCTGGATATCCCGTGTTCAGTCCGAACACACAATCCAGGCCCATTAACAATAGCTCGGTCCACTAATGAGCTATTGTTGCACTACCTCCCTAATCCTAAATTATGTTTGTGGGCTCCTTTTATTATATGCTCGTTTGGCTCCCCATGTTAAGATAGCATATGTCCGTCGATCAAATTAAGTTACTGACAACTATATTGATTCGACATCTTTTATCCTTAAGTAGTACCGCTCAACTTTATTTGTCATGTCGGATATAATCCACCTGCAGGGTTTACATGACAATCCTTATGAGCTCCTTAAGGGGACATCATCAACCCGATGTATCGGGACATAGATTTTATTTATAATCAACAGCCCATCATACATACAATGTTATTATCCAATTCATAGAGGTTGTTGATCCATAATGAATCTTACTCTTTTATGAGTCAAAATAATGCACACTGCATATACATGTCCGTTATTATATCCGGGTTAAGAGCACAAGCATCCATAATAATAGAGGTGTTTGTTCTCTTATGTAGTCAGTACAAAGAGAACAATCTCAAGTGGTCCTGTTCAATACACAAAGTGTACTAGTGTAAACCTATAGTCAAGATAGACTAATACTAGATTACACTAGAACCTTTCCAATAGATTGTCCAAGTCCATCTAGGTTGTGAACTATTTATATACTCCATAGGAAACTGATAATATGATCTTCTGTGTGACACCAATACCATATTATCTACAATATAGAATATCAGACTTTTGCATTAACACTTGCAACAAATACAATATGCAAACATTTGCCCATATGATTCTCATTCAAAATTTAAGGAAATAAGGTTACTAAAAAAGTGATGCTTTTAATATACAATCCTAACAATCATATCTACCAATGCATGTGTGCTCATGTCATTGATCTGCATATCAATGTATATAAGATCCCTTCTCGTAGTCTTTGACAAAATAAACATGGCCTTAACGGTATTAGAGTACGTAAAAGCAACACTCCCATGTGCCCTGTCACTTCGTACTCCTCGTCCTCCACCTACTCCCTTCAAATGATATTGACACATTTACTCCTATTCTAGCACTCCAAAGCAGTTATTTTTCCTACGTATATATGAAGTATGAAATTATCACTTGGGTTTGGCATTTTTACGCTTTTTCTCTCGGAAGGACCCTCCTTAGGAGAGCTGTCCTCTCATCCACCAATCGTCTTGGTGAACTTTGGCTTGGCCTTGGCTTTGTTATTATTCCACCTGTACTCGAGGAGCCTCTCGATAGCTGTTACAACAACATTCAAGTCTTGCACCCTCTATTACTACATTTTTGAGCCACCCACGATTGAAGTCTATCGGGGAAGAAGAACAATCAACCTTCCTCTCCCATGTTAGATATTGTGAGTATAAAGCGTACAAACTCCTCGATGTACTGTTTGAATGTCCAGGTGTGATTGAGTTGCCACAAGTTCTGCCATGCTGCGAACCCTACATTCTATGTATAGACCAAGTCTTGACCTCTTTCTAGATATTCTCATAGGCCTCATAAGAGCACAAATCATTCTTTCTTTTCGTGCACCTATGACACCAGTACAATATCGCATCATTGAAGTAAAGTGAAGAATTGTTTTCCTTCTTGGCCCCATCCTCGATGAACAATGCCTTGAAGTATCGCTCCATGTTTTATAAGAAGTTTTTCCACTTCTTTGGCATCTCAAACCCTACTGAGAGTTTCGCCTTGGGGATCTTCCTCCTCTGTGCCTTCTTTCTCGAAGGTCCACCGTTTATGACAACCATTCTAAAATAGCTAGTTTGGACTTGAGTTCTCCACAAATTTTGACTACGGCCTTTAGCTCCTCGGAGTGTCCCGGACCTTCCCGGGTAAGTCCTCAATCTTCGCATGATATGCCTTGAGCTCTTCCTCAAATGCATATCGGATCTCTTGAATTTGCACCCAGAATATCGTCATGGATGAAGCGACGTCACTCTCGAGCCCAGCATTGAACTCATCTAGCCTTGTGTTGCTTTGCTCTGTGGATTTATGCATCCATATGTCCCTCAAACCTATATCGAATACCTCAAGGTGTTCAACAAGATTGGCAAGGGTACGCTCCACGTAGGCTCCTTGCTCTTTCCTCTCTTGTTGGTCTTGGCATTCTTTTCTTAGGCGACGCAAGCCTCTCATAGACATTCTCGTCGACATGAAACCAATTAACCTTCGCTCGGACTTAGTATTTTTGCCTATACCTCATTCCGCACGGAGCACGAACTTTCTCATTGAAGATCTGTGAAATCATTTTCCAAATGCTTAGCTAAATCGCCAAGATAAAAATAAGAAATATGGAGCAAATGAGAGATTGTAATATTGAAAACTTTACTATATTATATAGACTTTACAAATTCTAGAAAATGAGACTGCAACTTTATTTATAGGGTCTCAATGGCCTTACAAGAAACTCCTAAGCCTAAGATACTTACATGATGAGAATATTCTATAACTTCTAGAAACTTAGGGTAATCTCATGAGAGTTTAAGAGAACCCCACCATTCTCAGAAAAAATCTATAGCCTTCCAACTAAACCCCTACACTTGTAACATCATCTCGGTGGTGTAAAAAATTTTGTGCATGATAACTCGATGTCAAAATCGTCTCCAATTCTACCGCTCTAACAATATGATGCTCTCAACTCCTTTATCCTTCCGTCGTTGTCAATATCCTCTGTCGATTTCACTCTCTCATGCCTTTGAGAAAACATTTGCTGGCCTAAGGATATTTTTTCCTTTTTATCATTATTATCTACTCCCAACATTGTTAACTTTCTTTTTATTTATTTGTCTAGAACATCAATTTTTATTTTTTTGATTTGGAACATGCATCGTAAGTTTATCAGTATTTCATTATGAAATATATTATTTTCGATATTTTGTTATTGTTTACTACTTTTATTTTTTGTGTGTTGATAATACTACTGTGTTATTGTCCATGGAAAAAAGATTATATGAATCTTTTGCTTTGAGGTATTGTTTGGAAATGGGAGAAAATGAGGGAAGAAAAAAGTTGAGAAGAAAATCAAAAGTGATGGCGTTTGGAAAAGAGGGAGGAGAAATAGAGGAGAGGAATTTGAGAAAAAAATTATGTAGGTCCCACTTAATTTTTTTTTCCCCCAAGAATGGAAGAAAGATGGAGAGAGACGATGGAATTTTGGAAGAGTGTACCCAACTACCCTTCAAAAGATAAGTATAAAATAAAATATTCTAAGTTACGAGTTAAATCGTTTGAGAAAATCAAAAGCTAAATAGTAATCGTATCTTAATCTTTATCCTAAAAAATAATTTTTTGTTTCGTTTTTCCTTCCTCTACTTTTTAGTCATCCAAATAAGAGAAGTAAAAAATAATAATTTTACTATCATTTTACTTTCCTTTATTTATTTTCCTCCATAAATATTTGTTCCCCCTCTATAAAAGTTCCCAAATATATGGTTACTAAATTCGTCTCAAGGTCTCAAAATCTGAAGTGATAAGCTTTCACCTCACTCCAATAAACTAGAGTGGGCAATTAAGGAGCTAGAAGTGCAGTACCTTGTTAGCAATTCGGCAAACGGAAAAAATTCGGAACGACAAAAGTACGAGTATTAATCGGCACAATATAAATACGGTCAAAAATTCGTCTAACGAAAAACATTCGGATCAGATTTAATTCTGTTTAGTACGTTTCATATGAACCAATTCGGCACTAAAAATTCGAGATATATATAGGGCCCACCCACCTCTACTCCTTCATAAATAAGGGTTCAATGTGAGAATAAGAAGATGTTGGATGATGGAATTGTGCCAGTCTTAATATCTAATAGCACCAAGAGTCAAGAAAGTCAAGGTTGTTGGGTTTCTTGGTCACATTTTTTTGGCCAATTTTTTTAAAATTCGTACGGTACGTGTTTAAAACGCCACAGGCTTAAAATTCGCGTACAAATCCGAATGTTTCAAAAGTACGTAAGTATTATATGTTTATGTAAGATACGAAAAAATTCGCATATAATACGTGTTTTATTCCGGTGATTGCTAACAAGGGTGCAGTAAGGAACAAACAACTGGGCGGTGAGCAAAGACAGGGTTAGGTAGAAGACGCCTGTCAGCGAGTATCGACATTTCACGGGGATGGTGTATCACATAGACAAGAGTAACATGGTTTCCTATAAATGCGGACAAATAAACTCTATACTTATTTATTGCCACTCTTTCATCCCATATAAATGCCGACAAATAGAATTCACGTGATACTCTTACTCTTCTCTTCTTGTATATCTATCTATCATATATGTATATAAATGAATAATTGTTCACTACAGAGTAGTAGTGAGTAGAGGCTGGGAACATCATCTCTCTCCGCCAGACCTACGGGAGGGACTCTCTTTCCCGAACAACAAATTAAGGTGAGAGTGACTCCTTTCTTTTCTTTTCTTTTTCTCAAATCTCTTATCTTCTCTGCATGGCTTACTTAAATTTTTGTTTTCCGGGGATTCATAATGTCTTTATTTGCGATATTCCTCTCTCTTAGTTTTAAAATTTGTAACTCTTCCGTTTTACTGGATAGACAAATTTATTTAAGACTCGAATTTGTAAGACCATTCTCATATTTCGAGTGGAAAATCATTTGCATCACAATCTTGGAAGCAAATATACTTCAAAAAAAATCTGAATCATGTTGAGTCGTACGAATAATAAATAGGTATTGACATACCACAAACACTTTAAAATATACCTAGAATACTTAAATATGAATCTATTGTATCCATGTCATCGTGTCTGTACAAGAAATTTCTAACCTAGTTTAGATGGAATTCAATTCTTTTTTCAGTAATTTTCTCTCGTCTATTGGTGCTGGCGATACTGGTATATAGTCATTGCTGGATTTCTGGTGATAATGTATCTAATGACTTGCATCAAATCTAGAATTTTCCAAATGTATATATGGACATTATGTTTAAAGTTGCAGTTTTGTAGATTTTCAGCAAATGACGACACTTTCCATCTATTTTTATTCCGTGGAAGGATTCTCGTATCTATTCTACTATATAATAGGAAAACTTAGATGGTGAAACTTTTGAATTCCGAAAATACCCTTACATACTTATACTAATTAAAAATAGTTCATTAATCTATTCTACTATATAATAGGAAAACTTAGATGGTGAAATTTTTGAATTTTAAAAATACCCTTACATACTTATACTAATTAAAAATAGTTCATTAATTTTAATAAGGACAACTTAGTAATTAGAAAGACTACCCTTTGGTCTTCTTAAAAAGTCTTTCTAAACTAATTAAAAAATGTTAAAATACGTGCAAGGCAGGTGCACATATGCTAGTTTCAATAGAGATGAAGAATGGAAGTAACTTATTCTTCATTTTCTAGGAAGTAAATATACTCCAAAAATCTGGATCATATACTATTTTGTGGAATGCATATTGGACATGTGTCAGACACACCATTAACTTTTTAAAAATATATTAGCACACATCAAATCAGATGTCATGTCCAATTATTCATATCTTTACTGTGTCATCTAGTAGTCGTATCCATATCCGTGCAAAATAGGTCATATTGTTATTGCCGGTTACAAAAAATCGTACAAAAAGTGGTATAATATGGAACACAACACGTAGATTACAACTAGGAATTAAAGATACCAAGCTGCTGGAAATAGAAAGCTTAGAAAATGCAACTAAGTTGCTACAAGAAGAAACATAAGAAGAAAGGTTGATGGGATGATGACGATCACCGTTGCTCAAAGTAAGATCCGACCATTTTTCGTCGACCTGCTTCCAGAAACTAACAAGTTAATAGACTTAAACTTTTGGTATGATCATTTGTCACCTTCAGAAATTGGACATTGCTCGGACAAAACTTCATGGCTTCACTACTGCTGCAAACGCTCCTCTCATTGCACATATTCTCACGTCTTCTACCAAGTGAAAAAAGAGAGAGAGAATATATAGGGGAGCCAAGGCCCTACTTGCTATAACCACCTATGGACAAATAATCAAGGGAACAACTCTCTATTACGTGGACAGTTACAACAATAACTTCCATAAGTGGGGAGTTATGAAGTTGAAACGCCCATGCTGAATCAGCCAAACTGGAATCCAGTTTTAGTTGGAGCAAGAGACATGCTAGAACCCAGGTCCAGTGGGAGCATTGGTCGCGTTGGAACGCTGGCCTGTTGGAACAACTGGCCATGATGGACTGCTAGAACCACTGGGCCGCTAGACTAGTTGCGCATGTTGAACCACCTTGCACCGCTAGACCCTGATGTACCCTGCTTCACCACGCAGGAACATGCCTTGAACTGGCGTTGAATGGCGCAATGATGCACAAAAGTTCTAACTCGCGTCCGATGCATATGTGCGAAGTGCAAAATGTACCATCAAAGTGCCTCTTTGCCTATGCTCGTGTCCAAATCCGAATATGAGTCTGAGTCTAAGTTTGAGTCCGAGTCCAAGTCTGAGTCGTTATGCCCCTTCAGCCATTGCTCCAAAGGGAAATTCCAAAGAAATGGGTGACAAAAACCAATGTTTCTTGGAGAATTTTAACCCTGTACGCTAGTAAATGTCATGTCCTGACCCACCGAATCGTTCATCCTCGCTTTGATTTAACTGAATCGATCGTACTCGCTAGAATGTAATGTCGTACAAGTTTGGAGACAAGACAAGATGATTCAAGCTTAAAATGGTTATCTCAATTCAAATATTCACAACAGAAGAAAGCAGGGTCACATTGAAGTTACACAAAGTATATAAAATAATTTTTATTATTAAATAAGTAGCAGAATATAAAGGCTTTTAATAGCCCCAATTGAATATGCTAAATTGGCTTACAACATTCATGATCTCTCTAGCCCACAAAGGATCTTGACATTCCATACATCATGTCTTATATATCTCGGCCGCATCATCCTGTTGCAATCCAAGCCCGATGCCTCAACACATCCAAGTTGCTTCAGTACCTGAGGGATTGGGGATCAGTACACATCTCATAATGGTGCACAAAAATTCCATTCGCCTAAACCGACACTTAAGTTATATTGTGAATCATGCAGCTTAATTTGTGATATTTCTATCTTTGCTTTAGGATTAGTTTCATGGCATATTATAAGTAGTGTACTCATGGTAAACATGTTATCTTGATAGCATATGCAGATTAGTAACATATCAAAAATTCATCGCCTTGCGGCAAATTCTTACCAACGTCAATGCACTCACCCTTGCGCTGATGTAAGATGATTACTTACCATCCATCCTTCCCTGTCATGTTAAATGATATTTGTGCAGGACCTGTGTTACTGCACTCAGCCCACTAGCACCTGTCTATATGAAGGCTATTAGTTCATATTACACCATGAAGTACTATAATATGGCCATTGCGATACGCCCTTTCAACCTGGGCTACGAACCCTACTGAAGGTCCCGTAATGCCTTATGCCAAAGCACAAAACTCACTTCCCCTAGGTTGGACGTTTCCCGGTCCCGGCGATATAGTCTCAAGGAAGCCATACATTGTGCACAAGTTGTCCATGACCATGCAATATGCGTGAACAATTTATAAACCTATAAGACATAAGCATGATAATAGATAGATAACAGTATTCACATCTCAACTCGTGTTTCCATACTTCATCTCATAACATTCTGGCATCTCATGCTATCATATGACATTTTAACATCTCGTGTCATCATCACATATTCGATCAGTATTTCAATCGGCATTTATGCCCAACTCAGTCTTCCAATAAATGACCGAAGGCTCCGAACATTCTGAGGCAACATGTCATATTCAACAGTTTCATTCACTTTGCTTATGAAGCTTATCATTTGCATATCAGCAGTTCAGTAGTATTTGTGCCACAACTTCTCACTTTTTTTGACGAAGCATACCTTTCTATGTACGACAATTTTTGTAGCATTGTTCCACAGCTACCCACTTCACGTACGAAGCCATATTTAATAAGTTGTGTGCATATATGCTCACTTCGATTTAGTTATTCTCTATTCTTCGATTCGTGCATTCGATGCACGCCTCGACACAGTCTTTTAATGTTCTATGACTTGATGTTCATTTTCCTCCGAGTCGTGCACTTGATGCATGCCTTGATATAGTTCTTTCAATGTTTTATGACTTAGTGTTCATTGCCCTCTAAATGTGCATGAGAGCACACTTCGATGGAGTATTCGATGTTATATGGCTCATGCACTTGATGTACTTGTCGATGTACTGATTCGATGTTCTAAGGTGACTCGTGCATTTGATGCATGTTTACTTCAATTGTTCAATGTTCTTAGTATTCGATACATACTATGATTTTTACTTATCTGAGCCACACCCGTGGACTTGATAATGTAACTTAGCATACAAGTTACATTTTATTTAGGCATGATAGAGTATAAAAGAAGGGTCAGAGTCCTCCCACCTTTGCCGATTCGTCCATCATTTCGTCGAGCCGATGAAGCTCGATTCCTTAACTTTGTTCCACGGCCAACTCATCTGACTTAGCCATCTGAGCACTTCGTGCTCCTTTGAATTACTCGACCGATTCGATCTATCGTGCCTATATCTCAGCCCGTTGCAAGGCGATAATTTAAACTTTGGTGGACTCCGTTGCAAATAAGGCAAAAGTTCGACCTCAAATAATTCAACATAAAAGCCTGCACATGAAACTAACTCAATTAATACTTTATTCAAATCAACTTAACACTTGCATCGATACTTATTCGAACCAGCTTAATATTTCTCCGGGTCGCTTAACTTTTTCTAGTTAACGACTCAAAGTAATGCACCGTGTGGAGTGGTACATTACATTAAAATGCCCCACCATATCAACCACATAGGATATAACTCAACATATATACAAGACAACAAAAGAAGAACCTCATATTGAAATACACACTTGAAATTTTCTGATGGATGATATGGGACATTCTCTAGAGTAATTTCAAATAAAACCAAACAATCACCCACATATTTTAATATATGGGATGAGAGTTCCTTAAAGTGACTGCAAATCATGTATTAGAATAGATCTCGCTTATGACTTAAATCTTCCAACATGGTTCAAACAATAGTACAATACAAAATTGACTAAGCCTGAATTGAGTAACATAAAAATTATTATTCCCACTCATACAATAACACAATTGTGCCTCTGGTCACATATTAAAGGTCCTGTGCTGAACTGGTATCTATGCATGTATCTTGAATATCTACAAGTTTACCCTCAATAGACAACTTGTATCTTTGTTCATACACATAGGTGAGTTTTTAGAGAGTTTAAACTTCCCAACATGAGGCATTTTACTTCCTTGTGGTGCTACGTCACTATGACATGACCTGATGCCAAAGGTCCAACCTCTTGGTGGTGTCATTCCATAATAGCATAAGGTCATAGTCTCTTTGTAGTATTGTACTACTACTCTCTGTCTTTCAGCATGCGGCTACATGCCTCTATGTGGTGTTACGTCATTATGACATGGTCCAAAGTCGATATTCCCTCTCATGTGATGTTACACCACTGTAGCTTGGGATACTTGCTCCTTTATAGTGCTGAGCTAGCCATCCATGCTTCCTGTAAAACACATCAAGCATTTTGAATGCTCAAGAATTTATTAAGGCATAAATTTATCCTCCCGCACGACTTGATCCTTATTTAAAGCAAACAATAGACAATAGAGGTACTAGGATACAATCCCAATAATGTCAACAATGACTAACCTCTATAGTTGATATTTTCCAATCATGATCATTCTTTGAACCGAAAGAAAAATGTATAGTAGATTTTCTTTGAACTAATAGCATAATAATTTATGGTATAATTACAAAGATATTACATCAGAACTCCTTAAAGCCTATTTTCTTTGATGTGTCATCAACCGACTGATACATAAGGCCTTTGGTGAATGGATTCACTAGATTCTTTTGTCTTCGAACATCAACTACTACAATGTTGTCATCTTTGATATGTTCATTCAATAATGTGTGAAGAAGTCTCACCGCCATTTTCTTACCATTGAAGAGATCATTGATGCCACTGTTATAGTCGCCTAGTTGTCGCAATTTATTGGTTAGCTGAAATTTGTGCAACAGTTAGAGTAAGATCATATATAAGATTCTGAATCCATTCTGCTTCATATGATGCAGCAGCTAGAGCATAGAACACAGACTTGTAGGTGAGTGGGAGATTAAAATTTATTTCTTTGACTTTTACGATATAGCAGCTCCACCCATGAAGAAGATAAATCCTCATATGGAACTTTTGCTCTCCTCTAATAAGCACCAGCTAACATCGCTGAAGCCTTCTACCACAGTCGAGTAACCATTGTAGTAAGTGCAAACTTCTGAGTCTTTCTTTAGATATCTTATAATTCTTTTCTAGTGAATCGGATCAACATTCTTATGGCGAAAGCATTGTTAGGTCTAGTGGCTCTCATACCACACATTAAACTTCCAATGACGCTTGAGTACTCCAACTTCCTAATTTTTTTTCTTAAATTTGACATCATCTTCTTGTCACACATATAAGGATATCAACTCTAGCAAGATACTTGTATATATAACATGTGAGCATCTTTTTTACGTAGTGAGCTTGTGAAATAGCAAGCTCAACTTCTATCTGGATGATCTTTATCTCAAAGATAACATCGACATCTTCCATGTCCTTGAAACTGAAATTGGATGAGAGGAACTTCTTTGTATCTATGATGCTATCTAGATCTGTACCCGGGATTAGTCTATCATCCACATGGAGACACTTAATAACCCCTCTGCCATCAAAACCTTGGTGTATATACACTTATTTGTCTCATCGGCCATGTAGTCATTTGATCTAATAACTTTATTTAACTTATTTTACCGCATCTTGGGAGCTTCCTTTAGACCGTACAGAGTTTTTTTTTCAACTTGCATACTTTGTCTTCAATCTCCTTGACGATAAAACCTTTTAGTTACTTCATGTAAATCTTTTAGGTCAGATCTCCATTCAGGAATATTGTTTTGACATCTATCTGGTGAATCACTAGCTTGTGAATTGCACCCAATGTAATAAGCATCCTGATAGTTGTCATCCGTACAATTGGAGCATAGGTATCAAAGTAGTCGATCTTCTGTTTTTGAAAAAAATCTTTTGCCACCATCAGTCTTGAACTTATCGGTAGCTCCATCAGATTTCATTTCTTTTTGAAGATCCATTTGTATTTGATGGGTTTTGCTCCTTCAAGTAAATTAACTAACACCCAAGTATTGTTGGATGTTTTGGAATCAATCTCATCAGTTATTGCCTCATCACATAAAATAATATCTCTGATCTTCATCGCCTCATCATAAGTAAATGGATCTACTTCCACCTAATAGGTTACAAAATTTTCCTAAAATCATTCGGCCTCGTCACTCACTTTGAAGGTGGCTCAACGAGTACTAGTTCAGAAAGTGCATCTTCAATTACAACTTCTTATTGGACTACAACATTTTTGGAACTGCTAGCATAATCGGTGTTTAAAGTGTTCTTTGGTAAATCCATAAGAACAATGTTCTTGTGCTTGGCAAACTTATTCTCAAAATTTTGAGAACAATGTGCTTGTGCTTGGCAAACTTATTCTCAAAATTTTGAATCACAATATTCAATAGTCTGATTGGATTCAAGATCAAGGAACCTATGAGCATCACTTTTCTCGACATAATCCAAAAATATAGCCTTTGTAGTCTTCGTTCCCAATTTTTTAACCTTTATGTTAGAAAACTTCACATAAGCCAGACAACCTAACACTTGAATGACATTCAAGTTAGGTACAACATTAAACCAGAGTTCATAAGGAGTATATCTGATTGTGCAAACGATACTTTATTAATAATAAAAATGGTCATCAGTGCAACTTCTCTCCAGAAGTAGTTTGGAAGATCTTTTGTGAACAACATGGAGTTCATCATCTCCGTTAGATTATGGTTCTTCCTTTTTGCTACTCCATTATATTGGGGGGAATGCGAAGCAGTCATTTCATTGATAATTTTTCAGAATTATGTAAATTCAAGAGAAAGATACTCTCCATCTTGATTGCTTCTGAGTTTATTGAGTTGTTTCCCTGTTTGACGTTTGACGTTCGGCTTCTGCCTTAAAGTCTTTAAATTCTTAAATGCTTCATCTTTAGATTTAGAAGATAGACAAGATCGTACTTCAATAAGTTATCGATGAAGGTTATAAAATACTTTATCTCATTTTTTTTGAAAAAGTGCTTGAAGTTACAAATATCTATAGTGTACAATCTTTAGAAGATATGTACTTTAGTTCACCAGCTTGAAATACTTTCTTATAATTTTAGTCTGCACATAGACTTCACATCTTGTTTATTCTTTTACAAAGAACATGTCCTAGTCTATTGTGCCATAACTCAAGAGAATAATCAGAAACATGCACTTCATTAATCATATTCAATATATGTTATAATATGAAGTTTTATCAATCATTTGCTACAGAAAGCTTTTTCGAAGTATGCTAATTTATAGGACATCACCATTTGGTATGCATTAATGTCCATCCTCAAGCCTGCGTTGCATCTCAGACTTCCAGAAATTATGTTTTTGGCTATTATAGGGACATATTTCACATCCTTTAGAGTAACTGACTTTTCCAAAGTTAGTTTCAGCACTATTGACCCAATTCCCAATACTTTATATTGAGATTTGTTCGCCATCTCATATGTCGGTTCATATATGCTGAATAGGTATCTTTCTTAGTATACACATGGAAAGATGCACCTGTGTCTGTAGTGCCTCGTCCCGAAGTCAATCGGAGGAATCGAAACGCCGACGGCGTTGGAACTTAGCCTTGCAACGGCTGCTCGAAGGCTCGCTCGGTCAAGGCGACTCCTCGCTCAGGTGGGGTAGTTTCGGTGAACTTGCCTTATCTTAGTCTTCACTTAATAAATCGCATGTTTTCAACTTGCACAAGTAGGCTAATGTAAAAGCTACGAACGCACATAGCTAAGGGAATAATCCTGACGGATTGGAATATCTTAGAACATAAAAATGGTCCCATGGTCTGCTTAGAAGTCGGCTCAACGTGCTTTCAAATAACACTCGATCCTTCGTTCCCGTGGCTTGGGAGAAGAAATTGGCCTAAGTTGCTAAATTGTCCCGATACTCGAATAAGTCTAAGTCATAGGCGTCGCCCGCTTGAATGCTTGATAAAGCATGCACTGTCCCGTCGTTTTACCCAACGCTTGTATTTTCCTGAGTCATAGGCGTCGCCCGCATGAATGCTTGAAAATGCATGCACGGTCCCGTCGTCCAAGGCTTGGCACAGCCTTCGCACGTCCCGCGAATTAAGTCATCTTGTACGACTGTTGGCTTATGTCTAGGCACCCGAGAACTTGGTTGTTCAAGTCGAACGCGTGCACGGCCCGTCCTCTCGATGTGAAGCTCAGCATAGCCTTTGCTCATCGAGTCGTTGCCCAAATAAGTTAGACAAGTCTCGTGCTAGGCTATCGAAGCCATTTCTAGCATTGTCCCGCTCTATCTGCGATTGTCAAGTCGTGTAGTCCCATGGAAACAAGGCTCGTTGTATAAAGTATATGACTTGAGCGATAACATTGCCTATAGAACCAGGTCTGTCTAAGGCACGGGCTACGGTGGATTTAGTAAAGAGTATGCCACGATCAAAGGAAGTCCACGCGACTGGTTGTCGCCGAGATTGATCCAGCTACTTGGGAGTCTCACTATGCCTCGATAAGGAAACACGCGAGATCGATCCCGCTACTTGGGAGTCTCACTAAGTCTTGATAAGTCTCGCACACGAGATCATCCCGCTACTTGGGAGTCTCGCTTAGTCTTGATAAGTCCCTTACACGAGATCGGTCCCGCTACTCGGGAGTCTCGCTATGTCTTGAAAGAAAACACACGAGATCGGTCCCGCGGCTTGGGAGTCTCGATAGAAAGAGGAAAAACATGGTCATGAATAAGGAATGGTTGGATAGATCGAGTTGAGTCTTGCATGGTCATTGGACAACTTGCGTGCAAGGGGAATCCCTCGACCGATCACCGGAGTGCCGGGATCAAGTCGGTCTAGGAGGGAAAGACAGATACCGTACGGCCTTCAACGACGGTACGACTCATTAGAAGTGAACCGTTACGGTATACTCTACGGGACCATTCGATGGGGCTCGTACCTCCATACGAAGGGGTCACCGTGAGCCAAAGATCCAAGATAGCTTGACATTGCTAGTGACCACTCATATAGATGGGTCGGCAGAGTAGCGGCACACTACGTGTATGCCTTTGGATTGGGTCTAGAACTTGAATGCAGTTCTAGTCGGTAACACAATGCCTGGGCCTAAGATTGGGCTGCAGCATAGGCACCGTGCTTGGCACGATATGTGGCGTCGGGATGTTCATGAAGTCGATATTATGTTTCACAAGTCTTGTCTAAGTTAGCAAATGAGTCGAACAGGAAGGCTGCAAGGCGGTAGCATCATAAGTCTTGATAAGTTGTGAGGCGCAGCCTCAATCTTGAATTACGAACAAGTTTAAGCAAGGTCTAGAGGCACGACCTGCACGAGTCGTCCCGTTGTCATCTTTGGCATTTGAATTGTTGGCACGCGAATCGTTCTAGTGAACTTAAGTGAAAGTCTTGGCACGGCCGAGTTTGCATAAGTTGCCCCTCGGCTAAGTACTGTCTTAAATACGTTGAAGTCACAAATAGAGTATGGCACGACCCTGCCGTCCCGAGTTAAAGTTCGGTCTAGTACCTAAGTGATGAGGCACTGCCTCGATCGAAATACACGTTGGCATTATAGCACGACCATGTCGTTGCACGTCGGGTTGGTCAGACGTCGTAGTCTTAAAAATTGATCTTAAGGCAAGACTAGAAAGACAATTGAAAGGGACTTGTATTGCACAAAGTAAAATAAACGTGTCGGTTTTGTATGGGTGGGCGAGGAGCTCACTCCACCAGTACAGTTGAGTACTGACACCCACACAGCTTTTCATGTGCAGGCACATGTAGAATCTCGTGGCGCAGACCTCGCTTCGATGCGTCGATTCTCGGAGTCCTTTGGCGAGTTAAAGCGTGTGGCCGCGTGAACTCAAAACTTATACGGGACATAATGTATGGACATCGCCTTCCGAAGCTTCCACTGGATTCAAGTTTTATATCGAGAGATGAGAGAGAGGAGAGTGACTTATATATTGAGAGAAAAGCGAGTATGAGAGACTTGTAATCATGGCCTTGCGCCTATTGAAATTTGAATGTTCAATATCAATAAAGAGTTCTTTTGAATAACTTGTGTCCTGTCTTTAAATTTCTGCTGCATGTTCAATATTTCTGCTTGGGATTTCTGTGCGACGACCCCGTCGCCGCCAGTGTATTCGGCCGTTATGAAACTGCCTTACACGAGTGCAGTCTAGGCTCGTGCGGCATCACGCCTTAGCAAGGACGATCGCTCCTACGGGAGTGGGACGTGACATAATGGTATCAGATCACAGCTTTACGTCCTTGGACTTCAAGTCGAATTTCTCAGTTTTGAAAGCTCGTTCATGTAAAAGAAGTGTGCTCTCTCTCTCGAATGTCCATCGGCATGTCCATACAATAAGTCTAAGTATTTTCAAAAGCTCGTATAAGCGTTCACTCGAACGCATCGTTAGGCTATTGTCGAATGCATCGGTAGACCTTTGTGCCGAACGGTGTCAAACTTGTCTTGATAGAAGACATGTGCTAAAGTTAGCAAGTCGCATGCGTGCCTAACTAGCCTTGCGTCGACCAAGCAAATGAGCATGTAAACTCGAATAAAAGTCTGCACGGGATAGCTATGCACACGGCCTTTTGGCTAAGTTGGGCCGCGTGTCGCGTACCTCGACCTTTTGATGCAAACGAGTTGCGAGCGATATCAAGTACCGCTTGGTCGGGAACAAAGCTACACTTAGAGTGTCTATCGATAGGAACGCTATCGAGTTAACGCTTAGGTGTACACAGAAGATTGATTTGGATTTTGAGGAATAGTGCAATCGACCTAGCGCGTCGATACGACGTGAGCGATTACGCTCGAGATTCGTCGAACGAATCTGAAAGATGTCTTAGCGAGTAATGCGAATGTGATTGAGGACTAGATCAGATGGCTCGAATCCGAGTGGTGTATGGTTTGTCTTGGAATTCATTCGAGCAAAAATTGAGGATTTTGAGTAACAACGAGTATGCCGACGAGGCGATGCGATCGCGTAAAGCCTTAGAACGCATCACGCATAGTTGGTCGTGACTTCGAATGTCTCGAACGAGATGTCGTTCGGACAACTTGTGAATAGGCAACACGAGTTAGAAAACGAATCGGAACGATGAATGAAAGTAAATGTCTTGATCGAGGAAACTTAGAGGATCGTGCTTGGGATTTCGGATTGAATCAAATGGAATTGTGGTATATCCAGTTCGGACAATAGCATCAGTTGCACGACTCGAAATTGGTTGCAAAGGAAGATCGTCAGGTTACGCATATCGTCGATGGTATTGAGACGTATAAAAGATCGATATACGATAACTTGGGGTACTCTGACTCGACGAATGACGATCGTGCAAATGTTATTGTTCTGCTGGATGCTATCCTCAGAATATTGAAATGTGTCGAGGAAAATATAGACTTGGCTTGAGAATTTTCTAGTTGAACGAATGACAAACGGACTATCGAATTGAGATCTTGGCTTGGATGAAAAATAAAAATGTTTGGATTGCTTCGACGATAACCACAATGTTGACGTTCTTGTCTTATGCGAGCGCAACTCTAGCCTCGCACATGGACACGCCGATTAGGGCGATCATTCCGCATGAGCGCCAGTATGGTGATTCATACAGCGGGGGTGATCGAACTTGTATGGCATGGCAATTCGTATGTTTCGACTTGTGGTTTGACGCAAAGGTAGACTCGGGAATGACTCCGTGTGCTTGACGATTGAACTTGAGGATTGAGTAGGTCCAATTCACATATCGAGAATGAATTAGTCTGGACTCAAATAAGAGTTACGCCCCGATGAGAATGATTATTCTGCGAGTGTGTTGCATGGTAATTCATGAACCACCGTGGATAATCGGACTCGCATGAGATTGGGGCACAATATATTGTCGAGCTAGATGACCCCGTGGTCGAATGCTTGAATTGGTTAGAATGGATATGTGAAGTAAGTCGATTGGTGATTTGAATGGATTCCAATTTGTTGCGCTGCACGACGAATGCCTTGATACGAATTAGGTGATCATGCTCGATGTTTAGAAATTTGAGTGACGCAAGCTCGGGTAGAAAACTACGTACTACCGACTCTGGTTTGACCCTAGGATTGGGGTCAGTGTTGGTATTATTGTTGGAGAACTATGATTTCAATCCTGATATTGACTTAGCCTTAAGAAATGGCCTAGCGGTTAGACGAGACGCACCTGTTTCAATTGTTAGCAATCGAAAGATTGATTTCGAGGATTGGTATGGATTGATGGAATGATTCAAGAATAGGAAACCCTACTCACAAGACTCGGCTGACATGCATATATTTCAGGAATGCCTGAGTATGTGCACAATACGACTCGAGTGAGAATGACGAATTCTCTATCATGCGGCTTGGCTGAATGCATGTATTTTAGGGATGCCTGGAATGCGTGCACGATCCAACCAAGTATACGTTGAATTCAAATGAGACTTGAGGAACGGAAAAGTGTCATGGAAATTGAAATCGTGTTAAAGGAAAGATTGATAATAGTGCGAGCGTGGCTCGGAATCGAAGAAACGCGTAGGCGAAGTGTGTACGATAGTCCCGCGTCTGGGCACGATTAAGTCTTGGCCATAGAAATGGTAGGATGGCTTGCCTTCAGAAAAGTCTCGAGGACCAGACTAGTTCTGAGTAGTGTATGTTGTAGTTCTCCGTCCCAAAGTCAATCGGAGGAATCGAAACGCCGACGGCGTTGGAACTTAGCCTTGCAACGGCTGCTCGAAGCCTCGCTCGGTCGAGGCTTCTTCTCGCTCAGGTGGGGTTGTTTCGGTGAACTTGCCTCATCTTAGCCTTCACTTAATAACTCGTATATTTTTAACTTGCACAAGTAAGCTAATGTAAAAGCTACGAACGCACATAGCTAAGGAAATAATCCGACGGATCAGAATGTCTTAGAACATGGAAAATGGTCCCACGGTCTGCTTAGAAGTCGTCTCAGTGTGCTTTCAAATGACACTCGATCCTTCGTTCCCGTGGCTTGGGAGAAGGAAATTGGCCTAAGTTGCTAAGTTGCCCCGACACTCGAATAAGCCTAAGTCATAGGCATCGCCCGCTTGAATGCTTGATAAAGCATGCACTGTCCCGTCGTTTTGCCCCAACGCTTGTATTTGCCTGAGTCATAGGCGTCGCTCGCGTGAATGCTTAAAAATGCATGCACGGTCCCGTCGTCCAAGGCTTGGCACAGCCTTCGTACGTCCCGCGAATTAAGTCGTCTTGTACGACTGTTGGCTTATGTCTAGGCACCCGAGAACTTGGTTGTTCAAGTCGAACGCGTGCACGGCCCGTCCTCTCGATGCGAAGCTCGGCGTAGCCTTTGCTCGTCGAGTCGTTGCATAAATAAGTTAGACAAGTGTCGTGGTGGGCTATCGAAGCCATTTCTAGCATTGTTCTGCTCTATCTGCGGTTGTCAAGTCGCGTAGTCCCTTGGGAACAAGGCTCGTCGTATAACGTATATGACTTGAGCGATAACATTGCCTATAGAACCAGGTCTGTCTAAGGCACGAGCTACGGTAGATTTAGTAAAGAGTATGCCACGATCAAAGGAAGTCCATCCGACTGGTTGTCGCCGAGATCGATTCCGCTACTTGGGAGTCTCGCTATGCCTCGATAAGGAAACATGCGAGATCGGTCCTGCTACTTGGGAGTCTCGCTAAGTTTTGATAAGTCTTGCACACGAGATCAGTCCCGCTACTTGGGAGTCTCGCTTAGTCTTGATAAGTTTCGCACACGAGATCGGTCCCGCTACTTGGGAGTCTCGCTATGTCTTGAAAGGAAATACACGAGATCGGTCCCGCGGCTTGGGAGTCTCGATAGAAAGAGGACAAACATGGTTTTGAATAAGAAAGGACTGGATAGATCAAGTTGAGTCTTGCATGGTCATTGGACAACTTGTGCGCAAGGGGAATCCCTCGACCGATCATCGGAACGCCGGGATCGAGTCGGCCTAGCAGGGAAAGGCAGATACCATACGGCCTTTAACGATGGTGCGACTCGTTAGAAGTGAACCGTTACGGTATACGCCACGGGACCATTCGATGGGGCTCGTACCTCCATGCGAAGGGGTCACCGTGAGCCAAAGATCCAAGATTGCTTGACATTGCTAGTGACCACTCATATAGATGGGTCGGCAGAGTAGCGGCACACCGCGTGTATGCCTTTGTATTGGGTCTAGAACTTGAATACAGGTCTAGTCGATAACACAATACCTGGGCCTAAGATTGGGCTGCAGCATAGGCACCGTGCTTAGCACGATATGTGGCATCGGGATGTTCATGAAGTCGATATTATGTTTCACAAGTCTTGTCTAAGTTAGCAAATGAGTCGAACATGAAGGCCGCAAGTCGGTAGCATGATAAGCCTTGATAAGTTGCGAGGCGCAGCCTCAATCTTGAAGCACGAACAAGTCTAAGCAAGGTCTAGAGGCACAACTTGCACGATTCGTCCCGTTGTCATCTTTGGCATTTAAATCGTTGGCACGAGAATTGGTCTAGTGAACTTGAGTTTAAGTGAAAGTCTTGGCACGGCGAGTTCGCATAAGTTGCCCCTCGACGAAGTACTGTCTTAAATACGTTGAAGTCGCGAATAGAGTATGGCACGACCCTGCTGTCCTGAGTTGAAGTTCGGTCAAGTACCTAAGAGATGAGGCACTGCCTCGATCGAAATACACGTTGGCATTATAGCACGACCATGTCGTTGCACGTCGGGTTGGTCAGACGTCGTAGTCTTAAAAACTGATCCTAAGGCAAGACTAGAAAGAGAATCGAAAGGGACTTGTATTGCACAAAGTAAAATGAATGTGTCGATTTTGTATGGGTGGACGAAGAGCTCACTCCACAAGTACAATTGAGTACTGACACCCACACAGCTTTTCATATGCCGGCACAGGTAGAAGCTTGTGGCGCGGAGCTCGTTTGGATGCGTCGAGGCACGGAGTCCCTTGGCGAGTCGAAGCGTGCGGCCGCGTGAACTCAAGACTTATACGGGACGTAATGTATGGACATCGCCTTCCGAAGCTTCCGCTGGATTTAAGTATTATATCGAGATATGAGAGAGAAAAGAGTGACTTGTATATTTAAAGAAAAGCGAGTATGAGAGACTTGTAATCATGGCCTTGCGCCTATTGAAATCTGAATGTTCAATATCAATAAAGAGTTCTTTTGAATAACTTATATTGTCTTTAAATTTTTGCTGCATGTTCACTGTTTCTGCTTGGGACTTCTGTGCGACAACCCGTCGCCGTCGTTGTAATCGGCCGTTATGAAACAGCCTTGCACGAGCACAATCTAGGCTCGTGCGACATCACGCCTTAGCGAGGACGAGCGCTCCTACGGGAGCGGGGCGTGCCAGTGTCCACCTGCTAGTCAGTGTACATTCCAGATGATTCAACCTGCATAATCATATCAACCAAGTTAAGCTCACCTTATTCTTTTGGTTTTTTTGCTTTGATGTAGACTTGCAATCCTTCTTGAAATGACATTTCTTTCCACAGTTAAAGCAAGCCTTTTCATTGCTAGACTTAGGCTTGAAATAAGTTGATAAGCCTAAGATGGCTGGAGTCCTTCTTCTTATTGTTGTAGGAAGCTTTCTGCTTTCTTTTATGATATCCAGTTAGTACCATGTTTGTCTTAGAAAACTGCTTTGACAGTGAGTCCACCTTGATTTTGCTTCTAGCTTCATTTTCAATACGAATAAAGTGTAGAAGGTCTTCAAGTAATATCTCCATCTCTTACTGTATATATTGGTTGAAAATTGATCCCAGCTGGTAGGGAGCTTGGAGATAATAGCTGATCATACAATAAATTTGTCTACTTGAGGCACAGCCTCCTCAAACTTTTGCTACAACTTCAAAAGTTTTTTTACTTATGGCTGTATTATCTTTTCATCTTCTAATTCCATTTTCAGAAACTTGTTGACAACATAATTTTGGACATCTTTTCATCGTCCTTGTACTATTTTCAAAAGACTCACAGACATCTCTTACATTTTCCTTCTATTATAGAATTCTGCTATTGTGTCATCCAAGGAATTGAGAATCAACAACTTATAGAGGTTGTTGTCTCCTCTATTTCTGTTATGTTGTGATCACGTTTGTAAGGACTTGAACATCGTCACTTTCTGGAATTGTTGGTTCTGATTCAGCCAGAACGTATCTACTGATGAGTTGAAGATTTAAGCTAATATTCTTCTTCCAGGTGTTGTAGTATGCTCCATCGAACTTCCAAGTTTGTAAAAACTTGTGTGTCAAAACTTGTGTCTATGGGACTTGTACAATTTTTCATGTTGATGTTGCTAGGATCACGCTTTGGGATTATTATCACATGTTACAAAAAATCGTATAAAGTCATACGATATGAAATACAACAAAAAATTACACCAACGCAGAATTGAAGGATTACAAGCTGCTGAAAAGCGAGCTTAGAAAATGCAACTAAGTTGCTACAAGAAGAAAGAAAAAGAAAAAAGCTTGCTGGTGTGATGACGATCACCGTTGTTTTAAGAAAGATTCGATTTTTTTCCATCGATGTGCTCCCAGGAACTTGCAAGTTTGAATATTTGAACTTATGGAATGCTCCTTTGTCACCCTAAAAAATTGGACATTGCTCATACATAACTTCGTAGCTTTATTGCTGCTGCAAAGTCTCTTCTCATTGCATATATTCTCAAGTCTTATACCAAGTGAAAAAAATGTGAGAGAATATATAGGAGAGTCAAGTCCCTAGTAGCCATAACCATCCACGATGGACAATTAATAAAAAAAATAACTCCACAGTAAGTAGACAGTTACAACAGTAACCCTCACTAAGTGGACCGTTATACGAAGCTGAAATGTTCACGCTGGAACCCAATTTCAGTTGGAGCAACAGCCACACTGTAACACAATTCCAGCGGGAGCAACAGCCATACTAGAACCCAGATTCAGTGGAAGCAACTACCACGCTGGAAAACAATTCCAGCAGAAGTAGCAGCCATGCTGGAAAACAATTTCGGCAGAAGCAACAGCCACGCTGGAACCCAGGTTCAACGAGAGCAACAACCGCACTAGAATTCAGGTCCAGTGGAAGCAGCAATCATGTTGGAACCTAGGTCCAGCGGGAGCAACTGCCACACGAGAACCCAGGTCGAGCAGAAGCAGATACCATGCTAGAACTTAGGTCCAACATGAATACTGGCCACGTTGGATGCTTGCATGTTGGAACAACTTGCCACACTGGAACAGCTGACCATGCTGGAACACTGGCCTTGCTGAACCAGCTGACCGCTAGAACCACTAGTGCAACGTGCGTCATTAAAGCGTCATTTTGCACCCTTCGGCCATGTCCGTATCCGAGTCCAAGTCGGGACCTAACACCAAAGAAAATTGCCCTTCGCCCGACTGTGTTTGAATCCGAGTCGGGATCTAGCTCCAAAGAAATTTTTTCAAGAAATGGATGACAAAACTAATAGTTTTTGGAGGATTTGAATCTTGCTCTCTAATAAACACCCTATCATACCAACCACATGAGCTACAACTTTCATGTTTGCAAGACAATAAAAGGAAAATCTTGTAATAAAACATACTTAGAGTTTGCCACATGTATGATGTGGGCACATTTTCTAGAGATTAATTTCAAATAAACTCGAACAGTCATTTCTTATTTTAATATATTTGTGGGGGGTTCTCAGCGGAAATTATTTGTTTTCTGTTATCAGGATAAGGAGAGATTGGGGATAGCAGAAGAGAAGAAAGAAATGACAATAGAACAGTGGCAATCTAGCTCTCGTTGTTCCGGCACATACCTAACAGTCTGCCTTGTGGTCTTCGTATGGGTTGCCATGATCCCTACATCCGACTGTCAGAACGCGCTGCCATCCCAGCACGGGCTCATGTACGAGAAGAACTCCGGCGAGGCCTCGGGATCGATGATGACATTCTTTGACCAGCCAGTGGCGAAGCCAGAGGTGGCACCGATCCTGGAGGCACCGAATATCACGGATCCCACCGGAAACCAGCAGCTGATCCTGCAGTTAAAAGTACTGATGCTGGCCACAGGAGGAAGACATCCGGTTTCTTTATTGCTGCCAGCACGGTCGCAGCAGGCCTGGTCGTGCTCGCTGCTGTCGCAGCGGCTTATGCTGTCCGTGCTCGCAGGACAAACAGGCTTCGCGCTTCAGGTTCTTCTCATCCTTGGAGGAGCTCCGGTTGGGATCTGCATTGTAGAAATGAAGTGTACTTTCTGCTCGGAGTTGGGACTTGCTCTGCTGATAATATATTGCTTATAATGTTAAATGGT